>OU343225.1:244356-340176 GCA_910596185.1 Chrysanthemum makinoi | reverse complement strand
TTTGTTGTTGCCATTGACTGATTGTTAATAATTTTCCGGCAATGTGTTAAAGAAATTATTTCTTGTAATGACGTGATCGAACAAGGAAAGTGATTATTGTTTTAATGTAGTAGTGTATTGAATTGAAATTTGTTTTGAGTGAGAATATTAAAGTACTTTGTGGGTCCGTGCCATGTCATCTTGCACTTTCATTATCTAAGAGCATTTCGATCACGATATAATACTTGACGCTATTTCCAGATGCCACCTCAACCACATAATACAACTCTCAACAACTCACCAATAACTAAAACACCATCCCTCATAACACACCACTAAACATGTTATCGGCCCCGCCAAAAATACCCCACTAAAAATACTCACTCACTACAATAAAAAAACACTAAACATCACACATTGAAACCACATTGAATGCCCAAATCCTTCGACTAACAATGAATTCAAGCACCAAGTAAGTATTGGCCATTTCACCAAATTGACTAAAATCTGATACTGGTGACTAAATTCCTCCCATACCGCTACATTTAAAACAAAGCGTTGGTTTTAAAATGCGCCAAGCATTTGTTGTTAAGCGTCGATAAAACGTGAGGCGTAACTTTTATATTATGAAATAGATCAAGATGTCGGCTTATGTATAAAAAAATTTGTAAACTTGATATATATATGAAATTTGATATAAATTTATAAATATTTTGTGTCGCTTTAAGTTACATTTTAGAAAACGGCGTTGCTTGGCCAAGACTCCTAAAGCGTGAGGCTTGGTCATGACATCACGCTATGTCTCGCATTATTTATAACCTTGTCTAAAACTAACATAGTTATTTTTAATCAAAATAAAATGAGAAAAAGGAAGCAGAGAAAAGTGGCTTAATGAAATAAAGTATACAAAAATATTTCTGTTCTTAAATTAAAATTAAAATGTAATAAAGTAAAAGAAACTTATAATCTTTCATCTTCTTAAATTGGAGGGGAAATGAAAGAAAGTTAACATAGTTACAATAATGACTTTTATATACACTTTATCATACAAGTAGTGAATTATAAAAAAGGTAATTATGTTCTTTTATAATTTGTGCTTTTTTATTCCCTCATTTTCACCCCAAATGTAGAGTGTAGTTTTGAAAGCAAAAACATTCTTTTTTTCACCCTTTTGCTATCACTTCTTTTACCATAAAAAAAACATAAGAACATAAGTTTTTTTATATCTTGTCACTTTCTTTTTCTTTTTGCCTTTTTACTCAACCTGAGAACATAGTGCAATTGGACGTTTGTTAGATGGGTTTTGGAACGAGGGAATGGTTTCATTTCAGGAAAAAATGTTTGGTATACGTGATTCGGAATTAAAGGTGTGTTTGGTATGGGCGAATGCTAATGAATATGAATGTAGATGTTTGCTATAAGTATATGACTTTCAAATATATCGTTCATATCGATAGGCTCATCCCCACCAACTTGGTTATCCATAGGTTCATTCTACTACAAAATTCAAATATCTATACACTTTTTCATACCATATTTATTCATCCAAATATAAACAATTGTAATGATAAACTCAATTATATCAATTGTCATTCTACCTCATATCAAATCCGATGCCCATCGTTATTTCTAGCAACAAACCAAACGGCCCCTAAATGTAGAAATGAGAATGGTAGATTGATATGATGGGATAGAGGTAGGTTTTCATCACTTAGGGGACTTTTAGTTGTTGAATAAAGCCATTTATATATGATAACCATACCTCAAATGTTATACCAAACAAAAGGAATGATAATCATATATTTAATGTCATACCACCCTCTTATCAAATTCATACCAATTACGATTCCAGGTAGCAAACCAAAGTGTTTTTATGTATGTATGGGTTAGAAATAAATGAGAGCAAGGTTGTCAAGACCGAGATCTTACTATGGATCGTTTTTGTTTTTGCAATGTGTAGAATTCGTATTCAGAGTTGATTGTATAGCAAATTCATGAAGAAAGAAAAGTTCCCAAAGTTATAATAATGTGAAAATGCATGCGTAATGGTTTAAAAATACTAAAATATATAATCGATGATTAAGGACGCTAAATCTTTTAATCTAAACACATATATATTTTATTCATATAAAACATTTATAATTTTCCACGCCTATTTTATTGTTTTACTTTAAAAAAAAATTATTTATTTATAGTTTATTAGTTAGTTAATTAAAGGAAAGTTATATCGAATCCAGAGACGGAAAAATAATATTAGAGGGGGCTCAATTTCTTTTTCTTCCAATAGTAGCATGTAAATTTTTTTATTTAGAAGCTTAATAAGTAGTAACATACAATTACACCATAGATTTTTATCTACTTATTCACCAAACAATAAAAGATACATCTAAAAAAAATAAATTCAAAATTAAATACAGTTAATATGAAAGTATAAAGTACAATTTTTTATTTTACCTCCAGAGAGACTCTTTCAATTCCCACTTCCCTATATTCCCACTTCCCCATAAACCGATTTCCCTATTGTCTTCTTCATTTCACTTTCAATATTTACACCCCCTAATCGCTTCGCACTGATCGAATCGGATTGAGATCTTATGATCCTTTGGTAAGATCGAGATCTTAACTAAGGTCTTATGCCTTTTAATATCTTTTGAAAGATTGATTCGTTTTTGCTTAGTGGGATCGTAAAATCAGAAAATCTTAAGAGTCAAATCAAGATTTTAACAGCTGTGAGTGAGAGTAAAGAATGTTAGGTTATAACTGTAACTAAGTATTTGAGTATTTAATAGATTACATTGCTTTTTTATACGTAAACGTATTTGAATCTAACAATAGTACTCACCTTTTAAATTTCTATGTTTTAAACATATGCTTACTTTCGATCTTGAAAGTTTGACCTTTTAGATTGTAACATGTACTTTGTGTTTATTATCGAATTTTACAGTCACCCGAGTAACATTTGATCAAATGTCAGTTAATTATCCATGAGTTGAGATCAATATAGATCTCATATTTTTCATAGATCCAATAAATTAATCTTAGCCATTTATTTTTTATCAAAATTAATAAAAATATCATTTTCACATTTTTAAAAACATATATCTCACAAACCAAATCTTCAAACTAAATATATTATCAAGCGACGTAGATTAATTTATCTTTCTATAGATATTCACTTTTATATTTTAACAAATTTTTTTCAAAAGTTCCTAAAAATCATCATACGTGATTCAAATCATATATGAATTTTACAAATCACATATGATTTGCAAAAATCATATATGATTTGTAAAATCGAATCACATATGATTTTCACAAATTATATATGATTTTTCTGCTGAAATTTCAAAAAAATCTTTAAAAATATATAAATGCATATCTATGAAAGATAATTTATCGTCACGCTGACAGATGATTTTTTCGCTAAACGATTAACTTTGCCATGATATTTAATTTTTTTAAAAAGGGTGAAAGTTTATTTTATTATTTTTTATTAAAAAAATGAATGACTATGATTGGTTCATTGGATCTATGATAAATTTGAGATTTATATTAAACTTTTGCCTATTATCCATAACTTAAAATTTAAAAAACTTAAAAAATAAATAATTTTGTAAGATTTAATGTGTTTACTTATAAAAGTTTACTTATAAAGGTCAATAAAATCTATTAAATGTTTAAATTAAAATTAATTAAAATCCAAACCATTAAATTTCTTTACTCTCACTCTACTTATATACATGCACATCTAAAAGAAATTGTACATATAAATTAACGTAATTATACACAAGCATCAAGTATGCAAGTAACCATCTGCTAATAAACATATATTTTAAACTAAAAGTTTGATTCTTTAATCCACTCTCTCATCTTATGTGAATCCACTAGGAATTTAATACAGTAGCATACTAGCATATACAAGTCGTTATCCAATAGACGACTATTTAGAGGTTTTGTGCTTTCATTGTAGTATAGCTAAAAGTTAAATGGCCAGTAGAATTGTCATTCTATAGCAAGTAAAGTGGTGTTTAAGTCGTTTTAAATCAATTTAATACAATAGTATTATAATGGTCGTGCATATCGACGAGATTTTATAACAGTAAATACTTGTAATTAAAAAATTGTTATTCAGTGTTTCGTGTAACATTTAGTAATTGACATCGTCAAGTCTTTATCATCATCGAAGATGACAACAACATCATACTATTTACAGTTTAACAAATTGCGATTGAAATATGAATCAGAATTAAGAACGAGATTCGGATGCATTTGTAAAAAATGATAAATATTGGATAATTTTAAAAATATCATTGAAAGAGTATTTTCTAGATTAAACATTACTCTTTTTAAAAGAGAAATTATAAAAAACCTCAACTCTTTTGACATGTTCATATCATCACGCTCAGATGTTGATGTACGACTTCTTAAGTGTACATGACCTTATTACAGTAGTTTGTAACGTGTAACCAACATCCTCGCAAATTGTTCTTACCAATCATTAGGTTTGAAACTATTACACTTTATTATGTTTAAGTTATATACGTGTCTTTGATACATCATCACATCAATTATTTTCTTGTAATAATTTGATACTATCGGTTTAGACAATACTACGACGTGATCCTGTTATTAAATTTTATGCCATGGTAAATCTTTTATCACGATGTTTTAGATGTGTGAGTAGAAATATGAAATTTGTGTGTAGTATATATAATGGATTCTATATATTTTTAATAATTACGATAATAATGATTTTTACTACACGTTTTTAATAATGTGTTGTAAATGATTTGAAAATTATATTTAATTTAGTGAAAATGTCTGTTTTTTTTAATAATGGGATGTATTAAATTATAAGTCTTTCTATTGTAGTAAGTGTGTAAACTTTTTTTTTAAGAATACCTTAAATACATTATAGTGTAGTTAAAATAAATAGAAACTATATGGTGAAAAGGACAATTTTACCGAGAATTATTGAAAAGAAAAATAACGTAAATTGTGACATAAAATGTGGTCCAGCATCCCTAAAACAAATTTAGAAAACGGGTCTATGTTTATTTCAAGAGTCTTTTATAACTCAATTACAAACCCGTTAGGTAAGATTTGACACATTGTTTCATTAAACTAAGGAAACAATGAGTGGTGATGGGTTTTGACACTTATTTCATGTTTTAATCATTTATCAAATGTCTTTTGCTTGTTCTAAAAGGTTATAACCAAAACACTATGGTTGCAAAAAGTCAAAAACCACTCATCCATATCTCTTGAAAACTTTTTTGGTAGATTTAATAGTCATATAATAAGTTCAAACCACCCCTCAGATCAAAGGATTCAAAACTAGTAATAACTTATTTCATCTGCACAACAACTATCTACGAAGGTTTGCCCTTAGATTAGTAGAAAAAAAAATCATTTATGGTTCCAATAAATAATGCAAAGTAACGAGGTTCAAACTCGAGTTTAGAACACCATCAGACCAGTAATCTTGGAGGAAATAGATCATTCACATTTCTTTTTGAGCCTCAAGAATTCTTGCCCCATTAGGATGAAACTTGTATGATTTTATCACTACTTGTAAGTTTATCAGGAGTCAGGACAGCACACGATTATAAGATTCGAACGTGCATTTTCATCTATAAAGCTCTTGAAATCTAACCAGTGTTGCGCTATATCTTACAGTATGGTTTTTATTGCCACCAAAACTGCAACCATAGACGAACCGATAGACCATTCCTTTTGTTGTGGATTCCACCATAACTTGCAACAAATCGAGGTTCAAACTTGATAGTTTTAAATCATCCTTAGGCGGTCACTGGAAAATTCAACCATCCATAAAGCTCTTGAAATCAAACCAGTGTTGCGCTATATCTTACAGTATGATTTTTATTGCCACCAAAACTGCAACCATAGACGAACCGATAGACCATTCCTTTTGTGGTGGATTCCACCATAACTTGCAACAAATCAAGGTTCAAACTTGATAGTTTTAAATCATCTTTAGGCGGACACTGAAAAATTCAACCATCCACAATTCCACATCTCTTTCTAAGGACCCACGAAATAATACTAACTGGGATCAAACTTTCACCGCCACTCCTTAGAAAGTCCTGTCGACTAGTACCCGAATGTTAAATTCTAACTCAATATCTCTGTGTTACTTTATAACACATATGGGGTTCAATCTCAATTATCAGATCAACCTCTCGCAAGTTAAGATCCTCGGCACTTGCAACAATACCCAAGAGCATATCAAACATATAAATCACTTGGAGAATCAACTGAGTGAATCAGAGTAACATCACAAATCTCGAATGAGTCCATCCATACAAAATTTGAAACTAAAACATCTTTTAGGCAATAACAAAAATTAATCTTAGCACTAAAGAACAGAATGAGCCCACTTCGGCCAGAATATAAGAAACAAAAGAAAAAGGAATGCAAAAGAAATGTGCTAAACGGAACTGTAATATTTGCCTACAAAAAATGGAACCCGAAGGCACATAGCAAAAGTTGCACCAAATGACCAAACACATAATAAGGATACAAAGGAGTCATAAAACTTGACTGAAGTTAGTAGGTATTATGTTATCAGTTTTCAGCCTTATAGAGCTTGGGTTTGTTGTTTGATGGTATCGTCAATCTGAAAGTATAAGATCGCCATGACCCTGGGAAATCAATCCAGAATCTCAACGTAAGGGCTATAGAACTCGACCTCCAAATACGAGAAATAAACATAAGAACGTAGCATTACCTTCTTCATATAGAATGTTCACATGCCTTAAGCCTCTTTTCTTGTGATCCTGATATATACCACGGGGGATTAGCAGCCAAAGAATCAAGAAAAAGAAGTATACAAACTCCAACAACTTTTTTGTGTAGTTAAGTAATCAACACTTTAGATATGTAAGCTTTAAAATTACACTTTGACTGACTTTTTGACCCGTTCCATTTTTAAGCTAAATTGTGTTAGACCTTATGACCCGGTTAGGATAAAACATAACCAAAACGACCCAATTTTTAAGTAAATGGATCTATATGACCACCTTTAAGGTTACTATTAAGATATTATTTAACAAATTTATAAGAATATGGATGTGTGACAACAGATGCGTACCTGAAACAATAGATTCCAAGAGCTGTCGTTATTTCATGAATGACTGATGTAGCAAAGTGTAGATACAGTGCACCTAGAATAAAGGCCAAAAAAAAAACAAGGTTAAGATACTGCTGTTACAAATTTTTTCGTAACCACCCTTTCTCTATCACAAGTATTATAATAACGATGCAGTTTGAGGCTTATTCCAAAGATATTATTATAACATATTTACAAGGATATTCAAATGAAGTTTGATTTGAAACCATGATAACAATCTTACCTGTGTACAAACAGAAACCGAGAAGAACCCATTTCTCATCAACTAGGGGAATTCTGCCACACATTTGAATATCATTGTTAGCGATTAGCTAGAATCAATTGATAAAAAAATTATCGCTATATCATTCCATATTGTTCATCGCAAATATGAAGAAAAAAAGTGTGTAGTTAGATGACAACATACCCCTCATTCAACAAGGCAGTGAGTGCGTTTGCAATTGCGAGCGGGAGATAGAACAAAGACTGTAATATGAAAAGATAAATTATAACAGAAATATTTTTTTACACAAACCTATATAAACGGGAAGGCTGATGACCGAAATTTAAATTAATTAAAGAAGAAAAATGGTTAATAATACTTTTGAACAAAAGGATATTAAACCAAACATACCATGGACATGCTAGTTTTTAATCCCTTAGGCTCATCGCACAAATGGGCCAATATCATCCTTCCCTGTAAACACATGAAGGCACTAAATTAATTCTTTTACTCGGTAGTTAATTATCTGACACAAACTAAAAAAAAAAGCATAATCCAAAACAATATATAAGTTTCTTTTTGCATAGTCAATAGTGCAACATCAAATTACATCATGATAACTTTGACCCTACACACGAAATAGATGGACTAGTACTATTTATTCAGTGTTAAGACTATACAAAAGTAACAGAAGTAAAATAAAGTAAACATACATTTTTTAGGACTTTTCTAGCGTAAATTTTGAATAGGTCGGTTGTTTCTAAAAATATGAAAAGAAAACCTGTAACATGTTTATCTATACAATTATTAGCATTCTTATAGCCTAGATTTAAAAAGTTCGCCAATTAGCCAATCAGATTTTTATCGCAGAAATTTTTGTAAGATGAATCAAAGAAAATTCAGAGTTACAGAAGCTGAATCTCAAAAGAGGATTGGTTAAAGTCAGGATCTAATTTTCCTATAAATATATCATAGAATGGATTTTATTTTCTCAAGTGGACATCACACCATGATCTAATAGAGGATAATGACGGAATGGCAAAAATAAATTACAAACTTACCACAAGAAATCCAAATGCTAGTCCAATTCCCATAACAACCATATGTGGATATTGCCCAATCAAATCATAATGAGACATATAGTCCCTGAATGAAAAACGAATATACATCCTGTATTAGATGCAGAAATAATCCCTCCAAACCAGAAAATACAAATTTTGGCTTGGCAGAGTTATCACTTTATTGAAAGTTTTGACGAAAAATCAAATACCTAAAACACTCCTCAATATCATGAAAATAAATTGGCAAGGGAAAATAGGTAAAGTTGCAAAAGAGTTTTTTTTACAAAAAGGAAATGGGGCCTTTTTGAAACAAACCAATATATGAAGTGTTGATATTGAGGGACATAAGTAGTACTGTAACAAACAATAAATATATGAAGGGCTACATACCATAACAGGACTACCGACAAGAGTACACCAAATGGGACAAGCTGGCATTAAAAGACACAGAACGGTCGATAAGTCTTATATGAATCAAGAGACTAACCATTTGATCGAGAAAGATATATGATTACCATAGCCAAGGCCTTTAGCATGCTTCCATGTCTCAGGCGTACAACCTTATAAACATTCTGCACACTGGAACAAAAAAAATGCAATCAGAAGACAACATACATTGACCTGAATTCTGCTACCAAATACTTGCTTTTGTAAATTTAATTTTCATGTTGCAAAAGGACGTTACACTCATATATATGATGAGTAAATTTGCTTTTAAAGTGGAGAGAAATACTTACTTAAAAGTGATTGTTGGTATAACGGCAAAAACTATCATAAAAAACAGAACTGCTCAGAGGTAGGAATTCCTGAATTCAATAACATGGAAGATTAAGGTAGCAATTATACGAAATCAACCGCTCTGTATAGTATATAAAGCATCTGTTATTAAGTCAGTATCAACTATATATTACAATTATTTGCATGCTAGTTTTTAAAAAATTAATAGCAAAAAGTTATTATATCGACCAGATGAAACTACAAATATTCCTTAATGGAACTGTACCATCAATAAACGGAACCCAACCCAGCAGAGGAATAGACTTCCCAACATCTTGGGCCCACCATTCAGCACCTGCAATTAAATAAATATATGACCAAAAGATGAAACGCTTGATCAGTTATATGAACAGACAAATAAAATCGTTACATTACTGAACAGAAAATTATAGGCGTAATTGCATACCAACAATAGCGGTAAAGAAGTGTGCCACGTATATCAGTGCGAGACCCTCAGTAGGTCCATTTACTGCCGGAAGGATTAACGTGTTGGTAAAGTAACTGCAAGATATATCTAACTTCAGCAAATTTATACCAATAACCTAAACTATTACAGCATTTCAAATTTACATATTTTTAAGCAAAATCCAGAATAATTATGTACTTACTGCTCCCACGTTGCTCCGTAGAACGGGACAGCTGAAATCACCCAAAACCAAAATGTGTATCTTCCGCACATAGCAGTGCTCCCAAAAGCCAAAACCTCCAACTGATTCAAATAAGTATAATAAGCTATAATAACCTGAACAACCAAATGCCAATTATATTTTTGAGAAACAAAGAAGACATACCGCACAAGCAAGTGCATCACAACCTGCAGAAATGTAAAAAACCCATAAATTAAGAGATTTTATCACAGAACTGCATAGGAGATAGAGTACCAAAATTATTAAATACCATGATCGAAAAGTTCTCCCAATGGACTAGAAGAGTTTGTCCTTCTAGCTTGCTTTCCATCAACCGCATCGAAAGTCTTGCATAAACAAACATGATTTCAAAACATCTTCCAATGAAGAAATAATACCCAAAACGACCATGTAGACAACTGATTTATGAACATAAAAACTCAACTAAAAGTTAAACAATAGCATACTGAAACCAACACTACAAAATGATAAACATACCTGGTACAAGAAGAGGAGTAATCCATGAGCAAAATGAACCCATCTTGGCGGTGCAGAATCCAATTGAGGTGAATATATCTAGAACACAATCAAACATATAACAGAAGTTAGTAACAAAATAAGGAAAAACACAAACTAGTTTTTTATAGAAAGTTGAGAGTAAACTCTGATTTTATATAAAAAAATATTTTCAACGTGTTAACAAGATATAAAAAATAAAATAGCTAATAAACAAAGGAAAATAGCATAGAATTTGCACTCACATAACCAAGAGATGCAGAGATGAGCAAGAACATAAATCCCATTAGTGTAATCTGAAAACATAAAACAGGGTAAGGAAACAAGATTATAAAAACATCATATTATATATAGCAAAGCAAAAAAAGCATATTACCATATTGGGTCTAAAGCATCCATGACATGCAACAAGAAGAAAAAGAACATTAGTCGCATATAAAAACGACTTTACTGCATATTACATAGTATGCATTTAAGTGCATTTTTTAACGTTTAACACACACACACAGTGACATAGTAGGTGTTTATTAGCAAATACATAGAGATAATAAGTATGTTATAAGAAGAGAAAAAAACTGAATAGTGCTTACGGCATCCAAAGAGGGAAGAAAGTCACGAAACGGCTCCAAAATGGTTGAAGAACATACTTTGCGAGATAAGAGTGATCAACGCCACTGTACTTATATTTGTGCAGTGCATTAATGCCATGAGCACCAATATATCCCATCAGGTATATCTCAAGTTAACTTCTAATACCTGCCAAGACATAACATATAAACTTCCCATTATTAGAAAGGTAGTCTAATATCACAAAGATAATTATATTTAAATAAAAAAAATGGTTAAACTGCTCGCTTTTAAAGCAGAGAACACAAATGAAGTTACTTTGACGCACAACACATAAAATAATTCTTTTGGGCTTTCCGAGGATTCAAACCATGAAGCATTTAACGACAGTTGTTTTGCACACGCTTCTCATAAAAGCATATCAGCACTTAAATTACAACATATTTCATGACGATTTGGTCTTCTATATGGAAGCACATCCCAAGTAAATTGAGATTGCATCTAACATGGGGAATGACATAATGGACACTCTTGAGTTCATTAATGCCAGAGTATGCATCTTAAAGGGAATTTTGTGTTTAAGGAGCCTTGTATTCTCTGGAGTTGGACCAACAAATCATTTGAATAAGCTTGTCATTTCTTTACTTAATTGTGTAACCATTTTAGAAATTTGATTTTCTTTAAATTTTGCTCTTTGATAAAATGTATCCAAAAATAGTTCAGCATATTAAATATGTTTTAAATTGAAAACTTAGGGCCTATCTCCTACTAGAATGCACTTGCATCATGTAAATGGTCCATTATGCTCATGAATTGAATGATGATATATTTGATCTCTGGGCGCTGAGATGATACCATCTTGCCAATTCAATCATAACACTTTGGTTTACAGGTAATATTCCCCATGAAAGTTCCAAGACTACAAGACAGTTTACCAACTCATGTTTAAACAGAGTTTAGTACTGTTCTCCTCTTTCTTCCACTTGCCTACCCCCATTACTACCTTAACCACCTCATTTCCATAGTCTATTACCCATCACGCATTATCAAGCTATGAAAGCTAGAAACCAAATGATTCTTTAGATAAAATATGAAAGTACTTTAGCCTATCAAAAGATGTACCCTATCCTAATCCTTGACAAATCCATCTCTCGTGTATCTAGATTGTATCATACTTCATATCATACGTCTAAGCCTGGTTCTCAGCATGTAAGTTTAAACAAGTAGTGGTATGCTTTGGACATGGGAGAAGGGTGGTAAGTGTAACCCTGTATCACGTCATTTGGTTATAAAGCATTGTGTATTATGTTCAATACCCCTCAAAACTAGATCAAATATTCTTAAGAAACCTGACTTTGTTCCTCTCAAATCCTGAAGTCAAATTCAAGTTTCTTGAAGAACCTTTTGACCACCATACGAGTTGCATGTGCTGCCCCAATCCCAATTAGAAGCATATAAGAAGCCCACACCTTGCTTCTACAAACTCTCGATATTGATAACCAAGGATCATGTACTCACTATAGAACGTACGATACAATTAGATGCATGACCCTTGATATTTTTTTAACGATTATGATAGCTAATAACATACATTATGTGATTACTAATACTACTTCCGTTACTTTATTAAAAAATATCTTAAGTTAACTAACTTTCATAGTAAATGATGAGTGACGAACATTCAACATGGAATGTGGTTAATATGGTACGCAAGTCGAAGCAGGAAAGAACTTAGGACAACACTCGGTGGTAAATGTGTTATACGCCATCCATTTAAACATAAATTTAGTAAACAACTTATAATTTTCTTATAAAGCATCACCTATAAACCAACATTCCATGATTGGGTCCCCTAAATTTCCATACTCCTTACATCCTCATTTCTTAACATTCACATTACTTTAACCAAATTCTATACGCAATATATCAAAACCGCTCAAATGATAATAAGTTTTTAAACTAGTAACATTTTACTATTTTTGTCCCTCTATTCGATCATTACCAAACAAATAACAATCAAATTCCTTACAATCATACAACTACAACTCTGATATCATAAACACATATTTGGTAATATCTACTCATAACTTTCTTCTAGAAAATATGTTATAAACCAAAATTTCATAAACTTTTGCCTAAATTTCCATACTCCTAACAACCTCATTTCATAACATTCACGTGACTTAACCGAATTCTAAACACGATATATCGAAACCGCTCAAGCCGACAACAAGTTCTTAAACTAGTAACGTTTTACTATTTAGGTCTTCTTTTCCGATAATTATCATACAAATAAGAATCAAATTTATAGCGAAACCACTCAAACCAATAACAATGTGTCTAAACTAGTAACATTTTAGTCCTCATTATCAGCTAAATAACAATCATACAGCCACAAAACCACTAACATCATAACTTAACCTAATTCTATAAGCGATATATCAAAACTGCTCAAACCAATAACAAGTTTTCATAACTAGTAACATTTCTAGACAAATTCAGCCTAAATACAATAAACGCCACATTTTACTCCTCCTTTCGATTAATTATCTAATAAACAGCAATTCGGTACAATCACATAGCTACAAAACGACTAATATGATAAAAAGTATACATAATTAAAGATAATAAACAGATCGGATAAAATGTTCACACCGTTGCTCCGCCGTGTAAGACGACGGAGAATGGCGGTTGATGAAATTAGGGTTAGGGTTAGGAATGAGAGAAGAAGAATGTAGGCTGTTGTTGTTACCTTTTTGATGGGGGAGTTTGGTGCACCGACGGTGACTCTGTGTGTGTGAGTTTATGAGAAAAAAGTGTACAGTGAAAAGTATTTTTATTGTTGAGACAAATCAAATTTAGTTACATGAGAGTGATACTCAATTTTTAAACTAGTTGAATCGATTGTCTTTATTTTAAAAAATATAGATCATCTTGTGTAACAATTTATGAGTAGTTTTTATTACTGTACACAAGTAATCCCTATAGTTATTATAAGACTGGCCTACGCAGGCACCCCATAAAATCCTTGGCAGGCACCTTAAAGTAGCGTGGACCTCAAAGTGCACTGCACGCCTCTCTTTTTTTTTAATAATCATAACAGAAAGGTTTTTTATATCAGATTTAATTTGTGTATTTTATAAGTGTGATATGTATTTAATGATTTAATTTAGAGGTGTTTTTTAAGATAGCCATTTTATCATTGTAGTGTTTTTAATGTATTTAATTTGTGTAGTTTATAGTGTGTATAATGTATTTAATGTATTTAATTTGTGGTGTTTTTTTAAGTATGTCATTTAATTGTGTAGTGTTTTTTATAGATTTATTTTACGTTATGTTTTTTAATTGTGTATAACAACAAATGTTAGGCATTAAAACATTAAACAAGTATAACAACAAATGTTACTAATATTACAATAAAACATTAGACATTAAAACATTAAACAAATAAAACAACAAATGTTTTCAATATTACAACGAAATCTACTCCACATGAAGATTATTAATGTCATTTATAAGCTAGAAAGATTCCACTCCTACATTGATCAACGGATTTCTTGCCAATTCCAAAGGATGCTCTTCCAACTTTTATTTTTGCTGCAACAAATTGTTTTCAAATTTTAATAAAGATGTTGATCGTTGTATCTTTAGTTTCATAGCTTGAGCTAATGCGTTGAAGAAGAGGCTTCACCAAAGTACTTTTGTTGAAATATTTCCTTCCACAGAAGTATCGACACCCATACTTTACCCCCAATTATATGACGAAACAATTATAAAGAAATGATTCTCAAACAAGTTATTGATATATTTACGCAAATAAGCAAACGCTTAATTATTTACCTTGAGAAAGGACATTCATAATACTTTCGCACTACGTTTTGGGCCATGGATGTTCTTTCAATTATTAATCCACGCCGACAACCACACAAGTAGCGATTTTGTTGTTGATCTGGCCACAAGAATTTAGATAATTATTCACAACATAAATTAAGAATATCATGGTTCACAAAATTGCCTTTGTACATAAATAACCAATCTTGTTATAGATTAATAATCGATACATGGTTCACAAAATTACAATATAACTAGAAACTAAGATCAATCACGTCCGAGGCGTAGTCGCCAAATGATGCCGCCATCCGTCCCACACGAGACTCTAACTCAAATGCGCCTCAATCCGTCAATCTCTCGCCAGACTACAACGCGAGACTACCGAACAAAAGATGTGAAGAACCGGGACGGTGTATAAAAATTGTCCTCATCCGCACTGAGATATAGCCGAGAGGGAGGCACATAAGATTGTGAAGAAAGCACTAACTGACTCAACACGAAGCCGTGTGGTTGACACAATGAATGTCCCTCCATGAATGTCATCCGACCTCAGAATAAAAAGATGAGGAAGAACCGAGCGGAGCGAAATGTAATAAAAGATGACGAAGTCGCTTTTATAAATCGCGAATCGCCTATCGTGTGTCATTACATATAAATCAAGAATCGCTATACATGTTGTGTCATTTACAATATAAATCAAGAATCGCCTATACATGTTTGTGTCATTTACAATATAAATCAATAATTGTCTATACATGTTGTGTCATTTACAATATAAATCAATAACTGTTTTCTACGTATATCTAAACATCCTCTGTCGTTGAGCAAACACATGTTCTATAACAACTCATAAATTTCCCTACCGATTTTTCGCGGTTATTTTTTTTTTTCTTTCGTTTCGATCTATAATCACGACAAGTCATGGGATATTTTTCCACCTCGACCTCGATAATAAAAACTTTGTAAGATAAGTATATAAAATAAACCTTTATATTTTTATTTATCTACCGCCCAAACCCTAACCCACTCTTAATTTTTCCTTGGGCTCTCTGCTTCCACTGCTCAACTCAACCCACTATTTGTTCTTTTCGTTGGCCTATCTATCCCATGTTTTGTCCAAATTGACACCCAATAATAAAGCAATACTTGTATTGGTGTCCTATGCTCTTCGTGAACCTCAACGACAACCAAAACAAACCAAACTCGGCAAACTCAACTTTGACACCACGAGTACAAAACAAAGCAACCTCAATTTTGACTTAATATATGTACGTGAATCAAAAGCCACCCTACATTCTATATTATAACTCAAAATGTAAAAAGTACTTTTGAAATGTTGTTTCAGTTTCCTCAGGAACAAGAGCTTAAGCATCAAAAACAAAACCCATCTCAACTTTGCTTTCTACTTACTATGTATATGCATGTTTTTTTTTTTTATAAACAACTACCACAAACATTATATATTTATTTTGCTCTTTGCATTGGTAGTAGCCTAAACCCATCACAACTTTTATTATTTCCTCCCACATGTTGAAATGACTAGACCACACAAAACCAATGGCTCTTTTGTGATCGAGGCAAACAAGACCAAGCACGACCTTTGTCATTCCTATATGTGTTCCTTGTTTCCGCGGACCATGCAAACCAAAAAGCAAAACACAAAACATCCAACACTTGGTCTATGTACAATTTATGCGTGCAGAAAACAAAGAAAACAAAACAAACCTTTGAATGATCTTGGTAACACAATAATTGCACTAGATACTGAATACGCTTCCCGATTTCAAATGGCACAAACAAAAGAACAAGTCAAAGCAAAGATATAAAACTTGGTCCCCCTTATCATCTCTTTCTTTTTCTCACTCTTCTGAAAACCGCCCCACACCTCGCTACTCTCACCTCCAATATCGCTTCATCTTCTGCCCTCCCTCCTCTATGCACGCTCTCCATCTTCTCCAAAGAAGAAACCACCCAAACTACTTTCCCTTTTTCTTCACATGTTTGGTCGAACCATATGGGTCACAAGAGACCAATGTTTTGTTTGTTTTCCATAATAGCACAAACCATCCCATGTGATCACTTGAAGGACCATTCAAACTACTTAAATTGTTACTATAAATATGACCTCAAAAGCAAAACACTTCACACACTACTTCCTATCCTCTATATAAAGATGACATCTCAACACACCAACCTATTCAATCTCAAAAAACACATTTCACTTATATCGCCTAATGTGGAAAGTTGAAAGGAAAAACACAAGGGTTTAGTCATTTGCTGGTATAAGGGTCGAGGGTGTTGGTGAATGTTTCAAGATCGTCTAAGTCTCGCTGGATAGTACTTTGATCGCTGGGTTCAAGCCTAACTCGATCCTTTTGTTCGAACTCCTCGTGGCCTCGCCGCCACCATTTTGGTGTTGTAAGTCCCATTCGAATTTCTTCTTTGCTCAAATATCTCACGTACACATAAAGATACTTCCATGTTTACAAGTTGGTTTTTGTTGCTTGAAGCTTGTGTGGTAACCATTTTGAAACTCGCCAAATCAAGCCCTATGTTCCTCAACTTATTTTAAAACCAAACGTGTCCTTTAAGTCACAAGACTTGGCGTTAAAATAAAGTGAAGCACTAAAATTTGAGAACATGTATACTGAAGTTGAAGCACAAAACATGAGCATGCATACTGTGGAATTTTATTAGAAAATGAATGCAAATACTAACCTCAAATATGTATGCGCGCAGCAAAGAAATCACCGGGACTTGTAGTCCAAGGTAATCTTGCTTACCCTACACAATGCACTCGTGGTTCAATCAAGCAAACTTCTTTTGTTCGTTTTTTTTTAATTTTTGCAAGTTTCGCCTCTTGGCACTTTCAGCCCCTTGAATCCGAACCTATTGTCATTACTCTTAAAAATTTCATAAGTATTAGAAACTTTTATAAATCTTTACAATTTCAACCCTCTTAAGTTCAAATACTTTGACATCTTTGATATATTTTATTTAACTTTTTAGTTATCATTTTTGGACCCCAAACTTATACATTTGTATAACTAATAATAAAAATGTCAAAACAATTTATTCCTGACACATCTCGTTCGTAATTTCGTCAAATTAATATACTTAGTTGTACTACCAATACCCGACTAAAGGACAAGAGATTATTTAAAACAAAAGTAATATAAATATTTTTCACTAACTTCACATATATATATATATATATATATATATATATATATATATATATATATATATATATATATATATATATATATATATATATATATATATATAAACACATTCATTTATATATATACACATCATATCACTCAACGTTATTTATATAAATATTTAAGCTGATATTTATTAATATTTTACCAACAACATATGATTTTTCCCAAACACTTCCATTGCGAATATTTTTCCTTACATAGTTGTCCGTTTACTCATGAACCGGAAACTTACTCGTCACGTATACTTTTATATACTCTTATATATATTTTTATATATATAACTATACGTCTGTCCAAGAGCAAATACTTACAAAACACTTTGAAATGATATAAACGTAAACCCTGCCACACAAGCAACATTTAACACAACCACTTGTAGACACTTATATTTATTCACACACTTCGAAGTGGAGTACTCAAATCAGAAACCGAGATTTGCCGCATTCAAGCTAGGTTCCGGTAGAGCACCGCTATATATCACACATCGTCTTTGTGCTTTATTCATCGAACTACTAAGATGAGTTTATAGCCCCACTTTTACTCTTATTTACTTGCTTTATAAAACTATGGGGTAAGAAACATGCAAAACTCTTTTCGACCCGAACCGAAAACACTATTACGCGGAAACAAACTTGAATCCCAACTAATACCGCTTAGTTCCCTTTGGGGAGGCGCGATTGTTATGAATAGATCTATCGGGATGATGACCGCTCGAAGTTTGACCGATAGGCAAACGCTCAGCGATATCATATCGTATTGATTGAGTGTACTGGAAATACACTTGCCGGGCTTTTATTTATCATGCTTCTAGATGCATGCACACCGTCGAGTTTCTTGGCGATGAACTTGGTACTAGCGTAATAGCCTTGTTGCATATAGTGTCATTCACGGAGATGCTATATGTGCAACTGTGGTCCAACTTGGAAACTTGATTTCGTAAACTTAAACCTATGAACTCACCAACCTTTGTGTTGACATTTTAGCATGTTTTTCTCGTGTTTACTTATTGGCTGGCAATGGCAAAGGCATTCGCAGGACTGCATCCGGTGTTTCCAAACATTTTAATATACAACTTTAATGGACAACATATATTTGTATGGGCTTTACTCGCGACTTTGAAACAATGTTGTGAAACTATTTCTCAAATTAATATATCTTTTGAAAATGGAATAGAATTTCCATTCTTATTACCTTGTGCCGCGGAAATTGGGGGTGTTACGATTGGTATTCGAGCCAAGGTTATAGAATTGTGTATTTTCAAAACCTAAACTATAACCAAATTTTAAAACACTTCAACGCCACAAATACTGAAGTCCGCCATGCCTTGCTTCTCGTTATAATGTATGTAGTCGCTATGTGTTATCTTTTATATTTTAGGTTCAGATAAACTCATTTGAATTAAACTAATTATTTCTCAAAATCATTAAGTTTCTTAATTAACTCACATTTAAACTTTAAGGTCGTTTTCGTTTGATTGGGTCGCCAAGTTTAAATGAGAATAATGTTGATGTAACAAACTAATGAAATAAGGAATAATTAACTTAAAGAGAGTGTAGAGTAGACATTGAATGCTTATACTTGTTACATCTCTATGTTAAATCTGGTTAACATGCCCAATTACAATATCAAAGACTATGCTATGTTTCCATAATTGCTTCTACGCTATTTCTTTATGTAACGAACAATTCATCAATGTTTCTACATTATCGATGTAACGCATAACTGGCCATCAGACGTACCCTACGCTATTTCGTATGTAACGCATAAACTTGTCACTTTCTACGCTATTTCGTGTGTATGTACAACTTGTCACTGTGATTCGCCTACGTTATTTACGTGTGTAACGTGACAACTTGTCAATCAGACGACTTCACGTTATTTCCGTGTGTAACGTGACAACTCGTCACTATATCGACTTCACGCTATTCGCGGTGTAACGCATAACTTGTCATCAGACGACCTCTACGTTATTTCAAAACGCATAACTCGCCACCGATCACCCTCGACGTTATTTCTTAATGTAAACTCACATCGCTGGCCTATGTTATTTCTTTATGTAACATACAACTACTTGATCCTCTGCAATTGTAGTTAAACCACATCCAACGGGTCACTTACCCTTATTCCACTCTTTACCTCGCCCTTCATAATCTCAATGACTCTTTTCTTTCTATTTTGAACTCAACTATCGTACTCTTTTTATGAAACCGCTGTTATATTCCGTTTGATGAATCATTTATCCGCTGTTCACTTTTCGCCTCACGCCACCGACCCTTGAACGACTAACCCTTTTCCACGCCACGCTTTTAAGAGTATATACTACATCTCGCCACCAGACGACCTCGACGATTCTCAAGATCTTAAACCACGGGACGTTTCTTTTAGGGTAGGTACTATAACAACTCGTGAATTTCCCTACCGATTTTTCGCTGTTATTTTTTCTTCGCTTCATCTATAATCACGACAAGTCATGGATATTTTCCACCTCACCTCGATAATAAAAACTTTGTAAGATAAGTATATAAAATAAACCTTTATATTTTTATTTATCTACCGGGCCTCTAAACCCGACCCACTCTTAATTTTCCTGGGCTCTCCTAATGCTCAACTCAACCCACTATTTGTTCTTTTCGCTGGCCTATCTATCCCATGTTTTGTCCAAATTGCACACTCAATAATAAAAGCAATACTTGTATTGGTGTCCTATGCTTTCTGTGAACCTCAACGACAACCAAAACAAACCAAACTCGAAGCAACCTCAACTTTGACACCACGAGTACAAAACAAAGCAACCTCAATTTTGACTTAATATATGCAATGTAATCAAAAGCCACCCTACATTCTATATTATAACTCAAAATGTAAAAGTACTTTTGAAATGTTGTTTCTTAGTTTCAGGAAGCGAGCTTAAGCATCAAAACAAAACCCATCTCAACTTTGCTCTTCTACTTTACTATGTATATGCATGCATGTTTTTTATAAACAACTACACACAAACATTGTATATTTATTTTGCTCTTTGCATGTGAGAGTAGCCTAAACCCATCACAACTTTTATTATTTCCTTCCCACATGTTGAAAATGACTAGACCACACAAAAACCAATGGCTTAGATCGAGGCAAACAAGACCCAAGCACGACCTTGTCATTCCTATATGTGTTCCTTGTTTCCTCGTGAATTAAACCAAAAAGCAAAACACAAAACATCCAACACTTGGTCTATGTACAATTTACGCGGCATGAGAAAACAAAGAAAACAAAAACAAACCTTTGAATGAATCTTGGTAACACAATAATTGCACTAGTATAGTTGGAACATGCTTCCCTTTGTTTTCGCGACTAATAGACAAACAACAAAAGCAACAAGTCAAAGCAAAGATATAAAACTTGGCCCCCCTTTATCATCTCTTTTCTTTTTCTCTTTCCTTCTGCAAAACCGCCCCACACCTCGCTACTCTCACCTCCAATATCGCCATCTTCTGCTTCCTCCCTCCTCTATGCACGCCCATCTTCCAAAAAGAGGAAACCACCCAAACTACTTTCCCTTTTTCTTCACATGTTTGGTCGAACCATATGGGTCACAAGAGACCAATGTTTTGTTTGTTTTCCATAATAGCACAAACCATCCCATGTGATCACTTGAAGGACCATTCAAACTACTTAAATTGTTACTATAAATATGACCTCAAAAGCAACACTTCACACACTTACCATTCCTATCCTCCTCTATATAAGATGACATCTCAAACACACCAACTCATTCAATCTCAAAAACACATTTCACTCTATAATCGCCTACTGTGGGAAAGTTGAGCAAAGGAAAAACACAAGGGTTTAGTCATTTCGTTTTGGTATAAGGGTCGAGGGTGTTGGTGAATGTTTCAAGATCGTCTAAGTCTCATCGGGATAGTACTTTGATCGTGTGGGTTCAAGCCTAACTCGTATCTCTTTTGCTCGAACTCCTCGTGCCTCGTCGCCACCATTTTGGTGTTGTAAGTCCCATTCGAATTTTCATTTTCTTGTTCTCGCCAAATATCTCAATGCATACATAAAGATACTCCATGTTACAAGTTGGTTTTTGTTGCTTGAAGCTTTGTGCGGGTAAACCATTTGAAACTCATCAACCCTATAAGTTCCTCAACTTATTTTAAAACCAAACGTGTCCTTTAAGTCACAAGACTTGGCGTTAAAATAAAGTGAAGCACTAAAATTTGAGAACATGTATATCAAGTCAAGCACAAAATATGAGCATGCATACTGTGGAATTTTATTAGAAAATGAATGCAGTCACTAAACCCTTAAATATGTATGCGCAGCAAAGAATGTCACCAAGGGACTTGTAGTCCAGTGGTAATCTTGCTCACTCCTACAAATGTCACTCAGTGGTTCGACCAAGCAATTCTTCTTTTGTTCGCTTTTAATTTTGCAAGTTTCTAGCCTCTTGGCACTTTCAGCCCCTTGAATCCGAACCTATTGTCATTACTCTTAAAAATTTCATAAGTATTAGAAACTTTTATAAATCTTTACAATTTCAACCCTCTTAAGTTCAAATACTTTGACATCTTTGATATATTTTATTTAACTTTTTAGTTATCATTTTTGGACCCCAAACTTATACATTTGTATAACTAATAATAAAAATGTCAAAACAATTTATTCCTGACACATCTCGTTCGTAATTTCACAAATTAATATACTTAGTTGTACTACCAATAATTACTAAAGGACAAGAGATTATTTAAAACAAAAGTAATATAAATATTTACTAACTTCAATACATTATATATATATATATATATATATATATATATATATATATATATATATATATATATATATATATATATATATATATATATATATAAACACATTCATTTATATATATACACATCATATCACTCAATGTTATTTATATAAATATTTAAGCTGAAATTTATTAATATTTTACCAACAACATATGATTTTTCCCAAACACTTCCATTGCGAATAATTTTCCTTACATAGTTGTCCGTTTACTCATGAACCGGAAACTTACTCGTCACGTATACTTTTATATACTCTTATATATATTTTTATATATATAACTATACGTCTGTCCAAGAGCAAATACTTACAAAACACTTTGAAATGATATAAACGTAAACCGCCATTACAAGCAACATTTAACATAAACCACTTGTAGACACTTATATTTATTCACACACTTCGTCGAGTACTCAAAACTCCAAACCGAGATTTGCTGCATCTAAGCTAGGTTCCGGTAGAGCCATCAGCTATATCACACTCGATCTCTTTGTGCTTTATTCATCGAACTACTAAGATGAGTTTATAGCCCCACTTTTACTCTTATTTACTTGCTTTATAAAACTATGGGGTGAGAAACATGCAAAACTCTTTTCTGACCTGAAACTGAAAACACTATTACGTGAAACAACCTTGAATCCCAACTATGCTACCGCTAGTTCCCTTTGGGGAGCGCCATTGTTATGAATAGATCTATTGGGATGACACCCCGCTCGAGTTTGACCGATAGGCAAACGCCTACGTATATCATATCGTATTGATTGAGTGTACCGAAATACACTTGCCGGGCTTTTATTTATCATGCTTCTAGATGCATGCACACTGTCGTAGTTTCCGTCGCATGAACTTGGTACTAGCGTAATAGCCTTTTTGCATATAGTGTCATTCACGAAGATGCTATATGTGCAACCGTGGTCCAACTTGGAAACTTGATTTCAAACTTAAAACCTATGAACTCACCAACCTTTGTGTTGACATTTTAGCATGTTTTTCTGTGTTTACTTATTGGGCGGCAATGGCAAGGCATTCGTTGAAAACTGGCATCCGAAGTGTTTCCAAACATTTTAATACAACTTTTAATGGGACAACATATATTTGTATGGGCTTTACTTCCTACTGGAAACAATGTTGTAAAACTATTTCTCAAATTAATATATCTTTTGAAAATGGAATAGAATTTCCATTCTTTATTACCTTGTGCTGTGAAATTTTGGGGGTGTTACAGATTGGTATTCAGAGCCAAGGTTATAGAGAATTAGGTATTTTTCAAAACCTAAACTATAACCAATTAAACACTTCTAACGCCAGCTTTTACAACACATGTTCCGCCATGCCTTGCTTCATCGTTATACACCATGTAGTCGTATATGTGTTATCTATATTTTAGGTTCAAGATAAACTCTCATTTGACTTAAATTAATTATTTCTCAAAATCATTAAGTTTCTTAATTAACTCACATTTAAACTTTAAGGTCGTTCTCTTGTTTGATTGGTCGCTAAGTTTAAATGAGATAATGTTGATGTAAAAACCGAATGAAATTAAGGAATATTAACTTAAAGAGAGTAGAGTAGACTCACAATGCTTATACTTGTTACATCTCTATGTTAAACTCAAGTTAACATGCCCACTCTTACAATATCGCACTATGCTATGTTTCATTAACTTAACGCTTACTTTATGTAACTTAACAATTCATCAATGTTTCTACATTATTTCTGTATGTAACGCATAACCACACCAGACGACTTTCACGTTATTTCCGTATGTAACGCATGTAACTTTAACGTCACTTCGGCTTCTCAACGTTATTTCTGTTGTGTACTGTACAACTTGTCATCAGACGGCTTACGTTATTTCAGGTGTAACGTGCGATATAACTTGTCATCAGATTTACTTCATTCGCTATTTTCTGGTTGTAACGCATAAATCGCGTAATACTATATCGCTCTTACGTTATTTCTGTAACGCATAACTTGTCACCTGGATTTACCTCTACGCTATTTCACGGTAACGATAACTCGTCACTCCATCACCTCGATGTTATTTCTAATGTAAACTCACATCAAAGGCTTCATGTTATTTCTTTATGTAATATACAACTACTTGATCCTCGCAATTGTAGTTAAACCACATCTCGCGGGTCACGATCTCTTATTCCACTCTTTTACGCTCTCTGTCCTTCATAATCTCATACTACTTCTTTCTTTCTATTTTGAACTCAACTATCGCATTTTATGAAACTGCTATATTCCGTTGATGAATCATTTATCCGCTGTTCACTTTTCGCCTCACGCCACCGAACCCCTTGAACGACTAGCCCCTTTCCACGTCACGCTTTAAGAGTATATACTCACATCTCTTCACAGACGCGACTCTTTCGATTCGTGATCTAAACCATGGTGGACGTGGTTTCTTTTAAGGTAGGTACTATAACAACTCGTGAATTTCTACCGATTTTTTCAATAATTTTTTTTTCTTCGCTTCGATCTATAATCACGACAAGTCATGGGATATTTTTCCACTGACCTCTAATAAAACTAAAAATAAACCTTTATATTTTTATTTATCTACCGCCCTCAAACCCGGATCCACTCTTAATTCTTTCCTTGGGCTCTTCCAATCGTCTGTCAACTCAACCCACTATTTGTTCTTTTTCGTTGGCCTATCTATCCCATGTTTTGTCCAAATTGCACACTCAATAATAAAAGCAATACTTGTATTGGTGTCCTATGCTTTCAGGAACCTCAACGACAACCAAACAAACCAAACTCAAGCAACCCAACTTTGACACCACGAGTACAAACAAAGCAACCTCAATTTTGACTTAATATATGTACTAATCAAAAGCCACCCACATTCTATATTATAACTCAAAATGTAAAAAGTACTTTTGAAATGTTGTTTCTTAGTTTCCGTGTTAAAAAATGCAAGCATCAAAGCAAAAAACAAAACCCATCTCAACTTTGCTCTCTTCTACTTCCTTACTATGTATATGCATGCATGTTTTTATAAACAACTACACACAAACATTGTATATTTATTTTGCTTTTGCATGTGAGAGTAGCCAAACCCATCACAACTTTTATTATTTCTTCCCACATGTTGAAAATGACTAGACCACACAAAACTAATGGCTTTTTTTGTATCGAGGAAACAAGACCCAAGCACGCACCTTTATTGTCTTTATATGTGTTCTTTGTTTCGTGACCATGCAAACCAAAAGTAAACACAAAACATCCAACACTTGGTCTATGTACATTTACAATGCATGAGAAAACAAAGAAAACAAAAACAAACCTTTGAATGAATCTTGGTAACACAATAATTGCACTAGTATAGTTGGAACATGCTTCTTTGTTTCGTGACTAGCTTAGACAAACAAAAGCAACACAAGTCAAAGTAAAAGATATAAAACTTGGTCCCCCTTTATCATCTTTCTTTTTTCTCGTCTCCTTCTAAAAACCGCCCTACACCCGCTACTCACCTCCAATATCGCTTCATCTTTCCTTCCTCCCTCCTCTATGCACGCTCCATCTTCTCCAAAAAGAGGAAACCACCCAAACTACTTTCCCTTTTTCTTCACATGTTTGGTCGAACCATATGGGTCACAAGAGACCAATGTTTTGTTTGTTTTCCATAATAGCACAAACCATCCCATGTGATCACTTGAAGGACCATTCAAACTACTTAAATTGTCACTATAAATATGACCTCAAAAGCAACACTTCACACACTTACCATTCCTATCCTCCTCTATATAAGATGACATCTCAAACACACCAACTCATTCAATCTCAAAAACACATTTCACTCTATAATCTTGCACGTGGAAAAAGTTGAGCAGGCAAAAACACGGGTTTAGTATTTCGCTTTGTATAAGGTCGTAGGTGTTGTGGTGAATGTTTCAAGATCGCTAAGTCTCATCGGGATAGTACTTTGATGAGTGGGTTCAAGCCTAACTCGATTCTTTTGCTCGAACTCCTCGTGCCTCGTCGCCACCATTTTGGTGTTGTAAGTCCCATTCGACTCCCTTTTCATTTCTTGTTCTCGCTCAAATATCTCACGTACACATAAAGATACTTCCATGTTTACAAGTTGGTTTTTGTTGCTTGAAGCTTGTGTGGTAACCATTTTGAAACTCGCCAAATCAAGCCCTATGTTCCTCGACTTATTTTAAAACCAAACGCGATCCTTTTAAGTCACAAGACTTGCTAAAATAAAGTGAAGCACTAAAATTTGAGAACATGTATAATTGGTGAAGCACAAAACATGAGCATGCATACTGTGGAATTTTATTAGAAAATGAATGCAGTCACTAAACCCTTAAATATGTATGCGCAGCAAAGAATGTCACCAAGGGACTTGTAGTCCAGTGGTAATCTTGCCAGCTGCAATGTGACTCGTGGTTCAATCAAGTAAAATTTTTTGTCTGCTTTTTTAATTTTTGCAAGTTTCGCTTTGGCACTTTCTTCTGAATCCAACCTATTGTTGTACTCTTAAAAATTTATAAGTATTAGAAACTTTTATAAATCTTTACAATCAAACCCTCTTAAGTTCAAATACTTTGACATCTTTGATATATTTTATTTAACTTTTTAGTTATCATTTTTGGACCCCAAACTTATACATTTGTATAACTAATAACAAAATGTCAAAACAATTTATTCCCTACACATCTCGCTTGTAATTCTTCCAAATTAATATACTTAGTTGTACCACCACCGACTAAAGGACAAGAGATTATTTAAAACAAAAGTAATATAAATATTTTTCACTAACTTCACATATATATATATAAACACATTCATTTATATATATATACAATGTTAATACTCAATGTTATGCTTTATATAAATATTTGTTTTAAATTTAAGATTTTTTCCCAAACACTTCCATTATAATACATAATTTTCCTTACATAGTTGTCCGTTTACTCATGAACCGGAAACTTACTCGTCACGTATACTTTTATATACTCTTATATATATTTTTATATATATAACTATACGTCTGTCCAAGAGCAAATACTTACAAAACACTTTGAAATGATATAAACGTAAACCCTGCCACACAAGCAACATTTAACACAACCACTTGTAGACACTTATATTTATTCACACACTTCGAGTCGTGAGTACTCAAAATCGAAACCGAGATTTGGCTACTGCTTTAGGTTCCGTAGTTGACCTTATATCATACTCATCTCTTTGGCTTTATTCATCGAACTACTAAGATGAGTTTATAGCCCCACTTTTACTCTTATTTACTTGCTTTATAAAACTATGGGGTGAGAAACATGCAAAACTCTTTCTGACTCGAACCTAAAACACTATTACGTGAAACAACCTTGAATCCCAACTATGCTACAAGTAGTTCCCTTGGGGAGGCGCCATTGTTATGAATAGATCTATTGGGATGACACCCCGCTCGAAATTTGACCGGATAGGCAAACGTGGGCGATATCATATCAGATTGATTGAGTGTACCGAAATACACTTCTGCTGGGCTTTTATTTATCATGCTTCTAGATGCATGCACACCGTCGAAGTTTGGTCGCATGAACTGGTACTAGCGTATAGCCTTGTTGCATATAGTGTCATTCACGAGATGCTATGTGCAACCGTGGTCCAACTTGGAAACTTGATTTCAAACTTAAACTATGAACTCACCAACCTTTGTGTTGACATTTTAGCATGTTTTTCTCAGTTTACTTATTGGCGTAATGGCAAAGGCATTCGCTGAGGACAAGCTTCGGAAGTGTTTCAAACATTTTAATACAACTTTTAATGGGACAACATATATTTGTATGGGCTTTACTCCGTGACTTTGAAACAATGTTGTAAAACTATTTCCCAAATTAATATATCTTTTGAAAATGGAATAGAATTTCCATTCTTTATTACCTTGTGCTGTGAAATTTTGGGGGTGTTACATGTTCCCATGGCGGGGCCTCGGCATTTCTAAAATGTCTCCATTGTGGGTGATTATACGGGAGTGGTGAGTCTTCATCAAGAAACGCAAGAACGAAGTGAGCAATTCTGTTGTTCCCTACACTAAGAATCATAACCGGAGACAATATTTCGCTTAATCGAGAACCTCTCAGCAGAAGACAAAAGAGATTGTGAATTGGTTATACATACAATAAGACGGTTAAGAGATGTAGCAATAACCACTCCCATTTCCTCGCATAGTCATCAATAACGTGCCGTGACTTCTAAACCAATTCATCGAAGTTACGCTGAGATGTAAAAGAATCATCCCACATTTCTCTCAGAACATCCTTGTTATTGTCTACCTCTTCCTAGCAAGAGCTCACTCGGCCACATTTCTTGATTATGGCCAAGACCTACTAAGAGCCTCATAGCCACAATTTCCATCACCCTCCACGCTAAAGATCCCTAGATCCACTGGCCGAAAATAGCTGGAATTTCTGGCCATACAATATTCTAAAGTAATCTGGAACGTATAAGTGGTGTCTTAAGTCTCAAGTAGGTCCTTCAAGTAGGTCCTTCGCTTAATTTCAGACGCAGAAGCTCTCCCGGATAAGAACTGCGGTCTCGCAGATTCTTTATTTACTTCTGGACTTTTTTAGGTTTTGTGAGCTTCCGCGTGCCTTGTGGGGTTCTTCGTTCAAATCCGAGATTTGGTTTAGACTTGGATTTGTTGTCCTTCTGGACGCCCATCCATTACTTTTAATGTTGGTTGTTGAATATTATTTATCTGTGAGCGTATATACCGGCATGTTTAAATATTTTTTTGACAAACGACGCATCCTCGTATAAACACTTTGAATTCTCGTGACGCCATCTTGACAAGAAAAATATTCAGCTCTTCGTGCCCTCGAGGCTCTCTGAGGATAACGTGCCCATCAGCTCTTGAGTATTTCAACAACAGCCGTGGAATAACTTAGTGTTTCCAAAATTATCAACAAAATCGTTGAATGGCAATCATGTATTCGAAAAAAGGAACTAGTTAAAATTATCGGTATTGACAGGAAGAATAACTTGATAGGCATAAATTTTAAAATACATACCGCTTTGCTTGGCCGTAAAGATGTTTGGTGATAGCATTGTAAACCATACACTAAATCAAGACTGATGACCACATGCATGGTCAACATCCCGCTTACTTCTCATGAAAGTATGAGCCTAAAGCATCCATTGAAACATTATAAATCGCTAATTGCTAAATAGAAAGTGCTCTACAAGCATGCAAATTTTTTGATTTGCTTATATTCAAAGAGGCTCGTGATCGCAGCTTTCATGAAATTTATAATCTTGTCGACCAACACAACAACGTGTCTAAGCCGGATCGTGTGGAGTTTAGTATAACTTCAATAGCCGTGGTTGACCTCAACCTACATGTTGTTGTTTGCCGTACGGTTTATATTGATCGGAATGTACGCATACAAACATGCTATCGAATCTCGCAAATAATATAAAATACCGAAAACATCCTGAGAAAACAAAGAATTACAAAGTGAGAAAACAATGAAAGTAGTTATTTATTAAATAATAAAAAAATGTATTATTAAATAACAATTCGAAAATTCATTTTTGGACCAATAAACCACTTAGGTGCTGATAATTGCTTTAACACTTTTCTACGGAAAGCGTGAATCATCGAATCCCATGTCAATCTAACGGACTCATACTCCTTAACGTGATCAATCAGTTCCAATGCTTTACCACATTTTGATTGATATGCCAATCGGCAGAGTAACTGTTAGCGTTTGGGAATTCTTTCAGATGCCCTGCTAACGCTTAAATCTCGCTTCGGTGATTTGATAACTCGTAGTATTGTCATGTATACCAACTTAACACATTCCAACACCCATTTGAAATTTGGTTTTTTCCTTGTCCAAAAGCTAACTTAACACATTCAACAATCAAAGAATGGCAACCTTACTTTTTTTTTTTGTATTAATTTTAACAAACCTTACTTTTTTACAAACTTTACCTTTTTCTTTTAAAATAACTTTAACTTAAAACCAGCTGATAAAAAGAGGCAAGTTCCACCGCTTTTACCTAACCCCATTTATACCCGTTTCTCTCTACTCAAACGATTCCTCTCTCTCACTCATATACTATTTTCTCTCATATTACTCTCCTCTCTCACTAAAAAATGGCGACTTAATATATTTCCTACCAAGATTCCGCCACGCGACCACCGTAATTTTCATCTCTACACGTATAGATCTAAAAGGTGATCATTTTAATATAGTACATTTCACCGACGCTACCTCTACATCTAAAGTTTTAGATTCGTGGATTTCGTCATTTTTTGGTAGATTTTTCGTGCCATATCTCAACATTTTTTGGGGTCATGATGGTTCCTTACATGATAAAAGGTTGTTAATTTTGTGTCAAAGTTCTTTATTGAGCTGTTTTTGACACAAATTTTTGGCTCGGTTTAAAAACTTGATAAAAAGTTGATTAATTTTTTAATCAAATTTATGAACTCGCAAGATTAAAAGTTACGGTAGATGTAAAAGGTTCATAAAATTAAAAAAAATGTTGATAACGCCGTTTATAAATTTGATTAAAGGTTGATTAATATTTTTTAAACAAAAATGTTGATACCGTGTGGTTTATAAATGTTGATACCAGGGTTATATATGTTGTACTTGATAAAAGTTTGTTTATAAACTGCGTGCATAAATTTGATTAAAGGTTGATTAATTTTTTTAAAGAAATATGTTGATACCGTGGGTTTATAAATGTTGTACTTGATAAAAGTTCGCTTATAACTTGTTCATAAATTTTTTTAAAAATGTTAGATAATCGTATTTGATAAATTTGATTTGGGGTTGATTAATTTTTTGTTTGTAGGCAGCCTATGTAGGCACCCCATGAAATCCAATGTGCACCCCAATTAAATCCTGCATACTGTGAATTTATATTCATTACTGGAAAGTTGAGTTTAATTACTTTCAGAATCAGAATGTATAAAAAACTAGTAGTGTTTTTGTATAAAAAATTCATAATGGATGGAAAGTGCCATTCAGCCATTTCAAATTTAATGAAATAAAAAGCAATGATGATTTTTTTAAATAAAACTTAAAAAGAGTTTTCGCGAGGCAAAACCTAATTACAGTACCAAATAAAGCAATGTCTAATAACTGTTTGATAAGGTTTACTTTCTACGTTAAATTTAATGAACTGTGACATGGTGGACTGTATGGCCATGCCGCTACAGAATTGTTGCTATTCTCGGTTTGTTGTTGTCCTTAATTCACTATGCTAGCCTCCTAATTCACCGATTGTTGTTGTTCGACCACTCTTGTTGTTGGTTGATTGTTGTTGTGTTGTTGCTTTCACCGGGATTATATGGTACCGCCAGTGATTATATCATTGTTCAAGGTTGTTGTTATTGTTGTTTGTGTTGTTGCTTCATCCGGGATTATATCAGTGCCCCAGGATTTCTTGAACTTAGTATATTGCCTTTGAGAATCTTGTGAACTTTTGCAACACCTGGTAACTTTTGAGAATCTTGTTCAAAACGTGTATAACTTGTGAAACATGTGAAGTTCATGTGAACCGGTAACTGTGAGAAAGCTGAGACTGTGCGCAAGTTGGAGATTTCATGTTTTGGGATTTGTGAACTGTGACTTTGTGCGCTTGTGACTAAAACTTTTCTCGAAGTGATGTTTTTTGAGCCTAAAAACTTTAAAACTTCTTCTGAGGCATGATGATAAAACCGAATAACGGTAGAAAGTGAGATCAAATCTCACTTTGCAACCTTCGGTTTGAGCTCAAAAACTTTCCTCGGATGATGATGAAACCGAATGGACGCAAAGGGATAAAATCTCAACTTTTGAACCTTCGACCGAGCCTCAAATATTTTCCAACTAATTTTTGAAAAGTTTTAAACCGAATTTATATCACAAAAACTTGTAAACCAAAAATAACTTGTAAAATTGTAAAACCAAAAAAAGGTTAAAAAGTGGTATAAGTTATAAAAACTTGTTAAAAAAAACATGTACAAAAAGTGCCGTTAAAAAACTTGTAAAATAATGGTGTAAGTGGTAAATAATAAAGTTGAAAAACTCGCACTAAAATGGAAAACCAATCATTACCAATGATCAATACCCATGATGGTGACGAAATCGAGGCACCTTTGTAAAGATGCAACCACCTACCAAGGGTGCTCATGAGGACCCTTATTATATGGATAGTCCTTACAAAAGAACGTTTGGTGTTTGGACAAAAGTATAAAGTGAAAAGTGTTACTTTTAAGGCAAATCAAAGTTTATAAAGCCCATTTAAATTTTTTATGATATTACAAGATTAAAATATGTGCTTAATAACTCACTTCATCCGCTTTAATAAATGTTCATCCTTTTATAGTGCAAGATCACACGCTAAGCCCATAACATCTTTGCGCTGATGGACATTTTTTGTGTTGGTTGGTGGTGCAAACTAGGGGCGAAAGCGACCCGGACCGCCAAGACTGAGGATCAATTAGCCAAAAGGATCGAGGACCTAACCAATGTGTCCGCTCCAACAAGGCTAAAATAGTCGGTTTGGGTCCCACCGCACCGGATCGATTAGCCAAAAGCCTAACCGAGGACCGGACCGAATGTGGTCGGTCCGGTCCGGTCTCGGTCGATCCGTCAGTCGGTCCGGTCCGTTCGGGTCGTTTGCTCACCCCTAGTGCAAACCACCTAACTAAAACAAACTTTGTTTCTAGTGTGCGGGAGTATATTGTGAGATTATGTGTTTAGAGTGGTGCCACAACGCTTAAATTAATGGAAAGATGATGTATTGAAGTTCTAAAGTGATGCCGGGACTGAGTAGAAAAGTGATGGTCCAGTGACCATTACACCCAACCTTACTTTGAATTATTCTTAAATAAATAAAAAAATATTCATTTTGTTTTCAATCAATGGAAGAATAAAAATTAGTGAGTACGAAAAATATTTGATAGATGGAAAGTGAAATTAGTGAAAATTCATAAAATTTTGTGTAATTTGAAAATAGAATTTTGTTTAAACACTGAGGGTGTATTTGTTTTATAAAGATCAAAATGTGTTTTAGTAACCTTAATTTGACTAACGTAATGTTTAACATTAACTATATTAACTTGAGATTTTGGCAAACAACTTTTATTCTAAGCACACTTAAATGTTCACTTCGGATATTTTTTTCTTTTCTTTTTCTGGATGTTCATTATTGAAAATCTAATGGAATAACCATTTAAGCATTTACTAAATAACATTTAGTTAAGATCTATATTTAGTTTACACGTTATGCTTATTATTTACATACTAAGCTTTTCTATACCAAAGATCAATCTCTACTTTTTATTTTTATTTAATCAAATGGATGAGATTAATCTCAACGATTTTAAAAACACATTTTCATTTTTTTTTTTTTTCAAATTTTAATATTTTTTAAACCGTTAATCGTTAAGCGTAGAAAAATATACCATCACGATGAACAACTAATTATCTTTCTATAGACAGACACTTTGATATATTTACACAAACTTTTTGTTTTTTTTTACTTTTTTCATTATTTGAAATTTGCATGAAGAAATTATATGTGATTAAACACTAATTTGAATACAACAACAACAACAAACCCAATCCCGCCAAGGCGGTATGGGAGGTAAAATGTAGACAGATCCTACCCCTACCCTAGGATGAATCCGTAGTAGGAGACCGCTTCAACGAGACCTTCGGCAAGTGTGTGTGTGATAAGAAAGAAGAGAGGTGCTAGAAAAAAAAAAACCAGTAAAGCAAAAGCGGGAAAACAGCAACAGGGCAAAGCAGATAGGCAGCAAAAGGGACCCAAGAAAGGCAAGGGGACCTGTGCAAAAGACACTAAAAGTATGCTAAACAAAACACGTCCAAGACACAACTAAAAGTCAAGCTAACATAGGGAGCAACACAGAGCACAACAAGCAACCAACGGGCCTAAAGCTAAGGCAAGGCAGGCCGAGGAGCGCAAAGCAACACACATGGCCTAAAGCTACAGCACCTTAAACCCACTAAGCACCAATCCAGGACTACCCGCAGATCCTAATTCTATCTCTCCACCCTATCCTATCTGAGATCATGTCCTCCGACAAGAGAAGCTCCTTCATGTCGAGCCTAGTCCTGTCCTCCCACCTGAAGTTTAGGTCTACCCTTCTTCTTACTCCATTTACATTTAGCTCTTCGACTCTTCATCTGCGCTGAATGTGGCCTCCTCCTCGACATGCCCAACCACCTCAACCTTCCTTCTCTCATCTTGGAAATAATATTCCCAACCTCAAGTTTTGCTCTAAAACTCCGCCGGGATCATCATGTCAAGGTTTTACCGTGACGCCCATCTAAGCATTTCCGCCGCCACTCCATCTTGTTAGCCCTGGCTTTGAGATGGGCCAACACTGCACTCCAGATAGCCGGTCTAATCGCCACCCTATAAAATTCCCCTTTAGCTTTAAAGGGACGCTCCTGGCACAAAGGACCCCCGACGCTTCTCCATTTTTCCACCCAGCCTCTATCCGGTGGTTACGCCTCATCTATCCTCCCCGATTTGTGAATCATCGATCCCGTGATATCTAAAGGACTCCTTAGGTGGCGTGATCCGTCACCTAAACGAATATCCACATCTTCGTGTGCCCCACTCTATCCTCTCAAATCACATCTCGTGTATTCGCCTTCTCTCGCCACCCAAGGTCGTTGGCCTCAAGAGCCTCCCTCCAGCGCCCAAATTGTTGATTAGCCCTTCCGACGATTCTCGCCACCAACACAATGTCGCCAAAAGATCATGCTCCACGGTATGCACCCTTGTACCCCTCGATAAATCATCAAGGATCAATGCTAAGAGGTAAGGCTAATAGCGGATCCCCGGTGGAGCCCCACTTCCACCGAAACAATCGAGATCCCCACGTGATGTGTAAAATCATATATGTGATATTAGTGTTAAATCACATATGATGTGTAATAAAATCACATGTGATATTAGTGTTAAATCATATATGATTTTATTACCATATGTGATTTCATACTAATATCACATGTGATATTATTAGAATATTCAAATTAGTGTTTAACCATATGTGATTTCTCATGCAAGTTTTAACAACGGAAAAAAGTCACGAAAAAATGTGAAAAACGAAGAAAAAAATTGTTGAAAATATATCAAAGTGCATGTCTATAGAAAGATAATTAAATGCTCGTCGCGACGGTGTAATTATTTCCGATTAACGATTAACGGTTTAAGAGATATTTAAATTATAAAAAATATGTAAAATATTAAAATGTTTTTAATCTCAACAATTGATTTCTTTTTAGATGAAAGTTGGTGATTAGTTACTTGATATGTAAGAAAAGTTTAATATATAAAATAACTCTTTATATTTACTGTTATAACTTGTCATCAAACACTTTAAAAAAAATACGAATCTCTAATTTTGCCAAACATAACTTTAAATATAGTGTGTTATTAGCTCATTTTTGAGGTAATTAATATTGGGGATGCCATGTAGCATAATATTGCCACACTTACATAGTGTTTGGTATGCATAAATCAAAGTTGAAATAGAATAAATCTGTAAGTCAGGTAATTGTAATGTGATAATGTTTATTATTGATGGCATATTTATGATACATCGATCTGAAAACAGTGTTCCATTCAAATCCAATGATCCTTTGTCCATCTAATGGATAAAGCTGGTCATCTTGAGCCTTGACATACACTAAATGACAGATCTTTCACTGTTAGCAAGCCTTATTAAAGATAGTCCATATAAAACAAACAAAATATAACATAATAAAAGCATAACTTTAATGACTCGTAACAAAATCGTACTAACAATCTTTTAGTCGACTCCACTAACGGTCGGTTAAGTTGACAGAATCTTATCATACCAACGTCAACATTGGGATCGGGTAATTAATTCAAAACTTTAAATTTACTCAAGAACAAAGCCGCATTTTAACAAATACTAACAAACAAACAATATAACTTTTTAACAAAATGAAAGATTATAGTTCTAGAAAGTTGGTTCTAAAACTTCAACCCCAAAGAATCTTCCAACAACTACGGTTTTTCCCTTAAAACATAAAGATCTACTATTTTATTTAAGGGAGTCTCCTAACCTCCGCTAGCCAACAAGTAAGAGTTGTGATTTAGAGTTTTAGGATCGTAATTATATTAACTCGTGATACCATGTAAGTCGTAATTGTAATGTGATATAAATTTCTTATTGATGATCATACCTTACATAGATACATGATATATAAAGAGACTATCTATGATGTATTTAGGGTAAATAGGAAATCACCCTTTAATGCACAGCTAATCACTAACTAATCGATCTTATCTCATGAGAATGGATATACAGCTAACAAAATCATTATGATGGAATGAAAAAATATAGTTTGTTTTGAATTTTATAATGAAATGATTTATTCATTTATTCATTCCATTACGTGTGTAACCACCAATATTATTACATAGCCACTCCTACTTTTTTTTCATTCCATTACGACGTGGAATCACATTTTGCCGTATTTCTTTTATTTCCTTTCCAACGCCCATTGCATGATATCAAAACAACATGCGTGAACGCTTTATTACATTCCAACATAACAACCAAATAGATCGTGGAACAAGAATGACTCATTCAATTACTATATTCATTCCATTATATTGTTTCCATTACATTCTTTTATCGGCCATTACGCCTAACCAAAACAAACCTTTAATCTCTACTAAATTAACTAAAACTCAAAATTTAAAACCCGACTCTTCTAACTAAAGAGGAATACATAACAGGAAGTTTCTTTTCGTTGCAATAAAATTTATGCCTTTCAAAAGAAATATAAATGAAGAAAAAAAGATAAATCTATTTCTATTATTATTTTATATTTATATAATAAAATAAGCTTTTGTACAAGCCTACTAAGCATATTGCATTAAAAATTGGTTTAATGCCATTTCTTATTTAGCTTATAAGTACAATTGTTTTATGCAATACCGCTTTTAAAGTCAAGGTAATAATATTCAACATTCAAAACCACGCCCTCCTCAAAAACCACCTCTCTACACTCGTATCAATGCTTCAATATTCCAAAACTATGTGCCATACCATTTTCTGTAGCATACCGATTCAAATCCATCAAGAAAACATTTTGATTGATTCATTTGTGTGTTGGTGATGTGAATGATGCACAGTAAAGAGCCGGTAAGTACCGATTTATTATAATCTATAGGTTATCGAATTATTAGTTCCATATTACATAATTTTGTTTCAATTCAATTATAAGATAATTTTCAATATAACTATTCAAATTTATTTGTATTTTACCAGAATCCTATGCACAAAACCTGACTTTGAGCGATTTCTTTGTACGTTTGAAAAGCAATTAAATTGTTCTTCATTTGCTGCTGATTTGGTAAGTATTGAATCTATTCAACTTTTTTTATTTTTTAGGTTTTGATGTAAATTTCTATAGTTACGATGCCTCGATGATTCTATAATCTTTATTTTTGATTATAGTGTGGGTGTTTGGTGAAATCGGGATGAGGACAACACCAAAGCTTCCGAGGATTAATTAAGGTGAGTTTCGACTTAAATAACCAAGTTTTTTAGGGCTTTACTTTGAATATGGATTATGTTAATGATTTTAGTATGTTTTTTGTTTATAAAGTTTAGTTTTTGATTTTTCAGATTCTTTTATTCGGAATGAATTGTTAAATGTGATGATTTTTGAGGAATTGGGTATGGATTAATGGTTGGTGATATGTTTTTAGTTGTCATGTATACTTGATGATATATTTGCAATGTATTGGGATAAGATTAGGGAACAAGTTTGGGATAAGATTTAGCACTCAGAACTCTATTTGAGGTACTTAACAATAACCCATTTTGTGAAGTTAATATTGTTTGAAGTTAAAAAATGGCAATAAATGAAAGATATGTAGCAAAGTTTTATGCTTTTTTGGCTAGATTGCTTTGGAAAAGCCTGAATCATCGATCTTTTTATAATGAGATCCACGCTCAATGCAAATGTTGTTTCAAAACGCCACGGTTTGTAGTTTGTCATCAAAATTAACTTATTTATGCCTTTGGAATTATTTATTTCACAGGGGATGACAGTGTCGGCACCATTTATGCATCTCTTGTGACTTATGCATCTATTCAGCCCAAACTGATTTGATTATAAATGCTACCACTTCGTGGTTTTAAAGAATGATGCTTTACAAGTAATGGTATTTGATCTTTAACTTTAATTTATGTTTTTTATCGTTGTATTTGATAATTTGATGATGTCGATTTATATATATTAAGAGATGTTAGGATAATCAATTTTTGTGTACCTATAATTAAGGTGCAACACAACTCTCAAGGTGGCTATTCTGGTAACTCATGGAACATGTCGGAGGTGCAACTTCAATTGGCCAATCTTGTGAATATGAGTGATCACGACGCTTTCGCCGTGATACTTTGGGGGTTCATGAATACAATCACTTCAAATTTGGTTACAAATGCACAAGGTATGTATGCTTAGACATATCACTGCATCATTATCATTCTCACATTGAGTTTTACCAAAATTCATGGACCGGATAGGATGATTTCACTGCACTCCCGGTTATTGTCAAGAGCGAGAAAACATCCGAGTGTGGAGCCCCAGACTATTTAAACTTCATTCCAACGAGCTACTCCTCTTTTACAAGATCGCCCTGATGTTCAAAAGTATGTTTTAGCCTTTTAGCTTTCTATGCTTTTGAACAAACAAGTTCTATAAATGCAACTGATAGCTAACATGTTTGATACCATAGAGTACCTTCAAATTCTTTTAATAACTTACTATCAACTTCATCAATCTGATCATGGAAGTTCAACAAACCATTTTCAACAGGTAGCTATGCAATACACACACAAAGATCAGACATGAAATGATAGATTTGGCTAACTCTATGTAATGATATTCTTTTCTATGTGTCATATAATCTTTTCTGTCTGCCCCTAACCTAAGCTATTGCCTCCAACCAAAGTTAATAGAAACTTATAATCTCATTATGTGTCGAAAGCTAAACACCCCTTTAAAGTTTTAGCTTTTATATTGTTGATAATAGTCTCATAATAACCAGCATAAATTAAGGATTATCTTACTTTTTGGATTATGATATGTTCAATTATGCGCTCACTTTTTGGATTATCTTACGAGGTTTTATTGGTTTTCGCTTAGCTGTCGTTGTATTTGAGGTGAAAAGAAGTGCAATTTAATGTTATAGTTATTGATGGTTAGAATGTGTAATTTAATGTTAATGTTGCTAAATTTCAAACAGGTTTTTTCTGGCTTAATAAATTTTTTAGAAAGCCAACGGGAGAAGGATGTTAAGCTTTGTCACTATATAAATGGAAGATAGTCAATGGACAGAAACTGCTTGGCATACCAGTGAACATTTATCTAAAGTGAAGACCAACTCCTTATTTAAGCTCATAGCCATTGGTGAATGCAATCGAGTCCTACAAGGCAATGTCACTTAAAACAACATCTTTGCTATACATGAGCATAAAAGGAGGAAAAATTTCTAAAGTTTTCTCGTATTGAATCATTATGTCTTTGTGATTGCAATGGTTTCTCAATGGATGCAATCCAATTCTCAAGTGGCTACAAGAGATGTATATTGTTTCCATGCCAAGAGTAGTTATTTATGTTTTTCCGTTTAAAATGATTAACGTTACCCTTCTATTTATGTGTCTTTGAAAGGGCATGGCTTGGAGCATCACCGGTAAGGTTAGCGGGCTGGGATTGGTTAAAGACTCATCATCATCTATCAAGGAAGTTCGATGTAATCTACATTACATACGTATAAGATTACCCCATTAACCAAGAAAAGCTCTTCGTTCTTGGATGATGAGGTTTATTTCTTTCTTTTTCACTACCTATGTAATTAGCTATTTAGAGCGCTTGAGCTCTCCTCACAATCAACAATAAGTTTAAAAATATAAGAAATAAAGCAACTATTTCTAACAAATAACGATAAATCTAATCACCACCAATTATTTCTAACAAATAGAGTCTCAATATATGTAAAGTGGATAAAAAGTAGGGAAATTAGAGAATTTCACCACTACTTTAACCTTACTACATACCATTTAATCAATCTCGATAACTGTTATCTCAACGACTATCCTAACTATGTATCCTGATACACTCAATTAAAAAGCATGAATGATACTTTCACATTTTGTTCTAATTGAGTAAAATTTCCTCCGCTATCTTAGTTGATGTCTTATCTAATTTTGTTCGGGCCTATATAAGATGTAGCTTATGTTTGATCATGTGTTTGATTTAAAGGGAGTACAAAACACCACAAACTGATTAGTATTTGTCACTTATCGATTGATTGAAAAGCAACACAACTCAATTTTCGTAGCTTCTTTTATACTTACTTATTAATTTAGTCATTATATTACGAGATGCCTTCACAAAAAGGTTGAATTATTGGTTGAGTACTCATTTTGTTTTAGGCACTACTAAATTGCACTTCAAATACCATACATAAGGGAATGTATTTTGTTTCATAACCTTTAGGGATGTGTTACTAGCATTTTGTGTAGACATTATTAAGACAATGCTTGTAATCATTTTCATTGTAGCACAACACTAAACTTAATAAAAATACGCATATAGTTTGTGGTTTATCTAAACACATGATGTAACACAACATTCAAACATAAATTATAAGAGTTTTTAAGAGAATTAGTCCTTGTAAATTCATATGGCGATGTAAGATCCAACATTTTATTATATTGCAGATACTTAACGATGTATTTACACTTCATCATGTTTGTTAATTTTGTTTTACGTAACTTGATAACGAAAGGATGACTTTTCCTCTATTCTCGGAGAAACCAATTACTACAAGTAAGTATTCTATATCATTTATAGTGCATTTTAAGTTAATTAGTGGTGACAAGTTGTGACCAATTTGTCTATAAATGGGCTGATTTTTTAAATGTTTATCTCTAACGGTCAAACGGGTTATACTATAAAATTTATTGAAAAGGATACGTCAAATGGGTAAAAATTATCTAATGTGGTACTCCAAAATTACTATCATGATGTAAGATCCTAACATTTTATTATATTGCGTATACTTAACGATGTATTTACTTATCATTTTGTTAATTTTGTTTTAAAGAACTCCTGGTTAATCGAAAAACTTTTCCTCTATTCACTGAGAAACCATTTACATAAGTTTATTCCTTTTGATTATATAATACGTAGTAAAATGCCCGCATGTCGCATTTAACTAAAAACTTGTCACGATACATTCTAATTATAAGCAATTTGAATCATCCCATCAATAAGTAAATATGTAATTTTCCTCCTATAGTTGGAATTGCCTCCATTAAGGTCTTATTATGAACACTCCTGGCCGATAATGTACATTTTACATGCCTACTCATTGTTCGTTGTGGAATTTTTTACCTGGGTTTGAACGACTTTGATGCTTAAGAGATGCATTCACCACGTGATCACAACTTCCGCATAAGGTGTGTTTGTAGAGTGCCCAAGCACCTAAGTGGAGGAAAGCCTAATAGAGTGTGTGCTTATGGTTGCAAGGTACAGTGTTGGTGGAATCGACTTATATTCTACCAAACTTAACATCTATTAGGAGGTATTCTTAATGATCTTGCATTCTTGCTTTTGTTATTTGCAAATTTCTAAGATCGCATCTATGAGCATTGTTAACCTTGTATTTTGTAGTCAAGTATTTGGTCTTAAGAATGCTCTTCGAAAGTGCTTATTTAAACTACTTATGGGGGTTTTGGAGTGCTTATATTAAAATTAATAGTTGTTTTGAATGAAATGGGTTATCGAAAGTAGATAATAGATACCAAGCCAAAGTAAGTACTAATTTACTAAAATGGGTCACTTTTAAAACTTTTTCAATAAGATATATGGGTTGTTTGGAGGGCTTATTTAAACTACTTAATGGGTTGACTTTACCGCAGTTCACTTAACGGAAGATGTTAGCTAAATAAGATATATGGGATTACCGCAGTTCTTAAGCTAACCGCTAACATGAGGCTTACCGTTGGTTCAATTTAACGGAAGATGTTAGCTTAGATAAGAAATTTAGAATGGATATTGAATGGAGACGCAAGCTTGGTGACCAAACGCTTAGATGCTTCTATAGATGCGCCTAAGATATTCTAATATATACTGCTGATGATCCTATAGCATCTATTATTGACTGTACTTATCGATTGTGACTCACACATATTTTAAATTTAACAAATTTACGTTATTACTTTTATTATCATCTCATTTATCTATTTCTTTAAAAACTAACCCGGTGTCAACGGGTCTCTAAGCTAATAAATATATATATCAATTCATTGTTTTTAACGTTGCTTAAATGACATTTACCGAACTTCTCGATATATTTAATGGATTTGATGTTTATCCTTGACTGTTAATTTATTAGTCTTGACTCTTTAATGTAAAACATTACAGTATTTATTTATCTTTTGCAGTTAATGACTTGTGTGAAACACGAATTTTCTACGTAGCATTTGTTCCTCTCTTATACCGTTTGCTTAGCATCACTCAGAAGAAGGGAACTATAGAACCATCTTGGGAGTGTGTTCGCAAGAACATGCATGCGCGAGTGATCTAGTTAAGACACTGAGATTGGAGAAAATGTTAGGAACAATTTTGCTATGGATCCTCTTGAACTGGACGACAAAATTGTTGTTTGCCATGTGATCAAAGCTTTGCTTTATGATAAGTAATAACAAATCAATATTGTATGACACATCTTGTATTGCATACAGCGTGTATGTGAAATGCATAAGGCGACCATCATTAAGAAAGTGGCAAGCAACATTGTCTTGTACTTGCGGAAACAGTAGCAGTTCTTTTGATCTTGAACATGGTTTAGTACGCCTAATAATGAGCCGTGCAAGCAAATCTTCGCTCATATCGGTTGGCACACAGCGTAGGTGTGTGCCACTTCATTTTTGGTTTAGATCGTTTGATCTGTTACCAAATCTAGATCGTATTTTTACTGAACAATATGTAACTGTATGACTAATTTTGGTTTGTCGCAATACACATCATCAGTTCTTTTAGTTCAAACAAAGAACACAATTTCAACAAATACCATAAACGCTTCGATACATCAAAATCACCCCAAAACTTAGTTAATATACTACTACACTAACTATTACCAAAATGACCGCTAAACACATAATAATATTAGCTGCATGATAATATCTACAACAAACTAACAACCATCCTTCGACCACAAGTCCCTACAGAAACAGAGTCCTTTAAAACATTCTGACCATGTGATATAAGTACAACTTGCCAATGAGACGGCTTAATTGGTTAGCGAAATTCCTACCACGTATCTTCAAGCACCCCGAAAACCTGACATTAAAGGGGCATGTTTAAATTAACCGAATCTCACTACAATCCACATGTCCATGACGGGACTTAAATCCAAAAACTCTTGGTGGGTGGGTGGGTGTTGTGGGGGGGACTCACGCTATCTCATGATACCGCTAGGCTACAAGTTCTTTGATAAAGGGTGGCAATTTTGTTCACCTTCACTTATATGTGCTGTTTAGGGTTCTAACATTTAAATAAAAAAGATAATTGACTGAAAGAGAGGTTCAAATAAACTGCAAGTAGCCTAAAGTATATATTTTATGCATAAAACCTCTTGAATCGTTTTTGTTCAAAGATTGTGATTATTGCTGTAATAACAGTGTTTTTGAAACCATGCTATAAGAATGATCTGTTTCAATCCCGAACTCACTTAGATTAGTTACCTAACGGCTCCTCACTCGCCCATGTGACCACGTTTTTGTATAAATGTAAAGCATCAATTGCACAAAAGGGAAAACACAATCTTTGAACTTAAAGCAAACAATACCTGGTTACAGTCATAAAGCATGTGGTTTTTGGAGGAGTATTTGTATGTGTCTCGTCCTTTGACAAGCATGTCTTGGCCAATTGGACTAATAATTCCAATCACACAGGCAAGTAAAGTAGCAGGGGAATCGTTCTGAAAGAGAACCTGTAACATAGGAAGCCTCATTCAGCATTTCAAAAACTGTACATACAAGTTACACAAGTAATATCAAATTCAGAATTGATAATAAAAAAGGAGATGATGTGTTTAGCGACTGTTTTCACTAAAATAGTCACTATAGTTGCTGTCACTAAAGGCTGCCGGAATGCTTTATTGAGAGATCGATATTCTTTTCCGAGGATATATGGTCAAAGGTCAAAAGTCAGGTTAAATCCTTTGTTCGCTAACTACTAGTTGGTGTGAGCTTTTCTTCTATCTCATTTCCAATTTAAAGTTGGTGTAACGGTGCATTCTTAAGAACTCCCAATTTCCTCAACAATCTACAACAGTGTGAACCATCTTCCCCTTGCACTGTTCACTTTAAAAGAACCAAATTTGTTAAAACAATAACCTGCTACCAAACTTTAAAACCAACAAAACTGAATATATTCGAAGTAGCAATTATACCTTCTAAGCAATTTCACACATTGACATCATGTCATATGTCGCTGTTAAAAATGGCAATTTCGACGCTTTTACTTACAAATGGGTCGATTCAGGTTATGTTATCTATACTATCTATACTACATTATAGTAAAGGATTTAGGACTTTCTATAAAAGGAAGTCTTAAAATTTTAAGGTAAAAGGAAAATTAGAAAATGAATGTAAAATTTGAAATTTTAAGTCTCATTTAAACCATATATTAACCCCATCCAATAATGATATATTTTAATAAAATTGTTTATTAGAAAAGCTCACTAAACTTACAACCACCAATTTAATATTAAAATTTAAAAAATAAAAGTGCTAACTATTTACATTATTAATAATTTAGACGTTCTACTTTTGAAAAATATATATCTACTATGTTATAAAGTATTTGGAACATGCTAAATAAGGAAAGTTTAAAATGAAAAACATTTGCTTCGGCACAAAATAGTCACCGGGACTCATACGCGATTTTAGAGTACCCTTCTAGTATTATTAAAGAGTCATACAAGTAAGATCAAACATATGCTTTAAGAAACATGTCAAACAGGATAAAAGTCGGCTAAAGTTTTTTTAACACTTAAAACGCAAAAATCATTTTATTTAATAAAAAAGATAAGCATTCAAATAATACGGAGTCCCATACAACGCCTGCGGCAGCCGCAGGATCGGTATTGTTGTTGTCGATACAAATGATACGGAGTACGATATTTGTAATCATATGTTGCACACTAATTATTTATAGAAAAAAAAAATTGCGCAATGTCTGCTAAATGAATGCAATGTCTGCTATGGTCCATATAAATACAAGTTACAAAATGAAGCCATATTTTAACGACTCAAATGCAAGACCAGCAAAAAAGCATGTACCTGAGACAGTCATCTCATAAAGAGTTTCTTCAGAAATGATAACTCCACTCAAGTACTTAAAAGGCTCCCGGAGTGCCAAAAAGCAGCTCCCAGAATGCTCTCTTGTTTAGACAAGAATTTAAAACACCATCAACGGCAAGTATACCCTTTCGAGGGAGATCAAAGCAGCAGTCTTAATGAGGTTGGTAGGATCATCTCATTAAAACAAATAAGATTTCATAACATGTTTACAACGATAAAATTAGCAATTTATATTTGTTACAGAAAATAATTAAAAAATAAACATTGCTAGCAAAATCTCTCTTATATACATCCCCTGATACAGCGAAATTTTATTAACTATTAACTAAAACTCCAACAAAATTGCTTACCCTTTTTCGTTGATTTTGTAACTTCCGGTGAATCTGCATCATTACTATGCACCAAATCCACCTCAGGTATTATATTATTTCCTCGTAAGTAGATGTTACATCCTAGTGTCCTACACATGCTGATTGTATTCGTATGCTACAGATCATGCGTGCAGGTGGTGACTTAGGTCATGATGGGGTAACACCCTTGGATAATCTTTACGAAGATCATCCGGATATTGTAATTGGTAAAAATCTTCTCTAGGTATTATATTATTTCCTTGTAAGTAGATGTTATTATTGGATAGATGATATTGTAAGTAGATGTTATTATAATATCTGGATGATCTTCTTAAAGATTATCCTGTGACCTGTCATGACCTAACTCACCACCTGAACGCATGATCACGTGTACGTGCCAAAACTTTCCTTGGCTCCGATTCTTCCATATTCTGCATAAATAACATTCGAAACTAATATAATCAATATAACATGTTGTGTGGAAAACAGGGAAAAAAAAAAGGAAAAGTTAGGGTGTGTTTGGTTGACAGCGTTTAAGAGCATTTTAGAGCAATTAGCGTAACATTTAGCATTATTATTAAAAAGCTCGTTTGGAAGAAAGCAGATAGCATTAATAAAATTATAAAAACACTAATTTCTTTATGCTCTTTGAATCAGCATTTAGCATTACGTCATTTTACACATTAAAATTACAAACTCTACCAAACACTTTTATAAATTAAACTGCTACTGCTAACTGCTACCGCTAACTGCTTACTACTAACTGCTGCTAGTTTCAACAAACACACCCTTAAGAAAATTACAAAGCTCCTTTTAAAGTCAAAAGAAAAATTAAGCGAGTAACCTGATAAACCCTAACAAGTTCGAAATTCGTAAACGAATTCAAAACGAGGAAAACAGATCACAAAACTAATTGATAAACAGGCTAGCGTATAAGTATCAAACCTGATGGAAACCCTAAAACATTATAAACAATAACAATTTCCGCATATATCAACGAATTTAATAGTAGTTGTTAAACATATTAAAGAAAACCCTAACAATTTATGCATATAAAATTCGTAATTAAGTACATTAACAAAAATAGAATCATAATATATATGCATATAATTATAAACCCTAACAATTTATGCCTAAATTAACGATTTAACTGCAATTAAAGAGATAAATGCAATCATGCACATCGATGAGATTAACAAGTGTACCTAGGTTGGTAATTCTTTGTGATTTTGTGCTAACTTTGATCAGATTACTTTCCGATGAAGCGAGTGATTTGTGTGTGGTTTAAAGGTGTCAAGTGTGTGTGGGTGTTAGTTGTTGGGAAAATGAAATACCCATTTTTATGGCCATACTTCATCAAATACTCGTTTTTCCAAAAGAAATTTAGAAATATCCGCAAGTTTTGCGACAATTCAAGGATTTTTAGAAAAGAGACAATTTGATTTGTACACACTATTAGAGCATCCACAATGGGTAAAACAAGTCATTATAAGAGCTTTTTTGCATTGTGAGATAAGATTTTACAATAGCTTTTCAAGAATTTTGAAAAAGACGGCTACAACTCAAAGCTTTATTGCTAAAACTACAAGGCATTAAATGAGTATGATTAAATGCACTCAGCGTCTTTAAAGACTTGATCAGTTATGTATTTCTTAAAATGATTGGAACACTTCTAAAATAATTGTGTTCGGACATTTATATCCTCATAAGGGTGAAAATGTAAGTGTAATTATGAGGGTATAAATGTCCAAATACAATTAATTTGAGTGTCTCAATCACTTTTGAGAGTGTGCAAATCATTTCCCATTTCATATATACCCAACTAAAAACTTTGTTTTAAGAACATATGGAACTATAAGATTTAAGTTGGGTAAATATGAAATTATCCTTTTAGAAAAAGCTGTATGGTTTGACTTTTTTTAAGTCAAAATTTTTGAATTTTAATAAAACATTACTATTTTTTGATTTTGCTATTTTTGCCAAATTTCCAGATAAATCTTGCGAATACCCAAGAGTCTGCTTCTAGTAAACATGAATAAAATGACAATAAAAGTAAAATTAGTGTATGTTTTACACAATTTAACACTATATACTCCAATACACCATCCTCTCTTCTCATGTACCTTGTTTATACACACATTGTTTATGGTTTGCTCAACGGATTTCATGACAAAACTGAGTTTTCAAGTAAAAAGAGCTAAAATGAACAAGAAATAATTCAAAGACGCTTTATCCTAAATTTGCATGAAAATCTCAAAGATTTAAAAATTAGCAAGATTTATCCTAAAATGTAACTTTTTAAAAGTTCAAAAATCGCAAGGTTTTAAAAAAGCGAAAAATTGCAAGATTTAACTTCCAAAAAGTCAAACCAACTTGCGGATTTTCAAAAATCTGCAAAAGCAAAACTTAGGATTTTGTGAGTATTTCAAATTGTTTGAAAAAATGGGTATTTAATAAAGTATGGTTGTAAAAATGGGTATATTTGTCATTTTTCCTTATTTGTGGGTTGCTTCAAAAGTTTTATTTAAGAGCATTAACATTTAGATTTTTTAATAATAAGCTACATTAAAATCTCAACGCTTTTTTATAAAGATACTAAAATAACTTCTAAAATTCTACCGATACTTTTACTTCATTTTACAATATAAAAATTTAATTAAATATACTTTATTAAACACTCTTACAAAACTAAAAAAACTATTGCTACTACTTACACAATAATATGACCTTAAAAAAAAAAAGCTCTAAATGTCCTCTAAGGCTTTCAATCATAAAAGTTAAAAGCTAAACACTCTTAAACATTACTTGCCAAACGTACTTGAACTATATGTCATTGTCAAGCAAGTTTCCGCGACTACGAAAGGTTTGTAGATTCTCCCTCATTCTTGATATTATTGTCCACGGTTCATTTTTGTATGTTCCAAAATAAGTATCCACTTTTCAAATCTGCCAATCAAAAGACTTCAAAGTAGTAAAGTTAAAATTATATCAATGACGCACTTTAATGATTTGTATTCTTGTTAAACATTGTTACTTTTACTCCATCCGTCCCAAATTATAAGTTTATTTTATATTTTTAGTTGTCCCAAAATACTTGTCAACTTTCCTATTTCAAGCATTCAAAATACATTTTAGTGGAAAAAAAGATATTTGATTAATGAATATAGTTTAGTTAGTGGAAATTCTTTATTAAATTTTATGCAAATTAAAAATAAAATTATAATTAATGACGAAGAGAGTAACAATCATTCTTTATTCTTTAGGCTCATGATTATAGTGGTTGAAGCAAGACATCTTGTCATCTTCTATAGCACTTAACTTTTTTCCTCTAGAATCCTGAAACAAAGTCAAGTTTCTTAAAGAAAACTTGATGCATCTCAAGGGTTATTTAACACGATATGCCAAAAAAAACCTTTTGACCACACAATAGCGCAACCCCTATCCACGACCAAAGTATATTAAAAAAAGAAAGATGATTGGCACACATTAGGAATTAATTGGCACACTCTAATATACAACTAGTTAAAGCAAAATTTATAATCAGACAACCGCTTAATATAGCTAGAGTGTCTTGCGACAAAAAAAGTAGAATAAAGTAAATCATTTCCTTTAAAAAACACCCGCACCTTGCTTATATAAACTAGCATATTGATAACCAATGAATCACGTACTCGTATGATAGAACATATGATACAATTAGATGCATGACCCTTGACATTTTTAAGGATTAAGATAACTAATAACATACATTATGTGATAAGTTAGCCTAATTTCGTTGCTTAGCTAAAAAATATCTTAAGTTAACTAGCTTTCATAGCAAATGATGAGAGACGGGACATTAGACATGGAATGCGGTTAATGTGGTATGCAAGTCGAAGCAGGAAAGAACTTAGGATGACACTCAGTGGTAAATGTGGTATACGTTGTCCGTATAAAAATAGTAATTTAGTTAACTACGTATAGCTTTATTATAAAGCATCACCTACAAACCAACGTTCCATGATTGGGTCCCCTAAATTTCCATGCTCCTTAGGCTATGCACAATGGAGGTTGTCCATCTCGGTCGACCGATCGGTCATCCTTGGTCACACCATTGTGGAGCTTCGGTCAAGCTTGGTCGCCAAGGGAATAATTGCAAGACTAGGTCGAATTTTCGACTGAGTGTTTACTCACTAAAAAACAAACAAACCACCCTTTAAAGCAAAATTTGAACGTTTGATTAAAAAAAAAAAAAAAACTTTATTTTTTTAAATTTAATCACTTTTACAACATTATAAATACCCCACTTATTTCCTCATTTCATTCACAAATTCAAACAACAATTCTCTCAACACCTTCAAACACATTCTCTTAATTATGTCTTTCGAACTATTTTTTAATTCTTCGTCTTCCAACGATAAAGAAGAAGTTATGAGTGAGCTTGCGGAGTTTACGAAGGCAGCTTGGACCGAGTACCAAGTGTCACTGCCAAAAGTCCGACAAACCCGCGTAGCTAGGGATCATGACGGTAAGCATTAATCGTTTAGTGGCGCTTACTTCTCCTAACACCCCAAAGGTGTATGATAAAGAAGATTCCGCCAGCTAGCCCGGCCCGAATGAGCGAGAACTATTCTCACAAATTGTTCGAGAGGTAACCGATTATTCTTCTTATTTTCAACAAAATCCTCGATCGATTTGAGCACACTTGGTATTTCCCCATTGATCAAGTGTGCTTTGGTAATTCGTGAATTGGCATACGGGGCTGTTCCTAATTCTCTTGACGAGTATCTGCAAATGGGTGCAACAGCAACCCGTGATTGTCTCCGTAACTTTTGTATAGCTATCATATAGTTATATGGTGATGAGTTTTTGCGAAAGCCCATGTATTCTGACCTTGAAAGACTATATGCTCGTCAGAGGAAAAGCATGGGTTTCCTGGGATGATAGGAAGCATTGATGGTACAGGTTGGCTGTGGGAGAATTGCCCAAATGGTTTGAGAGGTCAGTTTTCTAGGAGTAATCATGAGCCAGAGCAATTCATTTTATTGGAAGCGATCGCCTCCCAAGATTTATGGATTTGGCATGCTTTCTTTGGTGTCTCCAGGATGAATAACGACATTAACGATTTACGTGGATCCCCTGTTTTCAATGATATCAAATATGGGAGAGCACCGGACCTTCCATTCGTGGTTAACGACGTAGCTTATAAAAGGGGATATTATCTTACTGACGAGATATATCCGGAATAGGCCGTTCTAATTAAGTCCATTTCAAATCCTCACACGGGTGATGATAAAAGAATATTATACAAGAGGAAGCACGAAGCAGCAAGGAAAGATGTGGAACGAGCTTTTGGTGTGTTGAAGAAGAAGTGGAAAATGATTAAAGTTCCGGCTAAAGGGCTGTCGCGTCGTAATCTCCAAGATATAATGTACATACAACAGTTTATTGGCATCATTTATCCTATATATATTGATTGTTTTGTATTATTTTATATGAGAATTAATACTTAATCGCTTACTTTTGTAAATCTCAGTTAAAAACAAGCATTTGGTGAAAGTTAGTTATTTTGGACGTAAAATGGAGCAAAACGGGTCATACTATCTACTAAACTAAAGGAAGATACGACATATCATTCTAGATAGATACGCCGTACATCAACACTTAAACGTATGTGAAGACCATTGCCTGACTTTGAAGAATACGCCACATGGAATTCTTCCATGCGCCGTATATGAAACCTTAATCAACAAAGAGATCTGACTTATCGGCTCAAGATATGCCGCATAACTACTTCTACATGCGCCGTATCAACCTGAAGACTTCACCAAGAAATACCAAGGTTACAAGACACATGCGCCGTATCAAGACTAAAGATCCGCCGTATTATATAGCGGTGTACGAATATTCCAGAATAAAATAATCTTGGACCCCACGCGAAGTTACCTAGATACGGCGTATCGAGTAAACTGATACGCCGTATCGATGCCATTTCCAGAAAGTATAAATACCGGAACAGCAGCCTCATTACGCATACATATATACAGAGAACAATTCCACAGAAAACGAGGCGATGACCAGACCACACTAGACATGACCAGAAGAAGGATTCAGGGGCATAAGTAGGTCCTGTCAGTGCTTTTTAATTCATAAGTAGATTTCACTTTATTTGTATTAGTACTCTTTAATCCATCAGGATTGCGTGCCTTGTCTCCGACGTTTGACTCGCATTTAATAAAAGCTTTTCCATCGATTATAAGCTTATTTGATGTTTATTTGGATGTTCATGTGTATGCTTTGATTACCTCTTGATTATCGTGGCTTGTTTGCGCTGCCATACGCCTCCCACAATTACTTCATTAACATCTTAGGATAGTTTCTAAGCCCTAACGGGATAATTGATTTAATAAAGTAATCATTAAGTTTGCACTTAATACATATTCGGGATTAGCTGTGACAGAGCTTTCCGGTAATAATACTTAGAACTGAATCTAGGGTATTTAGCTAAGCTAAACGCAGGAAAGAATACGCTCACACGAACAACCAACGATAAGACCTAAATTTAATTAGTACTCATCTTATATAGCTAAGAAATTAAGTGAATATAATCTACTTTACTATCGGACATGCCTTTTATTTGTCATATGTTTTCTATCTATGTATGTGTGTGTCTATCGCCTTGTTACTTTTAATTTTACTTAATCTAAATATCGTACTCTCTCAGGTACGAAAACCACATGCTAGTTAGATTAGGTTTAATTTCAACTAACTTTAGGATTAAAATATTGATAGATATTTAAGTGTTAACGTTCCGCTCTTAGTGATCGACACTCTACTTACCAACTAAGCTACAGCGACCGCTTATACCTTGCCAAGTTAGTGTTTGTTATAGGTTAAGTCGGCTAAATATAAATTTAAAACTTGATAATAATAATTTACCTATACACAACGAAACACAACAAGTTTTTGGCGCCTCTGCCGGGGAGAGAATTGTTAATACATTCATATTTGTTAGTATTTAGATTTTTAACCTTATTTTAATCTTTTTCTTTTTATTTTTATTTTTGTTAGGTCACAAGGTTTACCACACAAGCTTATAAGAAAGATAGAGAGGCGATTGAACAAGTATCACACACACACACGAGATAATAAGCACGGTTTAGGCGTAGAGTATATGTGAAAAGAAAACTTGAACAACCAACCTTCAAATGAAGGTTTACAAGGGATATTTATAGGAGAGAAGCTAGGGCAATACTCCTAGTTCCCTTCCTTTCCTTATTGGACTAGGCCTAGGCTTATGGGCCTTCTACATAAGCCTAAGGCTAATAACAAACATAAAGGCCATAATAAGCTAACTATTACATATGAGTAACTAACACTTGAATAAGGTTTAGGAGTGATTCCAACAATCTCCCCCCTCAAGTGTTATTACATATGAGTAACAAACACTCAATTGTTGGTGATGAAAACGGTGAAGGCGTTGATGTAATAGTAGCTTTGACGTCTTCGGACATTCTTCTTTCTTGTGAGAAGAATTGCCTTGATTTAAACAATCTCCCCAGTGTAGAGAGATAGTTTACTTTGAACGGTTATGCTTTGACGCCATCTTTAACTTTGTTCTTTGATCATTGTTCTTTGTGATGAAAGTGATAGTATGTTGTTGGTGTCAGCCGCGATCAAGTGCCTTCAGTCTCCGCTTCGCTACGTTGTCTTCACGTTCTTCAACATGCTCACACGCCCTTTGACGCTTGGAATTCGCAAGATGATGGAGTTCTTTAAGTCTTTAACTTTGTAGATTCTCTGTATTGACGAAGAATCATTCTCGATGTTGTGTTGCTTTAAGATATAACTTCCATTAGTGATGATGTTGGCGTGAGCATGAGAAGAATCTGCACGATCATTCCGCCCCAGAGCTTCCATAAGAAGAAAACATTTAAACGGTTAGTAATAAGCGGATTCCGGCACTTACAAGTTTGAACTTCGAGTGTTGGACAAAAGATAGTGTGAAAACACAACTCTAATTCTTACAAAGGCCGTTCTCGATCGAGTCCCACAAGTGAGATAACACGATGTACCCAAGTACACCCACGATTCTATGAGTCGCCGAGGTACAATCGAGCATCACCTCACGACCAGACCGCTTTGAGACCACTAAGCGCAATCCAAGGGAGTTGCGGCGAAGCGGCCGCTTCAGTGGGGCCGTTTGATGTTGACCCCGGCGAGTTTCCATTCAATCACCGAGGATCACAAATGTGAACTTCTCATAAATGTTCTCGCATGCATTGCTAAGATCTGTAAAGGACTCGATATGAACCACTGATAACCTTATTGTTGATCATCAAGTGATTAAATGTCAAGTGTACCTAAGAGATCTTTTGATGAATCTCGTGGCTCTAGACTCAATAGTGCTTTTGGTTTTCCGGAGACTAGGGAGAGGGTCTCCTTCTTCAATAATCTCTAAGAGAAAGCCGATAGTTTACGTAGGGTTCCCAGTGAGAATGAAACAAGTTTCTGTTGAGAGAAACTTGAGTGGATAAGAAGGTTTAGTGCATGCGCCACTGGGTCCATGACGACTTTTAATCTTCAATATCGTCACTAAGTGACAACCAAGAGTATATGAATTGAACCCGGTGTCCGCTCTAAGTTGAATAATCTGGAGGGCTATTTCTTTTCACCCTTTTCTTTGCATTTCTTTTAATTCTTCAACTCCTTCTTTCTCCGATTCTCATTTCTCCTTTTTACAATCATACCTAAGGACTTCTAAATACTAACTATTTGTGATGTCCTGGGTAGATCCATCCGCTCGACGGATCATAGGATGGTCATTCCTAACCTTAGTCACCTTATAACTCCATGACTAACCTATGTTGCCATAAAACCATCGATATGAAAAATCTCTCATGGTGTTTATGAATGAAAAACATTTTAGTACCACTGTTGAGATAAGATTTTGCATAAATACTCCCTCTCCACATGTGCTTAATAGTTTTAACGGTTAAAATGCCGCGAAAGTGAGGAAAGAGCGCCGACTTTTGAATTGATTAACTCAAGATAGACAATCCCCTCATGAGACACCTAAGTTACGTGGCATAGTTAAAGAGTTGCATTGTCAACTTTTAGGTGACAACTAGCTCTAATAACTACCTTGAAGGTGTAGACAATCCTCAAAGGTCGTCAAACCCGGCCGAGTTCATGTTTATCAAGAGTTTCTAATGGTACATTCTACTTAGACAAGTCCTTTGCGAGACACGCTTACATCACTAGCGAACTAGCTTGAAATTATTACCCATCCCGGACAAGTCTTTTCGAGTTACTAACGCGTTAAGCATCACATTCGTGGTTAAGTCGAAGCACAAGATTCATTTGCATTTTACATAACATATTTCTTATCACGTATTTTCTCCCCTCAAAATGGCATATTCAATGTTATTTTTGAAACGTTTTGAGAATAAATATGACCATTTCGAGTGTTGCGGGAAGAATGACCATCTGGAACAATTTTGTGAACAAAGATTTTAGTCAAGTACTCCCCTCAACAAGTGATATAAACGGTTGAGGTTTTGAAAATCATAAGGGAAAGTATTTGTTCTTTTGAGCAAAACCTTGAAAAATGAAAGGTTTGATAGGTTTTACTCAAAAGTAAGAAGCTTTCGCTCCTTTAATAAGGATTGTGGCAATCAAGCCGCACCATAGGGTCCTTTATTTACAAGTGGGTTGTACAATCGTAATGTGTGCACAAGCCATTGACATAATCAATCAAGCATCCAGAATTATATGAAGAAAACAATTCAAGGGGTACCAGGAAGTGCAGTGATGTTCCCGTGGAGTGTGCATAGGGCGCTTGAAATCGGTTATGTTTCTCCGGCTCACCAATCGACATAACTCTCCAATCGTCTGAACCGATCCCTTCAAACAACCGCTCATCAATCATTGTGATGATCCGCCTCACATCCCTCCTTTCCGAGAATTCCGCTTAGAGACCCAATTTTCTCGGGCGATATCCTTCAACTCGTATGCCAATCCATCCCTAACCAGCTTCAAAGTATGATCCCGAACTTGTGGAGTTCGCTACACGCCATTAAGCAGTTTCTTTGAAGTTCACTACGGTAAACAACGCCGAAAGGTTTCCTGATGAGTGTATATTGAGATAGCCGGTTGATATCTGAAGATGAAGCTTTGGAGGAGTGAAGTTGACACGCGCCCGATAAGATTCACCGTACGGCCACCGAGATCTTCTACACGTACCTTGATGACAATCCGTCTTATGAAGATGAGAAGTGACTTGATAAATTCACGTTGTACTTCAGTTGAGAATTGTCTCATGCACCGTACCTTGGCAAGATACATGTCTTCGATGTCATTGAGAGACAAATTCTCAAAGTCACCCTCAGAGAAAGCATAGTCCCGTTCATCTTGTCGTTTGACTACGATCTTCTTTAGGAATGTGTAGTCCCACTTAGACGAAAGTTCAACGTATATGATGGCAACGATATCTTTAGAACTATGCACGCATGTTGAGACTTCAACCTCGACAGCTTCTATAGTAGATTCGCGTCGCCGGCGGTGATGAATCCCATACAATGCATCTCGGCGATGCCTCCAATCGTGTTGGAGAACAAGTGATTGGCACGCCTCAATGGATATGCAAATTTGAGTAGGCTGGGCTGAATGGAAGTGTTAACGACGTAGCATATTTTCTGAATCATCGCCACCGGTGTAAGAAAATCCAAGTCTTTGTTGAAGAAGTATCCGAAAGGAATCCTTGGTTCATTGGTTGTCCAAGTTTTGGTAGAGGTTTGGTCCAATCGGTGTAGTATGGAGGGTTGTCCCTTTGTGTGAAGTCAATGTTTGCTTCCGGTTTGAGCCAATCCATGTTGTTAGACATAGCTCGAGCAATGTTTTCAAGGTGATATTCAACCTCGAGGGCACTTTCAGTGCTGCCTTTAGAAGTTGAAATGCTTCATTCTTGATTCGCTTCAACCATTTCAGTTTTCGCATTTTCTTCACATGGAATTTTTCTTGCAGAATTTTTGCATGCTCCAATGTAGAACCGTCTACCAAATTCGACCTTCTTCGTGGTAGGAGTGTTGTTAACAATATTAGCAAACCATTCAAATTCCTCTGTTTTATTGTCATCTAGCCATGATATGACGCGCTTGAGGCGCTCTTCTTCTTCTTTTCGAAGGCCTAGATGATGATTCGTTTCGAACTTGTTTGGGAGAGGTGGGTTGTTTTAGGGGCTCAAGGATCTCTTCATCGTCACCACCCATATACTCAAAGTGATCATCGGTTTCTCGAGTGGGGTGGTAACTCGGAATCGTCCTTAGGTTTTTCAGTAGAAGAACGATGAGGAGATTTTTGTTGAACAGAGGCCGCTGTGGAGGAGGTTGCATCATAGAAGATTCACCGCATCGCTTCTCGACGCTTAGGTGCGTAATCTTTATCCTTATCCTTGTCTTCATCGCCTCTAGGACGCTTCGACTTTTCATCTTCAATCTACAAGCTTCTTGAAGTTGGTAGTCCAAGAATGCTTGAAACGACTTTCCTTCATCGAAGTAAATGTCCCGATCGCGCGCATTTATTTATGTAAAGCTTGGCCACCAATTCATTATCCGAAAACTAATCGGATCGGTTGGATTGATTGTGACGTTTTAGTTAAGGCGTCGATCGAATAATTTGCTTGGCGATCTGCATAAGATTTGGATAAAGTTGTTTGGTGAACAACTCCTTTGTGACTTTAGGAACGTATTCCGTAAGGTACTTTTTCGGTGTAGCCTTCGATCATTTCGTTCAGCCTCTTGGACGATTTTTCATGAATTCTGAACAAACTTCCTTTCTCCTTTCATCTTTTCATGCTCGCTCATACATATGTCAGATGTGATCAAAGAAAGAAATTTAGCTTTTGTTGAGCACGTTTTCTCTGACTTGTTTGACAAATTTTGGTAATCGTTCATGAGCTTGAGAAATCCAAGATTTAGATGGTTTCTTCACGGATTTGGATGATGATTTGGTTGACTTCTTTTATGGTGGTGGTGAGGAGTGAGAAGACGAATCTGATGATGAAGAGATATGAGGAGACTCTGGATCCTTCAACGGTTCAGAGGTTTCTTCCTTTGATCGCGCAGACTATCTAGAAGAAACGATCATAATCAACATCTTGATCTTTTCGACTTCTCGGCCCGGTTCCTCAAACTCGTATTTATAGTATCCTCCACAAGCTTTTGTTGTTGCACAAGAGTGGTGGCACCAGCCCCCTTATCGGGTTGATTAACCTCATCGAGATGGTTCGAGTGGGCAAAGACCACTTGATCCTCCAGGACCACCCATTTGGTCTTTAGCAAATTCTTCAGCTTTGTGAAGGTGTCTAACGATATTAAACTTCTTCCTGTATGATATATCCAGTTGCTTTCTTCTTGATCCGAGCCATCATATGGTACAAGTACGTGAGTCTTTCCTTTCCTTTATCACCGGTGGACTTGGAGGTTTAGCTGGCCAAGGAGGTGTTACGGTTGCGATTCGAGTAGGTAATCTCTTCATCCGTGTCAGTACCTTGAGCTTTCGCCCACAAGCTTTCTTTACGGTTCAGATGTGGGAATAGGTTCAGCTTCCTTTACAGGAACAATCCTTTTACGAGGAGGATTCCTTTTGGGAAGCTTCTTATAAAGATCTGCACTTGTAACACTTCCGACGCCTTTTACGGTCCTCCGAGTAGGTGTACCGTGATTTTTCATCAAGATGACCAACTTTGCCTTCTTTACGACTAACCATACCTTTGTATGTCTCAAGCTTTTGATTTCGAAGTCAAGGTGATCGTAATACCGTACCCCTGCTTCTTTGGACGATTCTTTGATTCGACAGATAATATGGGTTCAATCAATATGTCGTGATTATCTGGGTCATTGAGCCTCATGGGGATATCATGATGAAGTCCAAGTGCTCTCTGGATCAACAGTTTGGTGTATCTCACATAGGGAATCTTGGAGCCAAGCTTCTTGTGAAATACCATCATGTCTTCCCATATCGGTGCTTCGATTTCAATGTCCTTCTTGTTGATCAACGACCAGAAAATTTGTAGTTCCATGAGCTTGGGATGCTCATAGCCATCGGCCACGACCGAGACCGATTTGGTGAAGATCATGTAGAGTGTTCTCCATGGTTGAGGAATATACTTCAGCTCCACGTGAGAGTGCTTAGTAATGATTCCTCAAGCTTCATCATAACCAATATCTATCAAGAATTTCAGGACTGTCTCTTCAGTAGGGGTAGCAAAGAAGTCGGTTGGAGCGATGTCGAATGATGAGAATGTACCGTAAGTCGCAGGAGTGATAGTGACTTGTTTGTGATTAAGTGTCACATTCAATGCGCACTTTGACCAGGATCCTCGCATAGAATCCTGAATTGTTGAATGTAGACCTCTGAACTGCGGCAGAGTGTGAGAGCATGTTCTCGTAGGGATGATTCCCGAGAATATCCACAAAGAATCAAGCGAAGATTCTGACAAGTGAGGGTATCACAGTCAACCCTAAGGTTGTTCTTTCCAATCTTTCTCGGATAACCGTTTGGGAAGATATCAAAGAATGGTGAGAATCTCATCCACATTCATTTGTTCACCATGTCGTGATTCAAATAATATTAGCCAAAAGACCCAACATATCGAAAGACATAGTGTTAGTCAACAGAAGGTCTTATTGTCTAGTTATTGAATGTGCGATGTCAATGATTGTTACGAGTCCTAAGTCACTTGTTTGTTCAATAGTCCAATGACGCCGTGAAATGTTTTCGTGAGTTAGTTAACTTTAAGTTTTAAAGTTTATGTTATCACTTATTGTTCACAACATATCAAACGTTTAAGTTTATTAGTGACATTATTTGATTCGTGACGTTATGATTTTATTTACAAGTTTGTACACGTAACAATTCATTATGAAGGTCAATCCAGGCTTAAGCGTAGTTTTGGCAAAGTAAAGCGTAAACAGAGATGATATACGCGTAGACGAAAGCTTTACGTAGGATCCTAACTTACGCGTAAGAAATGTTACGCGTAGGAAAAGGGGACCTTATGCGTAGGGCTTACGCGTAGGCGTATATATATACCTTACGCGTAAGGCTTACTCGTAAGAGTAGACCTTATGCGTAGAGGTCACTGTTTGCGCATATCCTTCACAGGATACGCGTAGTCCCATTGTAGAACCTTACGCGTAATAGTTATGCGGAGGATTGTTTACATAACTTGACTACGCGTAGGGTAATCCTTATGCGTAGAGTTGCAAATGACCTTGATTCGAATATTTTGCGAGCAAGCCTGAAATAAAACCATCATATCATCAATTTTAACACATACATTCATTTTAACAACAAATCATGGCAAGAACACTTGTTAAATAGTATAGCGTAAGAACTACATACGCGTAAGCCAAAACCCTAATAGTTCAAGAATTACGCGTAATATTCTAGCCATGGAGATTGCACCAAACGTTTCTCGGTAGGTCTAAGGTATTGGGAGAGTCTACTAACCAAGTATTAACATCCAATACATGGTGAATCAAAAATACCCAATCTTAAGAACTTTAAACCCTAATTCCAAATTGTTAATAATTTAGAGTTTCGGGTGGTTATGAGCAAGGATATCATCAATTCAACATCATAAGAACATAACCCAACAATCTTTTTGACCATAACACTTCACATTCGAAAACACCCAATTCGACACAAGAACCCTAATTTTCAAAAATCATTAATACGTGTTTCTGGGTGGGTTTTGATTGTTAAAATGATATCATTAATGTATTTGAAACGTTTTGACATAATCCATTTAACCACAAACACACACACAATGATTGTGTGTTCATACGCTTATGCGTAGAACACATAATCATGCGTAAAACAATTTTAGCCATTGATTTGCATGAGATTAAAACCTTAGCTTAAAAACATGTTTTAATCACGAAACAACTTACAAAGAGATGATCAAAATAACGGATTTCTTGGTTGATTCTTAGGCGTAGATTGGTTAGGTTTTAGTAATAAATGTGAAGTGATAGTGTTAGGTGGGGTATTTTATTGAAAATACTTTCAGGTTTTGACAGTTATAGTCCCTCCACCTTTTCCTTTTTCAAACAAAGCCATTAAACTTCCATTTTGGTTACCAAACAAAGATTTTAGGAAAGAAACTTGACGACACTCCCCCTTTGACTTGAGAAAATAATGAAAGGTTATAAATTTAGTCCGAGGAGTGTCATTGTACCAGAAAATTTATCACCATTTGTTAAAAGAAACAACCGAGATAAGATAACATGCAAGTACACTGATGATTTGAAACAGTTAAAGTTTTGATTTCTCCCCCTCAACACTTGATCGAAAAAATCCTGAATTTTGAAAGATTATAGTGTTGACGGAAGAAACGTGCTTGCAATGTTGAAAGAAAATAGATAGAAGAATATTTTGTTGTTTTATCAGATTTTATACTTTTGTATTTTGTTTTTGAAAGAATTAGTTACAAAAGAGATTTTGGTGTTTGACAGGTTTTTAAGACTGTTTTAGGAGGTCATCCAATTCCTTTTGAGTCAAACACCTCATACCAATCCGGTGGACCAACTCATTAAACCTAGCGGGAGGCAAGGCTTTGGTGAGAAGATCCGCCAATTGGTATTCTGTACCCACAAAATATAATTCAACGCACTGCTCCACGTGATCCTTTATGAAATGATATCGAAGATCGATGTGCTTTGATTTCGAGTGCTGAACGGAGTTGCACGAGATTGCAATGGCACTCCGATTGTCGCGAAGACATCGGATTCTCGTCAAATCGACGTAACCATAGTCTTTGAGTTGTGTTCTCATCCAGATGACTTGAGCACAACATGCGAACATGGCTACATATTCTGCTTCGGTTGAGGACATGATGCCGCCCGCTTCTTGATTGCCATGACACCCGCTTTATCACCAAGAAATTGTAAAGCTCCCGAAGTGCTTTTCCGTGAGTCTAAGCATCCGCGCTGGTCGGCCTCAAAAGCGATTAGTTCAAAACCGTAATCCTTCGGATACGATCCCCAAGTTAATGGTTCCCTTTATGTATCTGGAGGATTCTTTTAGCCTCGAGAGGTGGGTTTCGGCTTGGTCGCGACCGATAACGGAGCATAGATAAACCAAAGACAATATCGGCCGCTTGCTGTTAGATACATGAATGACCCAATAATACTACGGTATTTTGTAGGGTCCACCAATTTCCCATGTAAATCGGCGTCTAGCTTCTTGGTATGAGCCATTGGTGTGGCATAGGTGTCATAGGTTTTCATTCCAAATTTGTTTAACAATTCAAGGGCATATTTGGACCTGACTCAAAATACACGGGGTGATTGATAAACTTGCAATCAAAGAAAGAATGTAAGTTCACCCATCATGGACATTTCAAAAATTTTTCTTCATTAGTTTTGCAAAAGCGATTGAAAACTTTTTATGTGTAGACCCAAAATGATGTCATCCACGTAAATTTGAACAATTAAGATATGTTCCCTGTGATATTGTATAAAAGAGTTGGGTCAACCGAACCTTTGGTGAAATTATTAGCAATGAGGAAGGATGATAGCTTATCGTACCATGCTCTAGGAGCTTGTTTGAGACCATACGAGCTTTGTTCGGTTTGTAGACATGATTCGAAACTCGGATCAACGAATCCATCCGGTTGGTTGACATAAACCGCTTTCTTTTAGTCCATTGAGAAACGAAGTTTTGACATCCATCTGATAGACCGTCATATTCATATGAGCCGCGAACGCTAGAAATATCCGAGCGTCCTCAAGCAACGAGCAACCGAGCAAAAGATTCTTCAAAGTCAATACCCTCTTCCTGACGATAACCCTTAGCCACAGACGTGACTTATTTCGGATAACATGTCCTTCAGCATCCAATTTGTTTTTCCAAATCCATTTTAGACCAATGACGTAGACTCCTGTTGGTCTTTCAACCAGTTCCCATACTTCAAGACGTTTGAATTGGTTGAGTTCTTCTTGCATGGATTCAATCCAGTTGTCTTTTGTCATTGCGTCTTTGATGTTTTTAGGTTCAGATTGGCAGACAGTGAGTGCATAAATGCAATGTTCACCGTATGTGTGAAGACGTTGTCTCGTAACGACTGGTTGATTCGGGTTGCCAATAATGTTTTCCAGAGGATGGTCTTTCGTCCATCTATGTGTGGAGGGTTGATGTTGGTATACATTGTGCAGATCTCGAGTATTTAAATGGTTTGTTGAAGATTCCGCGACATCCGTGCGCAGCCTCGTTAGCAAACGGGTTGAAGAACGCATTTGGATCAAAATCGCATGTGGGGTACAACATTCAGAATATCATCTCATCGCTTCATCATTGTTGGAAGCGGTTTGTTCAACTGTTGTGGTGGAGTCAACTGGGTGTAGGTGCATCCGCAATGCGGTAGTTGTTGTAGCGGTGTATCGTAAAAGAGTATGATCAGGTTGCAGCGGAGCAAGCAAATGGATACACCGAGCACGCTTTCATCAATATCGACCCCATCGAACAATGAGCAAATAACCTTCCCATTTGTTGATGAGTAAGCCGGGGGCTTTGTGCAGCTGATGATGGGGTTTGGGGAAAGTTTAAACGGTTGTGACCGGGTTCTAAGCTGTTATACTCAGAAGCCATTGTGAATATAAACTGATATTGACGAAGTTTCTAATCAGTTCCCCAAACGACAACTGTCTTTAGCAGATTTAAAACTTTGATGAAGTCTACATTTCCTCTAACTTTTGAAGGTTTCTATGCGGAAATTTGTAGAAGAGCGAAAACCACACAAGGAAAATCGACTAATTGCGGAAGATCCGTTCGAGGGTAACGATGCCGAAATCAACAAGATCTTCTCACGTATTTGAGTAACTTCACACAATATCAATCGTGAAATTGAGACGATAATACCAAAGTGAGACGTTTGAGCCACATATCGTCTTATTTCTTCCCTCTAATTGAAGAAATTCAAGAAGGCATTGGGTTTTCGCAAAGAAGCATGTAGAAGAACAAGGAAGAAATGACCACCTACACACTCTCTCGATGTTTTCAATGATTCGTAATCATACACCACTGTATGTTGATGATGAATTGAAGACAAATAAACCATGTATAAGGAGACAATAAACCATGTATGTCCACTTGATCGAACAAGTGTGAAGTACCAAAAATATTTCGAGAGAGTCAACTGCGATAAAACATCTCTGTTCATTATGTTGATCATCAGTTGTGTCATTGTTGTTGGAAGCGGTTTGATCTTCTTGTTATAGAAGATTCGGTTGTTGTTGTAGATTGAGTGTGTATCTGAAATTAGAGTATTATCTTTTCCGGTTGTGCAAAATGGTCAAACATTTGATACATCTGAAGCACCGACTTTTGGCGAATCTTTAACCAGAGGAGTAAGCAATGTTTCCAATTCATGACGATTAAGTACAATGGTGGAACAGTTGATGGATCATGTTATTTTAACGGTGAGAAACGGGTCCTACGCTATTTGTTTGCTAGGAGCCATAGGCAGCCATCATGTTGTACTGCATAGAAAAAATAGAAGGGGGGCAAGGAAGAGACAAACATGGATCCCCAAGTGTAACTGGGTTCCAGATGTTAGAGGCATAAAGATGTAGTGTCAATTATCTTCTTAACACCTGAACATGCTATTTTGATGATTTCCTTTCCTCGTGGGATGGATGTTGTTTGTATCCCACTTGTTTTGGTGCAACTACTTAGTATCTTGCCTGTAGGAATCCACCTAAGACCAACAGTGTTGAAAACTCTACCCGTTGGTATCCATCTAAGGTTAGATCTAAGGGATGTTGAAACTTCTTTTGGGAAGAATTTGCGTCCTATATTGATCCACCTATTAGGTTTCTGAAATTTTACGTTTAGATCAACTGGTTTATTTCTAACTGTTTGAGTAAACTTAGGTTTTGGATTGCTACTACATGCAGTGTTATGCAACACACTAGAAGGCATCACACTAGGTCGTGAACCTAAGATTCCATCCTTTTGGAGTAGTGCCCTTTTCCTAGCCTTTTCTAGGTCATAGTTCTTGTATGCGCCATTTGAATCATATGAATCTTTACTTTTAATGCTCAGCTTTAGACACAGTTGTTTGAACTAGTCCTAGATTGTAAGGAGCAACCACTTGTTGAGATATAACAGAAACAGGTATAACAGAAACAATATTAATAGAGACAGAAGCATTATTCATTGGCCTGAATGGAGTCGGGATTTTAACAAATGATTATTCTCAACAACTGGGAGGAAAACCGTGGTTTTGAAGATTTTGAACGCTTCGATTTAAATGCAGTTGGTTGTCTAACTACTGATTGTTTTCCGGAAGGTTGTAGAGACGATTTCCCCAAGATTGTTGGTTTAGAAAAATTAGTATCCACACTCTTGTCGGTGAATCTTCTCAGTTTGTTTAGTAAAGCAACATGTGCAAGCCCCTTTGCTTGAAGTTGAGCCTTTAAATGCTCATTTTCTTTAACTAATGTATCCACACGATTACTTTGTTCATTTGAATACCGACCATTGTGTTCTCGAGGAAAAGATTTGTTTTGTAATTTAAGTTCAAGAGAGATGCAATGTGCCTCTAGTTTTGAAAAATCATTATGAAACTTGGCAATGGTCTTTTTGAGAAGAATGATTTCAGATTCAAGAGTTTGATTTGACGTTCCAGTTGAATTGTTAACAAGTAAGGGCTCAGACATGAGATAGTTGTCTGGACATTGTGCAACACACAGGTCAACCTCTCCTTCATTACTAAATTCAGGTTGCTCTCAGATATGTTGTGTCGCATTTGGTCGAGAATATGATCAATGAGATTGTACCTCGACCATCTGTTTCGGTCAGTGTCATAGAGTGGTAAGATATCTTCCTCAACCATTTGTTCTTCGTCCAGCTTAGGCTCGCGGTTTGTCGGAGTTAAGTATGATATCTTCTCCAGACTCTGCCGTCATCCTCGCTTCCAATGCTACAACCTCATTGTCGCATTAACGACCGGCCGCGAATCACAACATTCTCAACGTCCATATGAGCATGCCTTTCATGTACATCAACACTTTCACCTTGCACGACTCAAGGGATATCGGAATTTGATGATGTCTAACGCTTCAATGCCAGAGCCAGAGCCATGTATCCTTCTTTCAATGCCACAAATGGATCTTGAAGTTCAGAATCCATTTCACTGCTCTGCAGAAGAATCAAAGAGAAGAAAAGGTGCAAAGTCGATATAGCACACAGAAGGTCGATATAGTGAATCTCAATTTCCCTCCATTTGAGTCTCAAAATTTGAAATTCACTATAAAATTCAATTCTAAGGTTGTAAGAAAAATTTGAGTTATGACAATTGTTACGCAAAATTTGACCCGAAAAATTTGAATTTGGGCCCAAAAATTTGAATTTTTGACCAAAATTTTCACGGTTAAACCAAAATTTGAATCTCGCGTAAAAATTGAACGTTTAGTCTCCTCGAAAAATTAAATTTTACTCAAAAATTTTTTTTTTTAATAACTTGTGTTGGTGGATCTTTGTAGTCGAATGAAACGTTGTTGATGAAGTGTCCTTAGGCGTAGAAATCACAATAACCAAGTAGCACTTAAGCGTAAAAACACCAAAGTTACGCGTAACAATGAGAGTTACGAGTAGTTTTAGCTTACGCGTAAGTAGGAAAAGACACTAAAGTTAGGCGTAGACAAAAGTTAAGCGTAGAAAGTTAGGCGTAGGATTTTCTTATGCGTAAGACAAGGCTTAGGCGTAAGAAAGATCTTAGACGTAGGATTTCTACGCGTAAGCTTATGCTTATGCGTAATTTTAGGGTTTTGGCCAAATGATCTTTTACACTATCACAAAGGCAAAAGATATCCAAAGTCGACGTATTTTCGGACTTATCCAAGTAAGAAAACACGGAATAAACCACGAAAATGAAGATCAAACCAAGGATAATCTTACGCGTAATTTTAGGGTTTCAATACGCGTGGATTACTCGTAATTTTGATTTTGCCCAAAGATGTTTCTAAACCAGTTTTTGTGTGATGAAATAGCTTCAATAACACCAAAATAACACAAAAGTGTAAAACTTGATGATCCAAAGCACTCAAAACAGTTATGCGTAGAATGACACCCACGAATAAAAACTAGTTCAAAACAATGATCCACGCATAAAGTTTGAAACTTTTTGCCAAAAACAAGTATTTTAACACCTTAAAACGCTGAAAGTACAAGAATCTTGGATTAAAAAGTGTAAAAACAAGTTTTTAAGAGAGCTAAAGAATGCGTTATCTTTACGCGTAAGACCCAAAACCAAAAAAAAACTTCAAAAACAAACGAGTACACCCAACTATTTGGCGATTGATACTACTGTTAGGTCACAAGGTTTACCACACAAGCTTATAAGAAAGATAGAGAGGCGATTGAACAAGTATCACACACACACACACGAGATAATAAGCACGGTTTAGGCGTAGAGTATATGTGAAAAGAAAACTTGAACAACCAACCTTCAAATGAAGGTTTACAAGGGATATTTATAGGAGGGAAGCTAGGGCAACACTCCTAGTTCCCTTCCTTTCCTTATTAGACTAGGCCTAGGCTTATGGGCCTTCTACATAAGCCTAAGGCTAATAACAAACATAAAGGCCATAATAAGCTAACTATTACATATGAGTAACTAACACTTGAATAAGGTTTAGGAGTGATTCCAACAATTTTACTAACTTTGTTATATATTTGTATTGCTTGTATTTTTTGTTTTTTCTGGATTTTGTCTTGTTTTATTTTATTTCTGCATTTTTTTTACTTTTTGTATTTTTCTGTTTTCTGCATATTTACTGTTTGCTGTAATTTGTTTATGTGAACGATACGGCGTATCTAATCTAATAGATACGGCGTAGTGCTTTTTTATTATTCGTACACAATATCTTATTTAATATTCGGGTATGACGCATCTAATATCATAGATACGGCGTATTATGTTTTCAATAAGATTTAATTAAATCCTAAAAAGTTATACGATGCATAAGCTTTTTCTTGTACGTCGTATTATTTATTTTTCAAAAACATATCCGAATTTTTAAATAATATAGTACGATGTGTGGAAAACTAGAAGGGGGGGTTGAATAGTTTTGCCAATTAAAACTTCCTTTTAATATATTTAGATCGACTTATGTCAATTTATTTGGATGTGTGTGTTGGATGTTGATAAACAAGCATATAAAGGTAAGTAATGAAAAGATAAGAGTAAGAAGCACAAAACCACAACAATCTCCACTCCCCGAGTCACCTTCCTTGCCCTACTCCACTCCCCGAGTCACCTACTCGAGAGTTCGTAATCACTACACCAATCTCCTTGTGGTGGAGAAGCCTTCATAACGTCGCCTACCCTTTTTCCGGTGCTAGGCTAACCACTGGGTTCTTTCACTCCAAGGTGAACCACACCTACACAACGTCGCCTACCCTTTATAAGGTACTAGGCTAAGCACCTAGTTCTTTCACTCCAAGGTGAACTACACCTTTACAACGTCGCCTACCCTTTATTAGGTACTAGGCTAAGCACCTAGTTCCATTGCAATGGAGGAACTACTACCACACTACACCAACGACTAATCCCAAAGGAGATCTACTCCTTTACAACATCATCAAGGATATCAATATCCTTGGATCTAATACTAGTCTATTTTGTACATCGAAACACACCATATCGAATGTACATCTAAGGCACCTTTCACTAATGCCTTTGACTAGATCTACAAGACACCTTTCACTAATGTCTTGTGTCTTCACTTCTAAGCACCTTTCACTAATGCTTCTTTGTCTTGACTTCTAAGCACCTTTCACTAATGCTTCTTTGTCTTGACTTCTAAGCACCTACCACAAGTGCTTACGCTAGATACCCTTCACTAATATCTTCGTCTTAACACTTGAGACATCTTTCACTAATGTCTTTAACACTACACTTCTTTGAGGAACGAAAGGAATCATCAACAAGAAGACTTCAGTAGCCTTGATGATGAGGAAGCATGGCAACTCATGGACTTGAGCTTGCTTGACTTCAAAGGTGGTGATCTTGCCTTTAAGAGGAACCTAAAAGATCACACAAAAACAAACTACAAACATTGATCTCTTGGATCTAAGGTTAGTGAGATTTAACTCAGAGGGGAAAGTGTGTTAGAAAGGGATGATAAACAATGAAGAAATGGCTCACTATTTATAGAGGAAAAATCCTACTGTTCCCCAGATCCCACGGATCCCTTCCACTTGGGATCCGGCTAGCACAAAGCTAGGGATCCGTGGAACGCTCCTCTTTGCCCATGGGTATTTTTGGTTATGGGTCATGGGTCATGGGTTATGGGTTGATCCATGGTTTTCTTTCTAGATACAATGAACTTGGTTAAGTGGTATATATAAAACCATGGGTTATGGGTCAATACCATTTTCTAGTTTATACCCATTTAGTATATACTTGTTTTTACCCATTTTAGTATACTTAGTTTAAGCATATGCTAACCCAATATGTAAACACTAGTTGTTGTACATATGTATCTAAATCATAAAATCACTTATACTTGATTTAGTGTTTTATGTGAAAACGTAAATGTGTTAGGAAACTATTAACTCAAACTATTTACGTATTCTATTTGTTTCGTTAAAATGATTTTACGTTTGTTATCGACAAAACATTAGAAGATCGTAAAATATAAATAAACGTTTTTACGGCTTATTTGTATTAACACGATGTATCGATTAACCTCGATACGGCGTATCTATTTTCTAAATCTAAATGCTTAATTTTTTAAACGTAACGGTCGTACGGCGCATAAGCTTTCGCTTATACGACATATTTATATTCTTTAAATAAGCAACTTTACTTTAGAAAATTTAAATATACGGCGCACTGGTTCTTGTCAGTACGACGTATAATTCTATCTAATTAAAAGGCTGATTTTTTTATTTTGAGTATACGGCGTATCCAGAAAACTGGATACGGTGTATCGTCTGCAGATATCAACAACTTTTATTTTTCACACTCCGTATTCGTGCTTAGTATATTGTGCTAACTTAGTTCAGAGCCTGTCCTACTGATGAATTTGTTTATGCTCACAGGAATAATCATGGACCATACCATGAAGGGGCACATAACTAAGAATCAACAATATTGCGAATCTCGTGTTGGTAAGTTTCGAATTACCGGAGAAGACAAATTTGCATTGAAAGGGCAACTTCTCCATGAATTACGTTGTAAAACTTTCAGAGGATCTGAGAATGAAGACCTGGTGATACATCTTGAGAAGATCTATGAAATCATTGACTTTTACACTCTTACAGATGCTGATTCGGAACAACTCATGCTTCGCGCCCTCCCAATTACTCTTATCGGAGCCTCAAAGGAATGGTTGGATAAACCTCCTAGTTCTATCTCTCTTTGGAAGGATCTTAAGAAGAAATTTCTAATACAATTTGGGCATGAAGAACCCTATGCTAAAGATCCTGAATTCATCGGTTGGCTAAATTCTAAATTTCACAACTACAAAAAGATGAATGCTTCTCTCAAAACGAACAATGGTGTTATTGGATGAGAGGAGACGATGAGACGGAACTGAATGATGAAGTTGCTGAACTATTTAGGATTGAAATAAACCTATTTGACTACGAAACACCCTTATGCAAGAAGTTCAGAAAATTCAACTATCTATTGAAAATTGATGATGATGTGCTTATTAGAGATCTGCCAGGGTTTAAAAATACCTGGTACTACGAGAATGATTGCAATACACCATGGGTTTCTGAAAAACCATGAATAAAGGATGTAATTGAACATACATGTGAGCCCCTTAACTTTAAAGATGGACTCGAGACATGGCCAACATGTAATTGGGAAAAGGAGAAATCGTGTAACGAAGGTGATCCTCCTGGAATAATTCGCATTGGAATTAAAATCTATTTTCAAAATCACGAATGGTATAACTTGCTTGAAGGTAGTGCAAGAAAAAGAAAAGCTTTGTTTGAAAATGCTAAGCTGGAATCTTATGAAAATAATGAGGACGGTTTGGAAGAATTTCAAGATTATTTGGAAGCTAATAATGAAGCCTATTTTGTTGATCATAAAGAATAAGCATTTAAAAAATGAAGATGTAAATTACTTGGCATACCATACAAGGAACCACCAACGTTCACATCTGAAAAATTCGAAGTTATCAAGTATTCGTTTGGACCATTAGAAGAATATGCTACAATTAATATGAACACTTGTGACATTTTGCTTAGGACTGAAGATAATGTATCAACTGCTTATCACGATATTTTTCGCATGAAAGATGAAGGATGCCTTCATAATAATAAAAACATTACAAAGACAGCTAAAAACATAAACTAATAATCTATGTTATACATTTGCTTGATTGATGCCTTCATATCTATAAGTTCACGTTGTTGTCGTGGGAGCAAATTTGGATCGATTGTTGAACTGCAGAAAATTATGTCTTGGTCCCGTTTCGTTTTTTCCATCAATTCAATTTGCCGATGTTGGAGCTCAATTTTATACATTTCTAACTACTCTTGTCGCTGACTTCTTGCCTCTTCCATCTCCATCTCTTATTTCCTCAACTCTATGCAATCCTCTGTGATCTCCTTCTTTTTTCCCAATTTTGTCGACTTGAAGTTGAAGAACTTCTCAGCTACCAAACTAACAAATGATGGAGGTGCATCACAAGAGGAGGCGGATGATTTCTTCTTGGCTTGGTCATGACCAATTGGTCGTAATTCTCGAGTCTCTTCCTCCTCAGAATCATCCACGTTATGCAAAGTCAAACCACCTATTGTTGAGCCCGAGGTGGTTTCCGAAGTCTTAGATTTCTTCCGACCCCTTTTGTTATTGTAGAAAGAAGGCCTCTCATTATCCTTTCAAGCAACATGATCCTTCAAAATTTTCCAACACTCCTCCAATGTGAACTCATGATTGTGAATCAATTGGTATTCTTTACAAGCTTTTTGGTACATATCGAGGTCATTCTCACCACTTTCGTGATTCTCCTCGATATTATCCATAATTGCACAAAATACACCAACCCTACAATGAACCCTATTCTTCCATTTTCTCACGATCGAGTCGTGCATTCTTTCTGAACCAGTTTCATTTAAAAAGTATTGTATCACCTCATCCCAAAACCCCGCACTCTTGATAGCGTTTCCTCACTCGGAATTTTCCGACACTTGAGTCCAACCTTTACATAGTGCGGCCTCTTCCGCCTTTGTCCATGGTTTGGGCTTTGGCTCTTGGGTTGTGACATTCTTGCCCTTAGCCTTTGCAGCACATATCGAATATTTCTTTGCTTTGACGGGTGACATCTCTTCGACATTGTCATCGTCTTCAACCGGAATGGAACCTTGAACCAAACCGTGGTGCAACCGTGACCCAACCTGTGACCCGAAGCTTGCCCCATCGAAATATCTTGACTCAAATAATGTTGACTCGCATAATGTTGAGTCAGATAGTTTTGAGTCGGGTAATGTTGAGGGTGATAGTCTTGCATTAACTGCTCCATATTCATATCAAGATTAACACGCTCAAGTGGGGAAAACGCTTGATTCAGTTGGGAAGACGTCGAGAAATCCATGGTAGGATGATACGACAACCCACTTGGTGATTGGTGAAAATCGGTATTAGGACGATATGGTGGGTTGAATGGACGATTATGGTAAAACGCGTTTTGATTTTGTGGTGGTTGTAGTAGTTGCGTTTTATATTTAAAACCGGGTGAACGAAAGCGAATGTTTTGATTTGGTGGTGGTGTTACACCAGTTAATCGAAAAGTTTGATCCGGCGATAAACTTTGGGCATTTTGTGGAATTCGTTGCCGCCATTAGGGTTTCGTCTTGGCCACGTCAACTCTGTGACCGCGTCACCTTATGCTTGTGACGCCGTCGGCTTCAACCTCTGACGCCGTCGGGATCCAAATCTAGGCCGTCTGAGTTGTGACGCCCTACTCTTTTAAACCTGATGTCGTCACTTATAAAATAGCAATTTGCTCTCTGAGTCGTCTCTTAGTGATCATTCTATCATCTGAATTAGTGTTTACACACCATTGAGTCTCCGTGGGACTTAACGACCCGGGAATTCATTCTATTCTCCAGGACTTCATTGTATTTGTGTTTTAAGTAGTTTTAAGCTTCTTACGGTGAAAAGTTAGATTGTCACATAGAGAACATCCACCTAAAATTTCGTCCCGATCCGACGGTAATGAATCAAAACCCGTAAGTGATAGTGATACGGATTAGGAAATCCGATTCGTTACTGGAAGACATCAACTCTTGTGTGACGGATATGTTTACACGATGTGAACACGGACATAATATATTCCCTTCACTATTTGACGGCCTCTCAAACGCAAAATCAAGAAATTTTTCTACGCTAGTCACAAAAGATCTACTTGACCTATGTGTGTATTTTTGAAAATATTTAATAAGATTTTCATGTTTTATGATAATATGAACTATTAGAAAAGGTGTTTAACTGAAAACAAGAGAGAGTAAAAACTCAAATTCAAATTTTTACGAATTTCTCAAATTCAAATGTTTTGTCATCAACAAAAAGGGGGAGATTGTTAATACAAATAAACCATAAAAACGTTTATTTATATTTTACGACCTTCTAATGTTTTGTCGATAACAAACGTAAAATCATTTTAGCAAAAGGGTTTTTGATTTGGAAGTTATTTTGGCGACGACAAAGGAAGCAACCTGCCTGCTGTGTTTAACATGATGAATATTGATGAGAAATTGTTTGAATTATGTTTGAAATTGTGTGTCTAAAAGTGTGTTTGAGGTTGGTATTTATAATATTGTAACAGTGGTAAAATTTAAAAAAAAAATAAAAAATTAATCCATTGTTCGAATTTTTGTATTAAAAGGTGCTTTTTTGTTTTTTAGTAAAAGATCGGTCGAATTTTTGACCGAGATATGCATATTTTTGCTCGGCGACCGACGACGACCTTATCTCCCCAACGAGACGACTAATGATGACCAATCACTTGATCAATGCACGACCCAACCGTTGTGCATAGCCTAACATTCACATGACTTAACCAAATTCTATACAAAATATATCGAAACCGCTCGAATGATAACAAGTTTATAAACTAGTAACATTTTAATATGTTAGTCCTCTATTTGATTCATTTACCAAACAAATAGCCAAACTCGTACAATCATACAACTACAACACTAATATCATAAACAAAGATTTGGTAACATCTACTTATAACAATACGTTATAATATCCTTTGGCCTAAATTCCGATACTCCTAACAAACAATCATTTCATAACATTCACATAACTTAACCGAATTCTAACAAGCGACATATCAAATTCGCTCGAACTGAAACAAATTTCTACACTAGTAACACATTTTCGATTCATTATCAACTAAATAACAACGAAATTCTATACAATTATATAACTACCTAACTGCTAATATCATAACAGTTGCATAACTTAACCGAATTCTAAACGCGATATATCTAAACGCGAATACTTAACCAAAAATGAGATCAGGGTCGACTGGTGTTCTTGGTTGAAATGCCCCTCGCTGCTTGGGAATTTGGATGCCAGATGACTAGTTGATTTTCGATGTTGGGTTCTTCGGTCCTCTATCGAACTTTTGTTTCATTTCTCTTTTATCTTTTGTTTCCTCGGGGCTTGTTGGGGTTATATCAAAAATATTCTAGACTGAAAACCGGTGGCTCGACCTTCATGAATGACGATTTTTCTCTTGTCTTGGTTAGCTATAATTGGTAAGAGTTTTTTCATCTTTCTTATAGCCCTCGCAGTAAAAGTCTCGAGAAGAGTCTTGATTGTGTTGTTAGTTGTATTTCTAGACTTGTTTGTACCTTTTAGCTTCTAGCGCCTAGCTAGTAGCTCTTTCTTTTAATATAATATTTTTGTTACAATCACATAGCTACAAAACGCCTAGCATAATAAAAAGTAGCCATAATTGAAGATAATAAACAGATCGGATAAAATGAAACTCTAATGCCGTTGCTCCGCCGTGGAGAATGGCGGAAGGATTGTAAAATTGAGAAAATTAGGGTTAACGTTAGGAATGTAGGTTGTTGTTACCTTTTGATGAGGTGCTTTGTGCACAGTGGGTGACTGGACAAAAAGTTTGGTGTTTGAACAAAAGTGTACAGTTGAAAGAGTATTTATTTTCACTTTTATTTAAAAACAAATCAAATTTTACAAACTAAAAGTTTTGAATACAATATTTTTTTATGAGAACTTTTCTTTTCTTTTTTTAGTATAGCAAAGTATCTGTACGTTGCGGCGGCGAATACTTTGTAATTAAAATTTTCAGCAAGTCATATTTTTCGAGTATTAGCTTTTTTTAACAATAAATTTTATGAGAACTTTTTCTATACAATAATTTTATGAACATTGTTTGATTAGATTGTACAATGTGGTAAAATGGTTGTATATTTGAGTGAGGAGTTATCTAAATAGTGTATTAATTGTATGTGTTAATGTATTTGTGCTTTAAATAGTTGTAAATAATGTTTTTTTTACTTGTAATGCTTAAAATGTATAGATAGACTTGTATTGATTTAATAGCAAAAGTAATACAACTCTTCCATTATAAGCAAGTTTAAATCTTAATTTTTTAAGCTTTTCATTTTAAACAAGTCCCAAATATTTTCCACAAAAAAGGTGTATATTGGCGGGAACACCCTGACCCCGGGTGCCTTTTGGCACCAGCCATTGTCCACCCCACAAGGATTAGCTCCGGCAACTCTCCTGGCCTAGTGGGGTACCAACTGGAGTGAGCACGAGCCAAGACTCGGACCCCTGAGCTCTTATTCCACAAAGTCTCTCCAGTGTGCCCATAGGTTTTGCGGAGGTGGGTACCTATATGAAGCAAATGCCAAGGATGAGACTTGAACCTGAGTCTATTGACTCAAGCACAAGTGCTCCAACCATTGGACTAATGCTCCATTGGTCAAGTCCCAAATATTTTAGAAACTAGTATATATTTTTGCTAAACATTGTTCGTCATCACCTACGGTCAACCACCTTGGCACGCCAACTCCATTACACCCACACACGGTTTTTATTCTTTGCCATGCTTTGGTGGTGCAAGGTTAGAGGCCACCAAATGGTTTGCACCCTTTTTTTTCCTGTGTTTTTGAAATATAAAGTGACTAATTTTTATGTGTTTGGTTTGGTAATTACAATTACACCTGTTTAATGGTGGGTTTGGTGGTGTAATGAACAGGGGCGGAGATAGGGGGTCACAAGGTTCATGTGCCCCTCTAGCGAGAAAAATTGTAGTGTAAACTTTCGAAAATAATTTACTTTTGTTGTAAGTTTCTAAGAAAAAATTAAAATGTGCTCCCTCGAGCAAAATTTTCTGACATAGAGGTAATGGGTGATGGGTTTAGTGACCATTATGTCATGGACTTGTCTTACAAGGTTCTTCCGTGCGGCACTTAGTCTCGACTAAGTCAGCCTTGCCCGGCACTCAACGATCTACGCAACTAAGAAAGCTCTAAAGAAAGGAACAAGTGGAGAAATACTTTGTATTACTTGAGAGAACTTTATAAGAGATTACAAGTGATTTTTAGCGATGCCTTCCTCAAATGAGGATGTGATAAAGTTTTAAAATGTACCTTTTTGAGGGGTCGTTTAAGCCCTTATTTGATCACTTTTGTATTCATTATTACTTAATATCGTTCCTTTTCACTTTTTAGATTTCTTGAAGGCAAATTGCTGGAATGACACTTATTTGGACGAAAAGGCGCGGATATACGAAGAAAATGGCCAAAGTCAAGAATCGAGCCACTCAGACTGCTGAAACACAAGGGGACGGCGTCAGGTGTTATCTATGACGCCGTCGCATCACTTTTGTGACGGCTCAGTAGCCAAATTGCTTATTTTCAAGTGACGGTGTCAGGCTTTAAAAGAGTAGGTCGTCCGCAACTCGTGAGACGGCCTAGATTTGATCCAGATGCGTCGAGACTGGAAGGGACGACGCGTCACAACCATAAGGTGACGCCGTCACAAGCGCAACATGCGCCGAAGTAGCCGATGACACTGTTTTGGCCATAACTTTTGCATACGAACTCGGATTTAGGTGATTCAAAAGCCACGCGACCGGAACGAGAAAATCTACAGTTTGGTGAAAAAATGGTCATTACGCCGTCACTCTATAAGTGTGACGCAGTCACTCTTTGACGACAGAAAATCTGCCTATAAATAGAACATTATAACTTCACTTTTTGTAAGCCCTAAACCCTAAGTCCGATTCTAGGGTTTAGGTAGGTGTTTTTCCAGCAACTTAAAGGGTTTCAAACACTCTATAAACATCGTATAATGGTTTGTTTGATTATCCAATCCTATGGTATGTCTTCAATTATCATAATTGTTGCTTGCTCTTCATTAATTATGCTTGGCTAATTCATCTAGTGTTTGCTTATGATTGTATGAAACTTGTATATAATTAATTAGATCTTATTGATTTCTTAATGACGCTTGTGTCTATCTTCATCATTAGGGGTGTGACAATTTTAATGAGTCTAATTGGTTTAGTTTATAATTCTTGCATCCTACTGTCTCTTGTTTGATGGGTTGTCTCTTATCTTAATTGTAATTGGCTTAGGAGTGCGACTAGGCTATCGTTGTGTTTAATACTTGATAAATCTTGGATAGTTTATGAATGACTTAGTGGATTTCATTTACTAAACCCAAAGATATCCTCAAAGTTAGTTTATGAATGACTTAGTGGATTTCGTTTACTACACTTAAAGGTGACTTCAAAGAGTTAGGGAATGCACACCTTACGACCTTAGAAAACACAACACGTTAAGAATAAGGACGTGACAATTCAACCATCAATAAGACGTGACAATTCAGTAGGTAGAATTGGATAGCTAGCAAAGAGTAATACATCATAAGTAGATACGCTTCACGTTCCTGGTAGACCCATAATTTAGTTAGTATCTTTTGGGATAGTTGACTAGCAACTAATTCCACCCTACCCTTCACAACCGAGATTCATAAAATATAAAAATACAAAAATAATCATCCTTCACCTTTAGACTTAAATTGACATACACTTCAGCCTAACGACACTATTCCCCTAGAGAATCGATATCAATACCGGCTTGCTACCCTAATACTACACTATAACGATTAGGTTCACTGCCTAGGGTGTTATAAAACTTGCTCGACGAAAAGAAAGTTCCTTTGACCCCGAACGACGCGTGTAGCGTTATCAGGATGCTTCTATTTATACTACAACTATGTACACTATAAGGTTCTACAACCTTTCATGGGAGAGTTCTACAACCTTCCATGGGAGGAAGCTTCTAGAGCTTATAAGAACTTTCAAATTCTTCCAAAGGCTTCCAAGACCTTCTTGCAACTTTCACAAAATTCCATAGAGTCTTCTAACCAAGTGTATAACAATCTGGAATTCCGGTTAACCACGTAAATAACCCAATCAATCGTGCTGGTCGTGACAATTACCTCTAGTCTTATAATTGTGTTAAACTAGCCGTCGTCACAAATATATAAGAAGTAACATATAGCATGTAGCGGTAACTATTTGTTTTATAAGGCCTAAATGTATATTAATTAACTTATTTTGACTAATCGGAACATTTAGCATGAACTAAATTAACTTAAATTTTGGCAAACAACTTTTTACTTACACGGCAAATGCTAAACGTGTTAAAATGCTCCAAAAAACTTCGTGCTCTTTTGGAATAAGCATTAGCGTTGAACATTTACCATAGTAGTTGAGATTCTATACTTGTTTTTACACGTTATGTTTAGCACTACAACACTTTTATAAAATAAAATAGTATTTTGCCACACTGTTATTTTGAAGATGCTACAAACCGTTTTTGCCGAACATAACCTCTGCATAAAATCTTGTGTTTTACTTATTTTGAGGTAATTAATATTAGAGAAGTGTTGTACTCGCATGATTTTTACAAAAAAAAATCCACGCATACATGTGTCACTTAAACATAGTAGTAGAAACAAGAAAGTGAAAACTTAATTTAATTCTATTGGTAAAAGTCATTTGGCACATGTATGTGTGGATTTCTTTTTGTAAACATTTGTGGATGTAGCATTTCTCTTAATATGAATTTCTATTATTACTTGTAATAACGGATTACAATAAGATGGCAGACAAACGGGCAACAAGCTGTGCCGCAACCCCTTTTTGAATAGCAAAACCAATTCTACTAAAAATGAAATTTTGTGACTTAGGGGTCGCAAAATTACTTTGCACAACCCGTTGAACCCTAGTCAAAAACTCCACAGCTGCCGGCTAGGAACCCAAAATGTATCAAAAGCAAAAAGGGTAAATACGTGTTGATTCTCTAAACAAGCTTTCTCGTGTTTAGCAACTTTGCTTGATTCCGCTTTCAACGCCGCTTGTCCCGCAACAAACCCATTGTCCCTTAGCCCAACAAGAGGGGACACTCCGGTAAGATCCACACAAGCATGTTTCCCCCGGCCCATCCAAACACAAGTATATCACCAAAGTAGACCTCCCTTCAAGCGGATCTGCCGAAAGTTCACGGGGGCCTCTTTTTTAGAAGAAATTCACGCTCGTTTAAGAACATCATACAGAACAACCCTAACCAAATCATGCCTGTATTTGAAACCCGGTAACTACTTGCAATGGACCGCATGCTCGCCAAAGGAATCTAAACAAACCTTGCGGCAGACTGGGCAAGGCTCATCTGCCGGAAACAGAGGGATCATTAGCCGGTACTTAAGGATAGTCCGGTACTCCAGGGCCGACATATGTTGGCCTAGCCCTTCAATGGGGATAACCGTCAAGAAATCTTGAGCATGAGGAGCTCGGAGACATTCAAACACCGCTTTTGTGAGGGGATAAATCGAACTTCTCTCCCAAACTCCGCACGATTCCACTAAAAGGGCACACGCCAAAACATTTGGGCTTTAGGTGGGCGGTGTCCTTGTTAGAGAAACCGCTAAGATCGAAATCAGAAGGGACATGCAAGCGATCCATTGCATTCCCATAATCAGAGTCAACCCCATCAATACCACATCCCCGAAGAATGTGATCCTATAAACTCCAAGATTCGCCCTACCGAGGCCACAAAAGCATAAGTAGATACATCCTCAACCGAACATAAACCCAACCCACCAAACCGAGTCGGAAGGGATGCGAGCCTCCATTGAAAATCCCCAAAAAAAGGGCCCCCCAAACCACAATGGCCTCTATTGCCTTCAAGGCCATTGTCAAAAACAGAAACAGCTTCCCTATATACATCGGTTGGCACGTTCTGAGACCGAACATCAGCTTAGCGACGCCCATACATGAGCGAAGCAAAAGGAGCTCAGATTGAGGGTCGCGCAGACTTGTGAGACAACTCATTAGTTCCACAAAGACGAGATGCCCTTTTCATAGCCAAACTGCTAATAAACCCTGCATCCCGGCTAACAGCGCCTCCAAGGAGTTTCACACCCAATGTCGGCCTCCCAATCCCGTGGGGAAACAAACCATCATGTACCTTCACCTCATTGCATGAGGGCCAAAAAACTTCTGTTTTCTTAATGTTGAGTTCAAGGCCCAGGTGGGGGCCCTCAGCCATGATAATATCTAAGGCTTTAGCTACCTCTTTAGTGTCACCGATAATCGTACCATCATCCAAATACCAAGCATGGAAAAGAAGTCAGCAACAATCCCTAATCCGGTGGGCAAGTGGGTGCAAAACTAAGGCAAAAAGAAGAGGCCCTAAAGGGTCCCCCTCACGAACTCCAGTGGTGGACCAAATATAGTCGCCACCCACATATAACCTCGCCGAATGACCATATAAAAAATCTACCCATAGGAAATAGGACGGGCATCGAGTTCGAACATCATTTAAAAGGGTAGTCCGATCCACCAAGTTGAAGGCATTTGAGAAGTCAACAGTAAGCATAGCCAACGACCCATCTGAATGAAACTCATGTAAGAATATGTTCGCGCTATGGAGCACGGCCTCTGCCCCACTAAGGACTCCCACTCCAAACTGAAAATCACCAAGGTAATTGGACATCTCCTTCTTGACACCCCTCATAGCCACCTTGGATACCAGCCTCCTCCAAATCGTGCCACGACAATAGGCCTAATCCCATTGTCCGGTTTGAGACAACGGTGTGAGAGATGCAACAAACTCCGCCAAAACCTTAGGGCACCTTCCCCCCAAACATAAATTAACCACCACAGAGATAGCCTTGAGTAACCCAACAGCCATCGCCGACCCTTCTCCGCAAAAAGCATCTAAAATGTGTTGGGCCCTCAATCCGTCCCGCCCACAAGAAGTCCCTTTTGGGAAAGATTGAATACACCCAAGAACGCTATCAACATCCACAACAAGTGGAGGCTCAGAGAGCAAGGAAACAGCATAACCTGGGAGGAAGTATGGGATGCTTAGCCAACAATGCTGTCAAAGTATCCGTACCATAAGGTGCAAACCCCAAGAACATAATACTTTAACAACCGCAGTGAAATGCCCGTCCGAAACTTTCCTCAAACATTGTTTAACATTAGAACACACTGCTGAGCTACCGGACCCAGAGCCAAGCCCATCCTCTCCCGGGGCCACCCTCAAGGGGTGCAAATTGCAATGTAGCCGAATATTACCAAAGTCAAACTCGATTAAACTATTAAAACCCGAAATCAAAACTCGACTTAACTATTAAATAAAAGAACACATAACAAAAAGTTTCTTTTCGTTGCAACTGCCTTGCCAAAAAAAAAGTAAGAAAATATCACAAGACAAAACTTCGAGACAGATAGTCCTCTAAACGGACACGGTAAACTAAGATTTGATAATACAGACCCATTTGCACATGAAAGAGTTGTTAAAGGTCAAATAAAAAAGAATAAGTCAAATGGGTTAAAAGATCACCCAAGAGTCTTGTTTTAAGACATCAAAAGTCTAATGCTAGCAAAGTACTAATTGTATTGTAATTATAATTGCAAACTAATACAAACACGAAAATGCAAATTATTCACCATAACATTATAACATTATTGCATGATAGATATATTACTATATTGGGTGTGTTTGGTTAGTGTCTATGGGAAAAAGGGAATGTAATGAAAGTGATGAAATATTGTTTGGTTTGCGTATATGGGTATCAAAAGTAAATATTCATTCCGGTTTGCTCATAGGAGGCAAGGGTCTCATCATTGAATCTTTCATTCCATCATTTACGTCTTATTTTCATAGAAAAAAATATTTCTTTGAGGGGAAAAGAAAAAACACAATGTAATTGGTTTACGATAAAAATACACAAGTAAAGTAATCATTTATAGTTTTAGGTATTTTTTTAAGTTGGAAGAATAATCAAACCCAAGTTTTATACTAAACAATACTTTTCAAACTATCATATCTATTTTTATGCTACCCCCATAATCAAACCTATACCCATTGTCATTCCATGAACTAAACCAAACGGCACCCTAGTTTTTGTGGCAGGTAGGTGCTGCAGTACATAGCTCCTTCTTCTTCTTGATCTTCAGTTGATGCTCCTTGTACATTTGAGCAAAAAACTTCAACCTCGGCCGAAATTGGGTAACCCGCTCGCGCAACGCATCAAGCCGGCGTTCCAATGCACGAGCACGTGGTTCCAATGCATCACCACGCTGTTCCAATTCATCAGCCTGCCACTTCAAAGCATCAGCCTGACGTTTCAAAGCATCAGCCGGTCCCAATTCATCAACCGGTTTTCCCAATTTCTCAGCCCGTTGTTCCAATTCCTGAAGCTGTTTTTTCACATTATTCCACTGGGCCATTGATTTAGTGTACTGATCTTCTACAACTTGCATTTCTTGAAAAACAAGTAACACCCGCTGTGTGATATCAGGGATCAGCTTCTGTGCATCACGCTGTCGACCTTGTTCATTAATCTTGAATTCTAAATAAGCCTGTTTCGTAAATGGGAAGTATCTGGCGGATGATGCCTGCATTAACGATAATAGTTCTTTAAATCCAACTTATTGTAAAAAGAGCTCAAGGTTATTTTATAACAAAGAGTTAGATTACCTTGTTCTGATCAGAAAGGCGAGTTACATGAATAAGTATAACATCCTGGTGCGAACATAAGGTGTTGCATACAGGGCACTGTTTGAAAGAGGTAATTAAGACAATAGTATGGTAGTAAAATGAGTAGATTATGGGCGATAAAGTGGAAAACTATACCTTCCCAGAAGATGAACTTTGAAGAAGCCATTTATTTATGCATGACAATCCGTACATATGCCCACAAGGAAGACAGCTGAAGCGATAACCACACAATAAACAAAAAGTCTAGATAGCCTTAGTTAATCATCTTTAGTATTAAAAAAATACCAAGGCAAACTAGAATGATATGAATATTCGAAAAACCAAAAGTTGCACACTATGTGTAAGGAAGGACTGAAAGCATAACCATGTAACGATCACTATTTGACCCATCCGTAAAAAAGAAGAGAAGGGAAAAAATCAATGTTTTGTCTTCTTCGTCACATTTATATAATTTTCAGTTGCACATAAAGGCTGAACCTTTGTAATCTTCACCAGAATCAAATCTTTCAGGTGAATTAACCGTCTTTGATAAAAGACATAGTGACTGACTAAAACAATTGCTTCTTTCTCTTCTTCTTCTTCTTCTTTGTTTGGGTTAGCTAATAATGGTTATGCGATTATGTGTTTTCAGTAAAGTCCCAAATAAAGGGATCAATTTTTATGATGTAAGATAACACCCAAACACCTAGAAAGTGCGTAACAGCTTATCCAAGATACAATGTAAAAAATAAGCTAAGAAGCACATGCCAAAACACACACAAATAGACTTCTACACATAAAATTTGAACCTTTGTTTTTCCAGTATTTTTAACTAAAAGAGATCTTTAAGGTAAATGAGACATCTGTAGTATAAAACATAAAATAGAGACACAAACTAGAATGACAGAGAGTAGTTAAGAGAAAAAAAAAAAAACAGAAGCCACACACTGTGTGTAGACAGCAAAACCATGAAACGATTGCATACTAGATCCATCCAATAAAAAGAAAAAGGGGGAAAAATCAATGCTTTTTCTTCTTCGTCACTTGGTGTGAAATCAAGATTTCGATTGCAAGAAAAGCTTGAACTCAACAAAATGAATAAGTTAAATAAATCATCTTTAGTATAAAAGAATGCAGAAAATGATATGAGTAGTTGAGAAATCAAAGGTTAGAACCTTTGTAATCCCGAAGAAAATCAAATCTTTCAGGTGAATTAATCGTCGACTAACTAAAACAATTCTTATTCACTTGGGTGGAATGGAGTAAGCTAATAATGATTATGTGTTTTCAGTAAAGCCTCAAATAAAGGGACAACCTTTTTTTTATGGTATAAGATAACACCAAAACACGTTGAATAGCTTATCCAATATCCAATGTAAAAAATAAGCAAATGTATGCAGAAGCAGCAGATGATGAAAGTACCAAATTTGATGTTTTCCCTGAATAGTCCAAGCGTTATAACAAATGGGACAAACATCCATTTGACAAGTAAGCTTGCGATCAAAAAGATCATCATTGAACACCACAATCCCATGAACTATTTCACCATCTGCACCACTCCAACTTGTAACCTTTGGTGGTATCAATTCATCCAGTTCTTTAAAATCTTCTTCATCGTCGTCTTCGTATTCTTCTTCGATTTCCATAACCTCTTCTTCTTCGTCAGATTGCAACACCATAATTTCTTCTTCTTCTTCATACCCTTGTGTTTCCATAGATCTGCCATCCATACTTCTTCTAGTTATTATTATTAATCAATTTTTTTAAACAGAATCAAATTAAATTAACTATTATATAAAAAACAACAAATTAGATGATAGATCGATTCTCTCAATATACAACAATTACACTGTTGGTCCCCAAACTGCACCAAATTAGCGCATTATTACTACCTTAGCCACCTCATTTCCATAGTTCATTACCCATCATTCACCTATGAAAACTAGTTACCATATGATTCTTTAGATAAAAATCGAAAGCACTTTAACTTATCAAAAGATGCATCCTATCTAACCCATGAAAAAACCATGTCACATGCATCTCGATTGTATCATACTGTTTCTCTAAGTTTAAACAAAGTAATGGTATGCTTCAGCCATGGGAGAATGGCAGTAACTGTAACCCCGTATCGCCAACCAATTGGTTATAAAGCAATGAGGTCTAATGTTTGATAACCCAAACAACTAGATCAAATGTTTTTAAGAAACTTGACTTTTTTCCTCTAAAATCCTAGAAACAAAGTCAAGTTTCTTGAAGAAAATTTGATGCATGTCCAGGGCTATTTAACACGATATGCCAAAATTACCTTTTCACCACACAGTACGAGTTACACGTGCAACCCCTATCCTCAACCAAAGCATATATTAAAAAAAAACTCGCACCTTGCTTCTACAAACTAGCATATTGATAACCAAAGAAACACGCACTCATACGATAAAACATATGATACAGTTATATGCATGACCCTTGATTTTTTTAAGGATTAAGATAACTAATAACATACATTATGTGCTAAGTTACCCTAATTTTCTTGCTTAGCTAAAAAAAATATCTTAAGTTAACTAGCTTTAATAGTAAATGATGAGTGACGGACATTCGACATGGAATGCGGTTAATATGGTATGCAAGTTGAAGCAGGAAAGAACTTAGAACAACACTCGGTGGCAAATGTGGTATACGCCATCCATATAAACATAAATTTAGTAAACTACTTATAGCTTTATTAAAGCATCACCTATAAACCAACGTTCCATGATTGGGTCCCATAAATTTCCATACTCCTAACAACCTCATCTCTTAACATTCACATGACTTAACCTAATTCTATACGCAATATACTCACTCAAACCAATTGCAAGGTTTAAGAATAGTAATATTTTCAGAAAAATTCCACAAAGGATTTTTTTCTACCATGACAACACACTCGGCGGTAAATATGGGTACATTCCATCCATATAATATAAACATAAATAGATTTGGTAAACTAGGTCATCTACTTATAACTTTGCTATAGAAAATCACCTATAAAACATTTCATGTACCGCGGCCTAAATTCCAGACAATCTCATTTTGTAACCGAACTCTTAACGCGATATGTCGAAACCACTCAAACCGATAACAAGTTATTCACACTAGTAACACATTTTAGTCCTGTTTTCGATGCATTATCATACAAATAACAACCAATTTCCGTACAATCATACAACTACACCACTAATAGTCTAACATCATAAAAGGTGAAGCTATAAAACATCAACTATAACACTCAGTGTTAAATGTGGGTACACGCCTGCCATATTAACATAAATTTGGTAATATTTACTTAAAAACTTTCTCCTACAAAATCCTTTAAAAACCAAAAGTTCATGTTCCGACTGGCCTAAATTTCAATACTCCTAACAACCTCATTTCGTAACACTATATGACGTAACCGAATTCTAGCAAGCAATATATCGAACGCAACGTTTAGAAACATAGATTCCATAATATGTACTTATAACTTTCTCTCTATAAAATCACCTATAAACGTAAATTCCATAATTGGACGGCCCAAAACTGATACTCCTAACAACCACATTTCATAACATTCAAATAAATTAACCGAGTTCTATATCGAAGCCTGATAACAATTAGGGATTAATTCGTAGAATAGCAATATACTTTTCAAAGTGTCCCGTTTTGGTACGTATACCTTTTTTTTTCCACTTAATGTAAAGTACTTCTGGTTTTTGTGCTACTTTGGTACGTGTATTTTTTTTTAACTTTTTTAAGTTGTAGAATAGCAATGTACTTTCCATAAGTATTTCAATTTGATACGTCATCGCACGTACCAAATCGGAACACTTATAGAAAGTGCATTGCTATTCTACAAATTAAACAAAGTTAAAAAAAAGTACGCGTACCAAAGTAGCACAAAGTACACGTACCAAAACGGTACAAACCTGAAAATACGTTGCTATTGTACGACTTAATCCCTTGTCTAAACCATTAACATTTTACTATTTTAGTCCTTTTTTGGATTCATTATCAACTAGTGTAAACAACAATCAAATTCCGTACAGCTACAAAACGAGTAATATGAATTGAATGAAGATAATAAACATGTATGTAGGTAGGTTAGGTTAGGTTGGTTACCTTTTGAGTAGTAGAATGATGGGGGTGCAACGCCGGTGAGTGTGTGTGTGTGTGTGTATGAGTTTATAAGAAGAAGGTTGGTGTTTGGACAAAAGTGAAAAGTAGTTCTAAAAATGAAGATGAAACCGGTCCAACCGGATATGAGAAATTGGAGCTTGAACCACGATGCGGGCGGAAAACAAAAGAAATTCTTTTTTTTTTTAGTTTTTTTTAGGATATAATAGAAAAGAAGAGGATAGTAATTTTAGCTAAAATTATCTTCAAAACATTTTTCCAAAAAATAGAATGATTTGGAGAGAAGTTATATTAATAAGCTTTAAATAAACAAAATTACTTAAATGACCAAATAAAAAACATAACTTTTATATATTATTAAATGTATAACTGTAAAATCATTTGTTATCTTTTCTTTTCTCTCATAACTCACGAACATGAAATGGTGATCTATTGCAAAGTGTGATAAAATTAAAAAGTGTAGAAAGTCATTCATAGTGTGACACGTGTCCTTCACTCTAATTTATACATAAAATTAATTCAGGGGTAATATGGTCTTTTGACCCGTTTTTTCTTTTCCACCTCAAATTTCAAACGCACGTATCTTTTAAACGACAAACTTTTAAAAAAAAACCGATTTCACCATAATTTATAAAATTTAATCCTCTTTAATTTGGTATAAATTTTGTTGAAAATTTTAAAACTCTTTTTTTACTTATCAAATAGGTGTTAATTTTCTTGATTTTTTAAGCATTTTCATCCCTATTTTTTACTATCATAAATGTCGATTCGTGAAAAACTTAAAACATGAAAGTTATAGATTTTCGTTCACTCTTTACACAAATTTTTGAATCACTCGAATCTCATGTAATATGCGTAAGTGTTAGGTCACCATATATGTAACACAAGCATCAATATGTAGAAATAGATGAAGAGATAGATCGGTTGAACAATACACAAACAAACACACACGTATAAATGTAGAAAGGTTATGCGTAGAGGTGAAAGAGTAAATGAATTGAACAACCAACCCTCAAGTGAGGGTTATTACATAGTATTTATAGGAGAGGGAGCTAGGGCAACACTCCTAGTCCCTTCCTTTTCTTTATTGGACTAGGCCTAGGCTTATGGGCCTTCTACATAAGCCTAAGGCTAATTACTAACATAAAGGCCATATTAAGCTAACTATTACATATGAATCACTAACACTTGAATTAGGTTTAGGAGTGATTCCAACAATCTCCCCCTAAGTGTTGGTGATGAATGAATGTTGACGGTGAGGGTGCTGATGTAATAGTAGCTTTGACGTCTTCTGACATTCTTCTTTCTTGTGAGAAGAATTTCCTTGATTCGAACAATCTCCCAGTGTAGAGAGATTGTTTCTTTTGAAGTATTCTGCTTTGACGTCATCTTTGTTCTTTGATCTTTGTTCTTTGTTATGGTAGTGATAGTATGTTGTTGTTTTCTGCATCAGGTCAGCTTCGCTGCTCCAGTGTCTCCACGTCTTTCTCCAACATGCTCACACGTTCTTTAACGTTGGATTACAGTTGATGAAGTTCTTTAAGTCTTTAAACTTTGTAGATTCTTTTGTTGATGAAGAATCATTCTGACTTTGTGTTGCCTTTGAATATGACATAACTTTCATAAGTGATGATGTTAGTATGAGCATGTGGAGAATTGCACGATCAGTCCCCGCTCCGAGCTTCCATAAGAAGTAAACATGAGAAAGGTTAGTAATAAGCGGATTCCGGCACTTACAAGTTTGAACTTTGAGAGTGTTAACAGCATAGTGTGAAAACACAACTCTAATTCTCACAAAGGCCGTTCTGAACCGGAGTCCCACAAGTGAGATAACGCGATGTACCGAAGTACATCTACGGTTCGATGAGTCGCTGAGGTACACCGAAGCATCACCCCACGACTGTAGACCGTTGAGACACACTAAGCGTAATCCACGGGGAGTTACCGAATTGACCTGTCGGGTGTTTGATGTTGAAATTCCCGGCAGGAGTTTCCATTCAATCACTGAGGATCACAATTGAGAACCTCTCATAAATGTTCTCGACAGATTGCTAAGATCTGTGTAGGACTCGATAACGTACACACGTTGTTCTTATTGTTGAACCCCAAGTGATGAAATGTCAAGTGTACCTAAGAGATCTTTTGATGAATCTCGTGGCTCTAGACTCAATAGTGCATTTTGGTTTTCCTGAGCGGAGACTAGGGATAGGGTCTCCTTCTTCAATACCAGCAATCTCTAAGAGAAAGCCGATAGTTTACGTAGGGTTCCCTGTGAGAATGAAACAAGCTTCTGTTGAGAGAAACTTGAGTGGCTAAGAAGGTTTAGTGCATGCATCACTGGGTCCATGATGACTTTTAATCTTCAATACCGGTGTCATCTAGTGACAACCAGTAGCATATGAATTGAACCGGTGTCTGCCCTAAGTTGAATAATCTGGAGGGCTATTTCTTTTCACCATTTTCTTTGCTTTTCTTTTTAATTCTTCAACTCCTTCTTTCTCCGATTCTCATTTTCTCTTTTTTATAATCATACCTAAGGACTTCTAATTCTAACTATTGGTAGTGTCCTTGGGTAGATCCCTCCGGCTCTGGCGGATCATAGGACGGTTATTCCTAACCTTAATCACCTTATAACTCCATTGCCATAAAACCATTTTCATGAAAATCTCTCAAAGTGTTTGTAAATGAAAACATGTTTGAACACTTCAAGAGTTTTAGATTTTCAGAAATACTCCCCCTCAACATGTGCTTAAGAGTTTTGACAGAAATCTGACAAGTGAGGAAAGAGCGCGCACTTTTGAATTGATCGACTCAAGATAGACAATTCCCTGCGAGACACGATTACGTTACATAGTTAAAGAGTTACATTGTCAGCTTTTAGGTGACAACTAGCTCTAATAAATACCTTGAAGATGTGGACAACCCCGAGAGGTTGTCAAACCCGTCAAAGTTCATGTCTATCAAGAGCTTCTCGAATGGGTACAATTTACTTGGATAAGTCTTGGAAGACAAATCTTTTCAATGTATGATTAAGTTCCCGTCAATTCATGGGTTGAAGTCTTTTCACACGAGGATTCATTAGCAAAACACAACATATTTCTTATCACATAATTTTCTCCCCCTAAAAAATGGCATATAAATGTTATTTTTGAAGAAATGTTGAGAATAAATATGACCATTTTGAGTTTTGTGGGAAGATTACACAAAGAACAATTTGTGAACAAAGTTTGTAAGTCAAATAATCCCCCTCAACAAGTGATATAAACGATTGAGGTTTTGAAAAACACAAGGGGAAGTACTTGTCCTTTTGAGCAAAACCTTAAAAAATGAAAGGTTTGATAGGTTTTACTCAAAAGTAAGAAGCTTTCGCTCCTTTCATAAGGATTGTGGCACTGAAGCGTACCATAGGGTCCTTTATTTACAAGTGCGGGTTGTACACTGTTATGTGTGCACAAGCCATAGTCATATATAATCACACATCCAAATAAATATGAAATTGAAATAGATTAAGGGGTACCAGGAATTTCAGGTAGGTCAGCAAGAACTCCAGGAATGCGAACTGGTCGTTGATAGCCTGTGAGATTAATGCGTTGACGACCACCAACGAAGCTTTCCAATGTTCTGAACTGGTCCCTTCGAAACAACCTTTCATCAATCATCTTGATGATTCTCTTGACATCCAGTCTTTCCTTTGAATCCCATCTCTTTTGTGACCCAATGCCTTGCTGAATCGCCTTTAACCGATATGCTAGCCTATCTCTGACATGCTTCAACGTTGAATCCCCAAACTTATGAAGCTCATTACACGCCATCAAGCAGTTGCGGTGGAGTGCACTGCGGTAGACAACTCCAAAGGGTTTGCTGATGAGAGTGAATTGAGGGAGATGGTTGATGTCAGGAAGTTCTAACTTAGGTCTGGTGAAGTTGACACGAGTCTAATACGACTCAACAGCAAGTTGCAAATCTTCTACACGTTCCTGGATCACGATGCTTCTGATAAAGATGAGCAAGGACTTGATGTATTCGCGTTGAATTTCAGTCGAGAATTGTCTCATTCTTCCCTGTACTTTGGCAAGATACAGATATTCAATGTCATTGAGAGACAAATTCTGAAAGTCCGCTTCACAGAATGCATAGTCCTTTTCGTCTTGTCGTTTGACGACAATATGCTTGAGAAAGGTGTAATCCCATTTGGACGAAAGAGCGACATGCTTAACAACGCATCCCTTGATTACTGTACACTTCATGTTGAGATTTATGAACCTGGCAGCTTCTGTAGTAGATTCGTCGGCGTTTCGGCCAATGGTGAATCCCGTACAATGCATTGAGGTCATACTCTTCCATTCTGTCGTTGAATATGTGGGTAGCTTTTTCCTCGATAGCTATGCAGTTGGAGTAAATGGCTGCCGGAAACGGAAGTGTCAGTGATGTAGCGTATTTCTTTGAGCTGTCGCTGCCGTGCAAAAGAAATTCCAGGTCATTGTTGAAGAAGTATCGAAATGGAATCTGAGGTTGATCTGGTCGACCAATGGTAGGTAGAGGTTTGGTCCAATCAGGTAGTATGGATCGCTTTCTTTTCCGTGTAGTCGATGTTTGCTTTAGGGTTGAGCCAATCAATGTTGTTAGACATGGCTCATGCTATGTTTTCAAGGTGATATTCAACCTCAATAGCGCTTTCCGAGCTGTCTTTGAGTATTTGGAATGCTTCATTCTTGATTCGTTTCAACTCTGATTTCGTCATCTTCTTCACTCGGAACTTTTCCTGCAATAACTTTGCATGCTCCAACGTACTACCTTATACCATATCTTGGTCGTCAGTTAAGGCGGGTATAGCAGCAACAAGTGTGGGAAACCATTCGTATTCGGTGTCATCATCGTCTAGCCATGAAACGACATCAGCCTTAGTCGTCTTCTTCTTCTTCTTCTGAGGCCTAGAGGAGGATGCTGGTTCCTTCGTTGTGCTGGGAGAGGTGGGTTGTTGTTGGGGCTCAAGGATTTCCTCATCGTCACCACCCGTATACTCAAAGTGATCATCGGTTTTCTGAGTCTGGGGTGGTAACTCAGAATCCTGAGGTTTTTCAGTAGAGGAGCGAGGAGGAGATCGTCTTGGTGGTGAGGACCTTCGGGGTGGAGGTGGCATTGAGGAAGATTCACCAGACTTCTTTGTACGTTTAGGTGCAGAATCCTTGTCCTTATCATCGTCATCTCTTGGTCGTTTTGGTTGACTTGCGGATTCTTTGCATGAAGACTTGAGTTGATAGTCTAATAGAGTCTCAAAAAACTTAGCTTCATCCGAAGTGAAGGTTCCAGCTCTTTTTGACATTTGCATCACTAATTTAGTAATCAATTCACTTCGAGTAATCAGATTCTTTGACCATTGTATGTTTGACCAATGTAACGATGTTTAGAGTAAGTAGTTTGGAATATAACTCCCTTGTCACTTTAGGAATGGTGTCGAGAAGGAATTTGTGAGTGTCTTCTCTTGCCATCTTCTCCAATTCCTTTTGGAAATCTCCATTGATAAACTTCTGGACGTGTTCCTTTTCAGCTTGCATCTTTTCATTCTCATCATGAAGATACTGTATCTGATCAGCGAGAAAATTCAGCTTCTTGTAAAGCACGTCTTTCTTTCTGACATGTTTGACAGCTTTAACGATTCGTGTCTTAGCTTGAGAGATCCAAGATGCAGTTGGCTTCTTCACTGATTTGGATGTGGATTTGGTTGATCTTTTGGATGGTGGTGGTGAAGAATGAGAAGATGAGTCCGATGATGATGAGATGTGAGGAGACTCAGGATCCTTTGGTGGTTCAGAGGTTTGTTCTTTGGAACGTGCTGGACTTTGTAGAAGAAGGTCATCATATTCAACCTCATCATCTTTGCAGTTTAGCCTGTTCTTCAGCCTGAATCTTGGCCTCTTCCTCTGCTTTGGCATGAGCTGCAGCTTCTTCATCGGTCTTTTCCTTCTCAGACTTTTCCTTTTCTGGTTCTTCAATATCAAAGTTGAGGGAATCCTCAATCTGCCGTTGTTGTTGTTCGTGAGTGATGGTAGTACCAGTTCCCTTATCGGGTTGATTAACCGCATCAAGAACTGGTGTGGTATGAGCACCACCACTAGACCTCCAGGGCCAATGAGTTTGATCTTTTACAAATGCTTCGGCAAGATGTTTGTGTCTGAGTTCCTTCAACTTCCTTTCGTATTCCTTTTGCTCATCTATTGGTTCTTCTTCAGAGCTCTCCTTATCATGTTCAATCACAGGAGCCTTCCCTTTACCTTTGTCAGCTTGTGCACTGGGAGGTTTAGCTACTGATTGAGTAATGTCTGTGCAGTTTTCAGAGTAGAAGACCTCTTCGTCTGATTCAGTTGCTTCAGAGCTTTCATCCACTAGCTGTCTTTGCGGTTCAAAGTTGGGAGTGGGAATAGGAACAGCTTCTTTAGAGGGAACTTTCCTTTTAAGTGCGGGTTTCCTCTTAGGGAACTTCCTTTGACTCTCTGTGCTTGTAACACTCCCTGCACTCCCTCTTCTGGTTTTCCTGGTAGGGGTACCAGAAGACTTATCATCGAGAGAACCAACTTTACCTTCATCAACCGCTACCAGATACCTTTTGTATGAGTAAAGCTGTTTAATTGCATCAGAGAGAAGGTGGTCCGGCAGCACATCACCTTGTTTCTTTGTTGTTGACTCCTTGAATCTGACCATTAGAGTAGGTTCATACAACATGTCGTGATTGTTGGGGTCATTGAGTCTCTTGGGGATATCAGGATTGAGTCCAAGAGCTCTTTGGATCAACAGTTTTGTATATCCGATATAAGGAATCTTTGAGCCAAGCTTTTTGAGGAATGTCATCATGTCGTCCCATATCAGAGCTTCGACTTCAATGTGCTTCATGTTGACCAAAGCCCAAAAGCGGTATTGCAGTTCCATGAGCTTGGGATGCTCATAGCCACTGTCACGACCAGAAACCGACTTGGTGATGATGATGTAGAGAGTTCTCCAAGGTTGAGGAATATTCTTAAGATCCACATGTGAATGCTTAGTGATTACTCCTATGGCTTCATCATAACCAATATCGATTAGGAACTGTAGAATAGTCTCTTCAGTTGGTGTGGCATTGAGTTCGGTTGGCTCGATGATCGGAATGAGAAGAACAGCCCTTAAGTCTGCAGGTGTGATGGTGACTTGTTTGTGGTTGAGAGTCACAGTCACAGCATTTTGTCCTTTGATCTTTTGCATTGTATTCCAGAACTGATGAATGTAGATCTCTGGAACAGTAGCAGAGTTGGAGAGCATGTTCTGATAAGGATGATTCTTCAGAATATCCACAGCAATCAAGCAAGAGGACTCTGAGCAGGTGAGAGTTTCAAAGTCAACACGAAGGTTGTTCTTTCCAATCTTCATAGGATAGCCATTAGGGAAGATATCGCGAACGGTGAGAACATTTGGTGCATCCACATTCATTTGAGGCCCATGTCGTGATCTGATAGATATTTAGCCAAAAGAACCAACATATCGAAAGACATTATGTTAGTCAACAGATGGTTTTATTGTCTAATTATTAAATGTGAAATGTTGATGATTGTTACGAGTCCAAAGTCACTTATTTGTCCAATAGTCCAATGACGTCGTGGTAAGTTTCGTGAGTTAGTTAACTTTAAGTTTTAAAGTTCATGTTATCACTCATTTTTCACAACATATTAAACGTTTAAGCTTATTAGTGACATTGTTGGTTTCGTGACGTTATGATTTATTTATTTCCAAGTTTGCACGCGTAACAATTCATGATGAAGGTTTAATCAAGGCTTAAGCATAGAAATGGTAGCTTATGCGTAAACAAGAGAGGTATACGCGTAAACGCAAGCTTATGCGTAGGATCCCAACTTACGCGTAAGAAATATTACGCGTAGGAGAAGGGGACCTTATGCGTAGAGCTTACGCGTATAAAACCTTACGCGTAAGGCTTACTCGTAAGAGTAGACCTTATGCGTAGAGGTCACTGTTTACGCATATCCTTCACAGGATACGCGTAGTCCCTTATGTAGAACCTTACGCGTAAACGTTACGCGTAAGATTTCTCTTACGCATAACATGCTACGCG
>OU343225.1:105641-244256 GCA_910596185.1 Chrysanthemum makinoi | reverse complement strand
TAAACTATCACTAGACCTAAGGAATGATAAAACGAAGCTACACTAAGTCCTAGGGTGCTAAAACTTAAAAGCGTAAAACAGTGAAACAGAGCCATAAACGTAAAAATTTTGCAATTTAAGGGCTACTGAGTGAAATCAATTTTCCTACGTTCTAAATGACCAAAAATAATTTTAGAAAAAGACCGGGTATTTTTTTGACTTTTGTAATAATTATAACGAATTAAAATCTATTAAACACTAATTAAATTATTAAAAATACTAAGCTATTTTTGAAAATTCTGAAAAATTACAGAAAACTACTTTGATCTATGCTTGTTCTAAGAAAATTAAGAAAACGATGCTTTGTTTGGAGAAATAAGCAGTGAATAAGCTCAAAACTTATTAGTAAAAAGCTCTTGAGGTTAAATGAATTGTTTGTGTAAATATTACTGAGACAAGACCCAAGGGCGTTGGTTGAGGTGTTGTGTTGTTGAGGCTTTGAAGGCTAGAGGTCACAAGTTGAATCGGCCTCTACCCTTTTGCAAACATTTCTTTTTCTTGATTTTTCTTTTACAACTTGGAGGTTAGATTGAAACGAGTGGATTTTTGTAAGAAACTTTTGAGAAAACTAGAGAATAAGCGGTTGAGTGCTTAACTGCAGCTGACCAACAACAAGAGCAACCAAACACCCTTTTAGCACATTTTCATTAACCTGTTTTATACCAATTATTGAGCTTTTTAGACAAAGAAAATTTGACCAACCAAAATGTGAATAATTTGAACTTGAGCATAATAAGCTATGAGAACAAGGGGAGAGTTGGCATACAAGTTCTACACTATGGGGGTCCTAAAGCTAAAACTAGATCAAACTAGCTAACCTAAACTTGAATAAGCTGATGAAATATGAGTTACACTAAGTTTATACTAACTAGTTCACTAGTGAATCAAATTCTAAACAAGCTAAATAAACTATCCTGTCAATCCTAATAGGCTAAAAGGAAGATAAAGGAAAAAGAATGTTGTGACCTGTTGGTGACTGCAAGCTGGAATGTGGACTCCCAGGTCCTTCACAAGCTGCAAGAAACAAGTCAACATGGCCAAGATTATAGAGAAACTAAATTTGGTGGAGGAAAGAGCTTATGACAGCTTATAAATAAGCTGTCTTCAGCTTGATTTGGCCACTTTTCAACTGATGCAGTCAAGTTAAAGTAATGGAAAGGACAGTTTTGAGACCCAATTTTTAGCTAAACTGATGTGACTTAAGAGCAAATAATTTAGTTACAGATTGAACTAGACATGTAGATACTAAAGAGAGACAATTGTTTGATGATTTGGACTAGAAAAAAAAAGTTATGAACTAGCCACTTGAACAACAACTCAGGCTGCAGATCTTGCAGCAAATGTTGACAGCAACAAGTATCTAAAAAAAAACTAAACTTCATCAATTAAGCTAACACTGATTTATCTATTAAAAATTTGGCTAGACTCCTAATGAAGAGTTTGACTTTGAGAGTCAAATGGGCAGAGATAGCTTATTTGACTTCTAAAAACCTTGAACCAAACAGTCCCTTATGGGTACAACCTACTTAAAACTGACTTCAAAACTTCAACTGGATACTTTGTGAAAATGATTAATGACATCAAAACTACTTTGACTGCATGGGTCAAAGTGGGTAAAAGATGGTTTTGACCCGTTTACAAGCAATAACCAAACACCCCTGATGCAAAAAGCTTAAGCTACCATTTTTCTAGATTGGTTTACAAATCTTTTGACTACCTTTCATTAAGCTAAAACAAACATTAAACAGAACATGAAACTTAAAAACAGAACTTCCATTGATTTTAAAAGGAATTACAATAAAGCTTAAAAATACAAGAAAACTAAAAATTATTTTAGAAAACTAGGGGTGCCTTATACACTTGGCTACATGTTCCTTTTATACTAAAACCCTAGGTCTTCAACTCTTCTTCTCTTGTGTTTCTTCACTGAGGGCAGTCAAGCCAAAGACCAAGTTGTGCTTTCTTGAACCAATCCAAGCCTTTGATTAATTAGGTATAGATGGGAACAAATCCGAGCCATTGATTGGGGGTCTTTTTGAGCTTGGATTGCCACAGTGGCAATGGATTCATGTGACTTTGTCATTGGAATGAGCTGGAAAAAGTGATGGGGAGTTTGGGATTTGGGTATAACCGGGTAAAGAGGATTAAGGTGGTTTTGGGGTGAGGTGAAGTTGGGTAATAGAGAGTTTGGAGGTGGAGTGTTCTTGGTTGTGGAGAAAGAGCAGCTAGGGTTCATGGGGAGCAGAGAAAGGGAAGGTGTTGTTGGGCGGGAAAATGGGGAAGACGGGGTGGATAATACTTTGACCGGGTTATATGGGTTGACTGGATTGGGTTGTTTATTTTTTTGGGCCTTGGTTAGTTTAGGCTTAGGCTTAGGATGTAAAATGGATCCAATGAGTAGTTTAGGGACCTAAGCTGCACAATTCGAAACTCCAGGGGCTAAACATGTAGATTCTGAATTTACAATCCAAGGGTTAAACTTGACCATCTCCAATAATCCAAGGACCAAATCTGTCATTTGTGAAACTTGAAGGACTGAAATTGTAATATTCCAAAAATTCTCAAAATGTCCAATTTTTACAAGTAAGAATTACCAAAGGACTAAAAATGTTTATTTTCCAATTTAAAATGTCGGGGTGAATTGTCATTCTTTGAAATTCAGGGACTAAAGTTGCCATTTTAAAAGTTGGGGACTAGCGCCAATTATGCAAACTTTGTTTGTTTTTCATTTGTTTTCGATAATTTTGCATCTGAAACATATAAAACACAATTTTGAGATATTTTTTGATTATTTTGATGCATTTCGTAGTGTTTTTAGATGTTTTCTTGATTGGTTGACCAAAATGATGAGTGAATAAGCACTCATCAGTAGCATGATCGGATTCCTGATATACCTCACAACCAGTAGACCTGATATTCTGTTCGTTGTATGCATGTGTGCTAGATACCAGGCTAAGCCTACCGAAAAGCACTTTGAAGCGGTTAAACGGGTCTTCGTTACCTCGAGGAACCATCAACATGGGAATTTAGTACCGAAGGACCGGTATGTCACTAACGGCATATGCAGATCACGGATCATGCAGGTGTCAAGATACTCGTCGAAATGCGTCCGAGGTGCTTTCGGTTTTGGGTGGTAAGCTTGTGAGGGTCGTCAAAAGAAGCAAAAGTACTTCTATTTCCTCTAAAGAGGCTGAATACATAGCCATGTCATCTTGTTGTGCTCAAATCCTATGGATGAGATCTCAATTAACTTACTATGGCTTTGAATTCAACAAAATCCCTCAGACTGTGATAATAAAGTGCTATTGCTCTTTCATGCAATAACGTTCAACACTCAAGAGCAAAGCATATCGACATTCGACATCATTTTATCAAGGAACAAGTGGAAAAAGGTGTGGTGGAACTCTATTTTGTGAGGACTGAATACGGTTAGCGGACATCTTCACCAAAAGCTCTTGAAGCGTTTTGAGTATATTCTTCCGCGACTTGGCTTGAAAAGCCTTCAACGAAAACACTCAAAGCGTCTTGGGAGGAAGAGAGAGAGTAAAGGTCTATCTTCATCTATCTCTTGTATATATCTATTCGAAAAACAAAATACAAAATTATAAAACCTTCAAAAATCAAATAGAAAAATATAAAACTTTCAAAATCCATAAAATTTGAAAAATTCGAAAAATCTTCAAAAAATTGTCATTTTGTCATGTTTTTTCGGTTGATAATATCCACGGTCTTTGTCTGTCATTCAAAGAATGACACGGACTTTAGATATTGTTGAATTTTTATTATATATATATATATATATATATATATATATATATATATATATATATATATTTGGGAGAAGAGAATAAATGGTTTATTGTCATTTCGAGCGATAACTTCGCTTTTCATTGAAAGACGAGCCTTACTTTATCTTGTTTTTCAAATCTCATGCTCGATTCTATAAACATTTATCTGGCGAAAACTAATACTTTTGTACAATAACTTCGGACTCAAGTTTTGAAAATCATCCGGACTTATTTGTCAAAATATCTATCTCTCATTCAACAACCTATGTCATTGATTGAGGGGGAGAATGATTTCAATTAATTCTAAAAGTTAGTTGTCATACAATTGTTTTCAAAAGATAATCATGCATGTTTAACCAATGGAGTTTAAATTCTTAAAATCCGATCCTTATCAGTTAAAACGTTTTCATAATCAAGTCACAATTCTCCTTAAAAGCTTTCTAAATCAATTTAAATCTCACAGGATCACAAATCTCAAATGATTTGATAATTGTGTTCGAGGGAGAATTTATGATTTAAATTGGATTTAAACGATAATTCGGTAAATGGTTTTATAAGGATGTACAAGCTCTCCTTCCCACATGTGCCAAACGATTTCAAAATTTTCATGCACATGTTGAGGGTACATCTATCTTAAGCCACAATGATTTGAAACGTGATCATTTATCTCAATGTGCAGGTTCCCTCTAGTATGTGCAAAACTCTCTTCAAACCTCGAGGCACATATTGATGGGGAGCAAAATTTTGAAAACCTCATCCTTCCCCAAAATGCTTTATCTACTTGTCTTGATTAGGGAAGTGATGTTGATATCTTTTAGAAAATGGAATTCAAAGAAGTTAATTCTTTCTCTTGCCTCCATGTGCAAAACGATTTCAATTACATAATGCACATGTTGAGGGGGAGCTCTTATTCTAAAAATATCAAAAACAATTCAGGTGCAAAATGCTTTGATAATATATCACAAGCACCTGGATTGATTTTCAAATGATTTTCAATTGGCTCCTATGGTAGATGAACAATACCAAAAAGACCGACCAACTTTTCATTATGTATGGTGATATAAGGATGATAAGGTTAGGTATTTGTTCCCACGATCCGCCAGAACCGGAGGGATCTACCCAAGGACAATCCACTAGATAGTGTAGAGTCCTTAGGTATATTGAAAAAAAGAAGAAAAATGAGATATGGGAAGTGTGCGGACTGAGACAGAGCTAGTACTGGAATAAACCCAACAAGGATCTAGTTATGAAGTCTCGGTAAGCACTGAAGGGGTTGAAGAATAAAAAAGAATTGAATGTGAAAAAGGGTGAAAACAAATATCCCTCCATTTATTCAACCTTAGGGCAGAAACCGGGTACAATTCATATGCTACTGATGGTAACATCGATATTGAAGACAAGACGTCATGGACCCAGTGACGCACTGCACTAACTTCCCAAGCTACTCAAGTTCCTCTTTAAAGGACTTGTTTCATTCTCATGGGGAACCGACATAATCTATCGACTTTCTCTTAGAGATTGTTGATATTGAAGGAGGAGACCCTCTCCCTAATCACCGATACAGGATCCAAATATGAACTAAATGAGTCTAGAACCACGAGATAATCAATAAATCTCATTAGGACACTTTCAATGAAGACTCTCTGTTTCACACAATGTGGAAAGAGAGATTATATCTTTTGAGTCCTACGCAGTATCCTTGTGGTATTGCCAGAACATCTGAGTGATATGCAAACATATTCACAATGAAGATGGAAAGCCTTCTAGAGCCATCATCAAACAAGCTCCTGGTGGGTGGCATGTGAGATCTATCCCATAGATCAACCATGTGACAACTGAATAGAAACAATGGGGCGATTCAATCTTTTGAATCAATCTGGTTAGTTATGGATTGACATACCCTTGAAAAACCGGTATTTGTGCTTAAAAAATATTTCTTTAGCACATCGACCGTGTGAAATATTTCAAATTAAAAGGTGTTTATGATTAATAGTGATTTTCATTAAAACCTTCGTTGTATTGCAAAACAATTTCTATTGAGCGATACACGATTGTTTTTCAAATCTCTTTTCATCAATCGGTGAATATCTATTTCGATTCACTCACTCACTGTTGTATTCTTTGAGATGTTCGGTTTGAGAACGGCTGAGGCAGTACGAAAACCTGTCGGAAATTCCACAAATTATACGATCACATCATGTACTTGTCTTGATCAACGGAACCGTGGGCGTGTACCTCAATTCAACGAAAGTGATCAAAGACACTTTCGTGCGCTTTATTGCTAACTGTTGTATGCGAGTACGCCCGACGTTCGCAGTGATCAAAATGGAGCGATCAATCCATTACCGCATGCTCACACATCACATTCATTTCAAAGAAATCATGATTAGTGCATCAATGACTCTGATATTCTCACTCCATGCTTCGCTCTACGCTTTGCCAATATCATGAATCAGCGAAAGCTTCCGCTACTCTGATAAGAAGAAATCATGATCCAGAATGTGAGCATGTCGGTCCAAATGTCACAACATCACATAATATCAACACTACAAAGGAAGAGTCTGATATTTAATGTAGCTGATGATCTCAAAGCTGGCTCAAAACTCATTATCACGTGGATCAGTAAAAGACCTCCACTTGGTTTAACCAAACATGCAATGTGAAGAATCAATGACTACGAGCTTCAGAGCAAAGTAATACATCAGGAGTGCAAGAACAATTTATTATGTAATATCTATTTGTATTCAATGTAAGTTTAATGTGTGCTTGAGGTGATCTCCCTTAGGGGGAGATTGTTAGGAATTAGAAATTCCATGTATTAAAGAGTCGGTCACCTCAAGTATATGTAATCGTTAGAAAGTTCGTAGTCGTAGTTCTTTTATGTTAAGTAGTATTTAGCTAAGTAACACCGTGGAAGACGGACGGGTCTTTACCCACTGTATGCCTGATCCACAGCCCGTTGTGTGGCGTTTTATTGTAAGACTATAAATACTCTATACCTTCCAAGGTAGAGAGTTGGAGCTCATAATAAGATTTTTTCTTTCTCTCACTAAAGTTCCCAAACCTCTAACTTTCTCTCTCTAAAAACCTCTTGTACACCTACTTTGTGTCATGGTTTGATGTGTATGTGAAATCTAATATGTTACACTTGACTTTGGCCATTTTCTTCATATATTCGCGCCTTTTCGTCCAAATAAGTGTCATTCCAGCAATTTGCCTTCAAGAGACCTAAAAAGTGAAAAGAACGATATTAAGTAATAACGGATACAAAAGTGATCAAATAAGGGCTTAAACGACCCCTCAAAAAGGTACATTTTAAAACCTTATCACATATATACATGCATGACATATGAGAACACTAGTATGATTTCCTACATCATTACACACAAGTATATTCAAGAACTACTCCATGATAATTATAACAAAACACAAGTAATAACAACGTAATTCCAATAACTCAAAAGAATAGAAATCCATAACAAGTTTCATAGAATACCTAAACTTTTGGGATTAAAAGAAATAGTATTTGTGGATTATAGCAACCACACGCCTCCAATCACCTAGCTTAAGCGTATAACTCCGAATGATCAAAACAATGGATGAGAATGAGTCTCTCCAACCTCCTAGACGTTTTACAGTAGTAACTAAACTTTTGGCATGAATAAAAATGGTTGGTAATAGTTTTGGTGTAAACTATTACACTTTGGGTTATGTCACACCTAGACTACTAAGTCTAGGTTCAATATGTAGCTAAAGAAACATTACTATCTGTCTAAAAACTGTCTCCACAAGTAAATAACAGGAAATGATCGGCCTCTAATGATTATGGGGAGTTAAGGCAACATTAAATGACAATTTGTGTAACTCCTGCCTTGGCAACCTGATCGGTTGCAACACAACCGGATCGGTTGCGCCTTGTTCACTTCGCCCAACCGAATTGGTTGCGGGCTCCAACCGAACGGTTGGGAGCCTCTTTGTAACACCCCAACCCGACAAGGGTCCGAATGTCACATTATGGAGTCATATCAGAACATACTAATAAAAATTTGCAAGCGAAAGTCTTGTCAAATAAAGTACCAAGTCATATAAAATGATGACTTACAAAATCAATATATCGAAATAAAAAATGAAATCTCAAACAATAGCCCATCAAAATAAATCCAAGATAATAAGGTAACTAGGGTTGGCCCACTCAGATAATCCAACTCTCAACCCATCAAAGCCCATCTTCAAACCTAAAACTGCCGCAGGGAAAAGAAATGCGGTGAGCTTAAAAGGCCCAGTGAGCAGATATACAGGAACAAGCGCTAAGCATAATCAAAATACAAAACGAATTAGAGGAGACTGATAACAAAATGCGTACGAATGAGCACAATGAGTCTATGAGTCAATGAAGAATCTGCGGAGACACAATATTAACAAATATCCGGAAGGAACATAAATCAAAGAAAACCAAAGCCAAGCAGCGAATCATTGAACAAATATAAGCACATATAGATAACCAAACATACAAGTATCGGAACATAATCACATAGGAGTTGATGAACAATATCATAATCAAATCAAGTAATCAAACAATGAACAAGCAAACCAACCAGCGGATCAACTAATCATAATCACACAAAACAACAAATCGAGATAATCGGATGTATATAAGATAAAGAATTCTATAAGCGGCGGAAGAAAGCGAATAAAATGCGAGCATGGCAATCCACGGTCGGATAATTAAGAATTAATGAATAGAACAAATATCATGACAGCGAAATACCGGAGAAGTATAAGCATGTAGTCACATATGCGGGTAGGAATACCGAGCGAGCGTCATACTTAAATGAAGTAACTAAACCAGAATATAGCATAGCAACTAAACAAGTCAACTAGACAGATAACATAAGTGGAACCTTATTTCTTCATGGCTGGTAACATGAGCGAGAAGTGTAAACATGGTAGTCACAAATAGCAAATAGGATTACTAAATGATAATCATAGCCGAAATAAGCTGACGAAGTATAACATGATAAACGGCTAAATCGAAGGATTACATATTAGCATGGCAACCAGACGAATCAAATAGTCGCATAATAGCATGGTAAGCGGATAATCGGGTATTAGCATGATGACAGATGAATCAGGTAACTACATACTAACATAGTAGAGAGAGAAATCATGTAATCATATACCAGCATGGTAAACAGATGGATCAAATAATCATATAATAGCATAGACCACACTTGAATCCCTTAATCATATAATAGCTCGATGTAAGGATGAAGTGGTAATCGAGAGTATAAGCTTGGAAGCCAACGAAATAGAGTGAAAGCATAGTAAATCAAATGAGCTGAAGACTGAGTATAATAACAAAATGAACTGAAGCATGAGTCCAATAGTCAAATGAATCACGTAAGAATATGGAGTGAATAAGTATTCAACTGAATGACTGAATAGGCATAGCAAGCAATGAATGAGAATATCGGATAGTCACATAATAACAAAATCGAGAATGTTGTCACGAGCACCTAATACTAAAGGAGATACTCCAATAGCCAAATCTAACAAATTACATATCATAACCCATATCGCCCAAATCATATAATAACGAATCGAATGTTGCCGGCGCTATACTAAAGGAGATACTCCAATAGCCAAATCTAACAAATCATAACCAATATCATATCCAATCCGTCAAATCATAACAAAGTGTACATGGGTAGCTAGCCCAATGTACCAAAATGTGAGGGGGTGTATTGCACACACACCCACATCCTGCTGAGCTGAGTACCTAGGATGCATCCATACGCTCCTGCAAAACAAATCATATACATATGCGAGGAAGCGTACATACGTAATCATAATGGCCAAATGCAAAATATCATAATCATATCATAAGGGAATGGGGACTAATCACACCGCCCAGATAGTGTCATGCCATTGGTGCATCAATGACACGGCCATGGTACCTCCATGGCTAGTTAGCTCGACAACCAAACAAAACAAATCATATCATATCAAACTGATTATATAATGGAATCATATCAATAAGTGATCTCAACCGAATAACCAAGCGAATATCAAATCAGAGAATCACACCAAAACGAATCATATCAAATGGATCATATCAAATCAGAGATGAAAGCGGATATCAAAATAGACAAAAGTCATGAGAGAAAAGAAGTGTCATTCTTGAAATGACGGAATATCTGTACCTTAAGCCGCAATGAAACCCTATCGGAAGCACAAGGATCATAAATTACTCCTTCTTGGCGAATCTACGAATTAATGGTCGATCTTATTATTTAAAATTCCACAATATCGAAGCGGTCTTTTAATATTGGGTTACATACTTAAAATATTTTAGTGTTTTATGTTATAAAATAATAATACTATTTAGGCGATATTCGAATAATGTTATGACAAATGGGGCGGAACTTTTGGAAAATACATACCGCACACTACACTCTATCATGCATACTGTTTATTACTTTATGTGCACCCTTCCCATGCTATTCACATGCTTAATGTACAATTAAATGCAATCTACTCATGTCATTTTCTTGATTCTTTTAAAACGCATCACATGCATGCATCTCTCCAATTGATTTAATATATATCATGCATGCAAGAATTACACAACTTAACTTAAACCATACAACAAACAGTAGCAGCAACATAAAATATTCAACTAGTTACCCATGCATGCATTAAAACCAACGATCACCTAGGGACTGTTTCAAAGTGATTTCGTCGACGCCTTAAGCCCTCAATACACATGCAACATATATGCTAGACTCGACACAATCACTCGAACATAACACGACATAAAAGTAGTCCAAATACACGACACCATCAGGTTATAACTAAAGGTGTATATAATCTTATGATTTTATGTGACCCGAAATATATGTTATTCGTATACGGTTTCAACGGAACGGATGATTTGCTCACACATTATAAACATATATGTACGCATGTTATGAGACTGTCGAGAGAAAGGAAACAAGGAGATCGAGATACCTCTTGGGTCGAATGTAAGAAACAAACAAGAACCAAGACCAACACCTATTCGAACCAACCAAAACCCTCTTCGAACCAGGGTTGAACCACGATCAAACACCACCTTCTTGTTACCTTCGTATCACCCTTTTCACAGCTCAAACAGGAAGGAAAAACTCAGCCGACTTGTGATTATTGCTAGAGTTTTATGTGTGTATTATGTAGGTGTAATTTTCGCTTTAAGAATGAAGTGGATAAGGGAATATATAAATGATATTGGCCGAAAATAAGGAGGAAAACCAGGAACCCATGATCTTTTGTCTTGTGAAAGTGAGTCAGTGGAATTTTTGGTTGTTATAAAAGAGTAGATAATGGAAAGAGGGGCTGGAAAGTGGCTGAATATAGGGGAGTCAAAAGATAAGAGCCGAATATGGAGGAGTCAAAAGAAGACCGACTTAATCTCTGGAGGTGAGAGTTTGTCTGAAACTTTTAATTGTATTTTAAAATTTAATTGTATTTTAAAGATGTTAGAGGATTTAATATTGTGGAGGCACATTTCCATAAGTCCCTCCCTGCTTTAATATATATAGGGAATATTTTTGTGTAAATGGTACATGGTCTAGAAAGGGGTCCAACACAAGTTGAAATGTGTGATATAACAAAGTGGTGTCGAATTTTTATTTGAGGCCCAGGTAAAAGAAAATAATGTGTTAGCGTTACAAGTATTTCGGTTCCAAAATAACGTAGTGAGGCACATGGCATATTTTATATTTTGTAACTTAATATTTTAATGTCGCATATTTATTTAAATACTTAAGGTATATCTGAAATAAAATAAAAAATGTAAATCAGTTTTAGGGCTTTACAATTCTTCCCTTCTAAAGAAAATTTAGTCTCGAAATTGGAAAGGCGTAATGAAAGAGAGCGTCTTGAATCCGCAAAGAAATGCGGGTAGCTAGATCGCATAGACTCCTCGGTTTCCCAAGTTCAGCTCCGGATGGTTTAAGCCACAAAATCTTAACAAAAGGGATGACTTTTTCTCATGACTCTGTCTTGGCGATCTAAAATAGCCTTAGGCCTTTCACCGAATACAGATCATAATAAATCTGATCCAACAAATAGGTGACAGATGATAGTTGAAATTCCTCAAAGGAATACATGATGCTCGTATACACATGAGATAAATATTGAGGTAGCGTTAACGATAGGAAATTTTCATCAAATCAAACCCGATTCCGAGCAGATCAAGGAACTTGCTAATCATCGAGAGAATCACATACGAATTATCAAACATGTCAAAATTTCATAAAGAGATGGGTAACACATTAGTACTGATGATCAATGAGCACATATCGAAATATCAAAACGTATCAAAATGTGAAATTGAATGGGTAGGATACCGCGCGGTCGAGAATATCATCAAGGTGACGAATCACGGATATAATTCTAATTCATTACTAAACTCATGCACTTCTCAAGACATCGTATGATCCCAATAAGTTCAAGTCATATGATCTCGGTATTATCACGGTGATGATCATAATACTTGCATCACATAACAAGTCCTTATTGTCATCATACTCTCTCCCGAGTCATGACAAACCACATAACCAATATCATACAAAACATATCACATACCGATATCAAGTAACATACCAAAGCGGGCAATTCACACATATGCAACATATATACAACAAGCCAACTTACCATACCACAAAGGAAAGAAGGCCCCAACTTGCTTGAAGCGGCTCCTCATGACTCATTACTGGCGATCAAAGGAAAGCGAGATATACCAAAATGCTAAGCGATAAAACTTCACGATTCAAACCGAGTTACGAGCGAATCAAAGAAAAGTAATGCCGATCAAAATCACATAGCAAGATATCAAACCACCTCAAACGCATACAAAGCGAATCGAGGTAATACAAGTCGTGCCCAATCATATGAAAGAGACGAATCTTCATGATTTGTTGATCATATACGTCGAATCTTGGTAGTAGCTTCCCGCATGTCTAGAGTATGCGGTCATAGTTCTTACGCTCCACGCGTCTCCCAGTGTCCACGGTTGAATCTTGTCTCCGTGCTGCGTCGTGGTTGATCCGTCCGCTCCACCGACATCCTGATGTCTCGGCCGCGTTGCGGTCGTGTGCGGTTTCTATTTCACGAACATCTCGGTACGGCTGTGCGGCAATGCGATGTCGGCACCATCATCTTTGGCTCCGCGGTTAGTCTCCATAACGATCGACAAACGGATGTGCGAAAACAAAATAACAAAATTCGATGCGAAAGGGCCAAATTAGTGAAGACAAAAGAATATCGAAGTCAAATCTGAACGACAATCAAAAGGAATCGAAAGATATCGGAACTGACGGAAGCCTAAGGTCTACCCAATCCTCACAGGTCAATCCTAAGGTCAACAAGACGAAACCTTTGCTCTGATACCATAATTGTAACACCCCAACCCGACAAGGGTCCGAATGTCACATTATGGAGTCATATCAGAACATACTAATAAAAATTTGCAAGCGAAAGTCTTGTCAAATAAAGTACCAAGTCATATAAAATGATGACTTACAAAATCTAATATGTCTGAAATAAAAAAATGAAATCTCAAACAATAGCCCATCAAAATAAATCCAAGATAATAAGGTAACTAGGGTTGGCCCACTCAGATAATCCAACTCTCAGCCCATCAAAGACCATCTTCAAACCTAAAACACGCATGAGGAAAAGAAATTTGAGCTTAAAAGCCCAGTGAAGCAGATATAACAGAACAACGCTAAGCATAATCAAAATACAAAGCGAATTAGAGGACTGATAACAAAATCGTAACGAATGAGCACAATGAGTCTATGAGTCAATGAAGAATCTGCAGGACACAATATTAACAAATATCGGAAGGAGCAATCAAAAGAAAACCAAAGCCAAGCAGCGAATCATTGAACAAATATAAGCACATATAGATAACCAAACATACAAGTATCGGAACATAATCACATAGGAGTTGATGAACAATATCATAATCAAATCAAGTAATCAAACAATGAACAAGCAAACCAACCAGCAGATCAACTAATCATAAATACAGCAAAACAACAAATCAGATAATCAGATGTATATAAGATAAGCTGAATTCTATAAGCAGGCGGAAGAAACTGAATAAAATGCGAGCATGGCAATCACACAGGTCAGATAATTAAGAATTAATGAATAGAACAAATATCATGACAAGCAGAAATACCAGCAGAAGTATAAGCATGTCAGTCACATGTATGGGTAGGAATACCGAACGAACGTCATACTTAAATGAAGTAACTAAACCAGAATATAGCATAGCAACTAAACAAGTCAACTAGACAGATAACATAAGTGGAACCTTATTTCTTCATGAACTGGTAACATGAACAGAAGTGTAAACATGGTAGTCACAAATAGCAAATAGGATTACTAAATGATAATCATAGCCCACGAAATAACTGAATGAAGTATAACATGATAAGGCTGCTAAATCGAAGGATTACATATTAGCATGGCAACCAGACGAATCAAATAGTCGCATAATAGCATGGTAAGCGGATAATCGGGTATTAGCATGATGACAGATGAATCAGGTAACTACATACTAACATAGTAGAGAGAGAAATCATGTAATCATATACCAGCATGGTAAACAGATGGATCAAATAATCATATAATAGCATAGACCACACTTGAATTCAATAATCATTTAATAGCTCGGTAAACGGATGAAGTGGTAATCTGAAGTATAAGCTTGGCAGCCAACCGAAATAGAGTGAAAGCATAGTAAATCAAATGAACTGAAGACTAAGTATAATAACCAAATGAACTGAAGCATGAGTCCGATAGTCAAACGAATCACATAAGAATGCTGAGTGAATAAGTAGTCAACTGAATGACTGAATAGGCATAGCAAACGAATGAATCAGAATATCAGATAGTCACATAATAACCAAAATCAGAATGTTATCACGAGCACCTAATACTAAAGGTGATACTCCAATAGCCAAATCTAACAAATCACATATCATAACCCATATCTGCCAAATCATATAATAACCAGAATCAGAATGTTGCCCCGAGCGCCTATACTAAAGGAGATACTCCAATAGCCAAATCTAACAAATCATAACCAATATCATATCCAATCCGTCAAATCATAACAAAGTGTACATGGGTAGCTAGCCCAATGTACCAAAATGTGAGGGGGTGTATTGCACACACGCACCACATCACCAAAACTGAACTGAGTACCTAGGATGCATCCATACGCTCCCTGCAAAACAAATCATATACATATGCCAGTACGAGACTGTACATACGTAATCATAATGGCCAAATGCGCAAATATCATAATCATATCATAAGGGAACGCCGGGGACTAATCACACCGCCCCAGATAGTGTCATGCCATTGGTGCATCAATGACACGGCCATGGTACCTCCATGGCTAGTTAGCTCGGCAACCAAACAAAACAAATCATATCATATCAAACTGATTATATAATGGAATCATATCAATAAGAATAACCAAGCGAATATCAAATCAGAGAATCACACCAAAACGAATCATATCAAATGGATCATATCAAATCAGAGAAATACGAAACGGATATCAAAATAGACAAAAGTCATGAGAGAAAAGAAGTGTCATTACTGAAATGACGGAATATCTGTACCTTAAGCCGCAATGAAACCCTATCGGAAGCACAAGGATCATAAATTACTCCTTCTTCAGCGAATCTACACGAATTAATGGTCGTCTTATTATTTAAAATTCCACAAATATCGAAACGGTCTTTTAATATTCGGGTTACATACTTAAAATATTTTAGTGTTTTATGTTATAAAATAATAACGTACTATTTAGACGATATTCGAATAATGTTATGACAAATGACGGGCGCGGACCACTTTTGGAAAATACATAACGCACACTACACTCTATCATGCATACTGTTTATTACTTTATGTGCACCCTTCACATGCTATTCACATGCTTACTGTACAATTAAATGCAATCTACTCATGTCATTTTCTTGATTCTTTTAAAACGCATCACATGCATGCATCTCTCCCATTGATTTAATATATATCATGCATGCAAGAATTACACAACTTAACTTAAACCATACAACAAACAGTAGCAGCAACATAAAATATTCAACTAGTTACCCATGCATGCATTAAAACCAACGATCACCTAGGGACTGTTTCAAAGTGATTTCGTCGACGCCTTAAGCCCTCAATACACATGCAACATATATGCTAGACTCGACACAATCACTCGAACATAACACGACATAAAAGTAGTCCAAATACACGAAACCATCAGGTTATAACTAAAGGTGTATATAATCTTATGATTTTATGTGACCCGAAATAAAAATTGATTCACAGTCGAAACGTCGTCTAGCTTGACTACACAAGCTAGCCACTTGTGAATGGCTAACCGTAAGAAACTTAAAACGGCTCGACATGATCAATAATAAGAAGTGTGTAGTATACGGGTAACTCAAACGTGTTAGGTTTGAGCACCGAGATCGTTCCGAACGAGGGTTGAATGGAATTTCCAACTCACGTCTCGATTATCGGGATTTGAATAACAGAAGGGGATAATATGATATATTTTAAACTACGGGATAAGGAAAGTAAATGGAACATCTAATCTACGGGAAATCCTAAGAATTAAGGCAAACTACGCAAATTTAAACTAAAACGCAAAATACGGGATTAAATGAAACGCGAATAAAAAGCAATAACGACTAATCTAAATCCTAAAAATAACCTAAACTTACTTTTACTCTAAAAATGATATTAGAAAACTAATTATGAATTAAAACTATTTTTTAGGAATTTTCTTGATTTTATTTTAATTAAAAACTAATTATTAATCCTAAAAATAAAACTAATTATCTAAAAATTATGAAAGAGAGAGGGAAAAATATGGAATTACTTTCTAAAAATCTAAAATAACACTAAAGACTTTTCAAAACTGTTTTTGTATTTTTCAGATTATTTTTCTATTTTCTACTAATTTAATACTATTTAAATCTAATTTAAATTATGAAAAATACCAAATAAAAGAGGAAAAATAGGGAAAAATATTTTTTATGCTTTTTCTATTATTCTTAAACTGGGAAAATTGAAAAATTATTTTTTGAAACTTTTTCTCAATTATTTGCAATAAAAGCTATTTTAAAATGCCTAAAAACTAATTTTATTTAAGAAAAATACCAAACAGTGTCTAAAAATTATGAAAAATTCAGGGAAATCCTAAAATATTATTCTAAAGCTGAGATAAATATAAAAACTTGGGCTTATGTGGAAGAAATCAGAGCTGCTATGTAAACTGCTTATTAATAAGCTATAGAAAATAAGCTAAAGAGCACTATATTGCACCAAACTACTACAGAAGCTATTTTATATTATAACTACTCTAGAGCAACTATTGTAAGCTAATCCTAACCTCTAAACAGCAGTTTACTCAGATTTAAGCAAACTGTCACTTGAGCTAATTAGCAACTTGACCCCCTACTTTGAGCTACTGCTACTGCTTATTTAATCAGCTAAAGGGAAAAACAAAAGTGTGGATCTCAAGGCCACCAACCAGGGATCATTTGTCCAAATTTGCAGCTAATATGGACTTAAGGTGAAGAAGTTAGAGATCAAAACAAAATGGCAAAAATGGAACAGTTTGCTGATGCAGCAGAACAGTAATGGGCAGAAGCAGGCTGAAATAAGCGCTAATCTAAAGGCTCCTAGAGGCAACTAAAAAGGAAGAAGGATAATCTCAAGACTATAAGCTATAAGGGGGAAAACAACAGACGTAATCCTACATTAAACAAACAGATTATAAACTAAGAATTCAGTTTGGGGAAGTAACAACTTTGAGAAAGAACAATAGCAAACAAGGAACTTAAGACTGAACAAATGGCACTCTACATACTGCCTACATCAGAATAATCTAATAACTTGTAAACTATGCTAGTCTAACAGTAAGCAAAAGCAATGTAACATTCATTTAAAATTGTTTCTAAACAAGAAAAGGATAGAAATCAGATTACCATGGACTTATAAGAATGACAGTTAAAAATGAAACTTAAAACACTATAACTGGTTTGAAAACTCAAAGTTGTGATCGACCAAACCTGTAAATCAGTAAACAAAACTTTCTATCCTCTCTTCAACATTAAACTTTCACAAAATTTGCTAAAACCAATACAACCCAAACACTCCTTAAAAGACTTAAAATGCAAATTACTAAAGAGACTTTATGAGAATTCTAACAAAACTTATTGGAAATGAACCAAATATCATCAAAATCACCTGTCTAACAAATCAAAATTAGAAATTAATCAAAAACAGGTTTGACTATTGATTTTTACCCGTTTGACTTTCATTGACTTTTTCCAAAACTGAGAATTAAGAGCAATTTAAGACAATAACACACTCACATAAGCTTCAATAAGCTTATGTGAGTTTAGAGAAACTATAACTTGAGCTTGTGAATAGTAATAACAACAATTAAGCAACAACTGAATTTTTGAGACAATGAATAAAATGAAAACTGGAATTTTAAAAAACTGAGATTACAAGTAAAGAGTAGAAATTACACTAAATCAATGCTGAAAACATAAAAGTGACATGTAATTAAGCTAATGGTAACAATTTCTAAATACATGAAATTGGACGATTTGATCTTGTGATGAAGAGGGCTTATATAGCTGAGCTTGGCTTGGCTTCAGAAGGTTCTGGGACTCTCATCTCAGCCCTTGATCATTCCTCTTGTCATCCCATCCATTCTAGGCCATTGGATTGGATTGATGATGTGTTAGAACCAATGAAAAGCTCTCTTTTGTCCACAGTGGCAGTCTTATGACACAACCTCTGACACGTCAGGTCTTTAGAAGCTTTGAAAGATGCTAGTACGAGGTTTAGGAGGGTGAATAGTGTGGGTGAATGACTATAAAAAGGATTGGGGAAGAAAAGGATTACTGTAGGCGCGTGTGGTTATTTTAATGTTTTTCAAAAGGTTAAACCGGGGTTGGGATCGGGTAAAGATAGGGTTTGGTTTAAATATTAAAACCGGGTTTTGGGTAAGGATAATGGACGGGTGGTTGTTAGACCGGGTAGAGGTATTTAGGAGGATTGGGCCGTGAGTTAATGTTTCTATCTTGGGCCGGGTACATGTATTATTGGATAATGGATTTGTTTTGTAATAATCTAGTAACCATAGGGACCAATGTTGTACATTCGGATATTTGAGGGACCAATCATGTAATTCTGAAATCATCTTCGAAGGACCATCTTTGTCAATCTTGAATTGACCAGGGACTGAATTTGCAAGTTTTGATACTTCAAGGGCCATTTCTGACATTTGCTGAAACTTGAGGGGCCATTTCTGACATTTCTTCAAACTTTGATCAAATCTTCACAAATCATCCTCAGAGATTAGAAATCTTCATAAATGCATAATTCTGACCTTCCGGCTCAGCTTAAGCTCTCTTGATCTCTCGTGCTCGGATTTACGTCTGATTTGGATCCTTTTTGCGTGTTTTTACATATCCATACCTGCACACGCACAAACTCAAGAAAACCACAAATATTAGCAATAAACGGCTCTTTCTTGGTTATTTTGGGTCTATTTTGATAACAAAAAGGTATGTGTTTTAGCACATACCAAAATACCCCAGACGAAACCATTGCCGTGTCCTCACGCAATGCAATCAACTCACGCTTCTAAAACCAATGATTTCAATCTCTTTCTACTAAACCATAGATATGTCCAAACTGTCAAGTTATCTCACACAAGCTAGCCACTTGTGAATGACTAACCGTAAGAAACTTCAAACAGTTCAGACAAACCAATTAGAGAAGAAGTAGTCAATGTTCTTCAAAAGAGATTAAGAAAGCCTTAATTCTAAAAACGCCCCGTGTACCTTTTAATTCACATATATAGATATTATTATTAAGCACATTCCGGTTATGAATGACGGTTTGTTGAACTTTCATGTCGATCAATAACTCAGACATTTTTCAAACGACACGTTAGGATCACGGAGTAGAAAACACAACACAGCGTGAAGTCACCATACGGATAGAATACATCGTCCCTGATTTTTCACAAGTCCCAAACTAAGCGTGAAACCGAAATCATTGTTAAGTATGACTCTAGATGCTAACACTACCCATGGAAGTTACTTGTGTAATTACCTTTTGTTCCCATTTTCCTATTTCCTCTAGAATTTTTTATTTTTGTGAGAAATGAATTTCTTCAAATTCTCGCTTCGATAAGTTTTATTCTGATAAAGATATGAAGCTAAGTCGATAATTAGTTATCCGCCTTCTCTCAAGAACCATTGTCGTAAAAATGAGGTCCACATCAAGGAATTTTATTACTAACTTTTGACTTTTTCAATTTTCAACATTTTTTTTTTCAACATTCATTTTCATTCACTTAGACTTTTATGTGTATGAGCTATGAACCACGGAGCTTCACGGGGTAATTCCAAGACTATAGGCTTCATGAGATGAGGATCCCGGCTGGCTAGGCTAAGACCTCACTCAATCCTGGCTAAAGATCCAAGGGTCCGATCTCGACACCGCAGCTCACAACTTTACTTATTACATTATCACATATCACTTATTACTTATTACTTATTTATTACGGATCCTTGATGTGTACCCAATTTTTAAAACAAAAATTCTTTTAAGAAGATAAAGAACTAACTATCGCCAAAAACTCGACATCTCTAATTATTATTAGACAGATATGGGGTGAAACAATTTTGTGGGAACAAAAAGCCATAAGTACCTTCGATGGGCTCTAAAGAGAACCAACTACTCCACGTTTAGCATCTAAACTCATAAGTAACTCTATCATTTCTCGATCTCTGCAAATTTAAAATCCCAAATAATGAGATCCGCAGATGCTTAGCCGATAATTTTTAGATTATCTATGGTTAAGGGAACAAGCTAGGGCTCAACACGCCCGGTCAAGTCGGAATTCCATTCCTACTCTCACCAGCGGAAAGTCAACAAGGTGTCAAAACATATATTAACTTAGCAAATGCTTCGTCTAATGAAATCAAGTCATGCATATTTAAAGTCACTCAGGGAAACTTGCAAAATCTTGGCCTTGTGAGCTAGAATTCGCATTTTATAGCTTCTTATCTAAGAGACTAGCAAAACTTTTCAATCAAAAAGACTTAACAAAAGCTTACAAAAATTTTTAAATTTTTCACATTTTTGCACAATTTTTCATTTTCTAAGGAAAAACGGGGTTGCGAGAGAAACACAACAGAAATAAGCAAGTGCGGTCAAATCAAATCGAAGATTACCCTACCCCAGACTAGAACGAAACATTGTCCTCAATGTTTAAAGCAAGGGTATCACGAAAATCTAAAAGCCGTTTATTAAGTATGCTCCAAGATAAACGTTAGTCGATAAGATTAGGATATCGGATTTCCATCAGCATCGATTATGAAACTCGAGTGGAGAAATGACAAACTTCGAGCACGAGAGTCTTCATATCGGGAACATCCTAAACACAACATCACAAACAACCAAACACGAGAAATCGAAGAGGCGGACCCCTTCGCGTCACTTATTAGAAAATAGAAAGAAGATAGATGGATAAGCATGGGGTGCCTCCCACGAAGCGCTACTGTTTTTCTTAAACGAGTCGCTAGCTTGACTCGTCCCCGAATTTATTTGTCCTTGGGGAAGAAAGTGGTAGAGATACCAGGGTCAAAAACTGTGTCCTCATTCCCAAAGGAATGAGACTGGGTGGTTTGGGAGGGAAAGAAAATGTCGGGCATCAGCACATAAGGGATATCATGAAAGAATGATCCATCATCCGGCGGTTTAGCGGGTGGACGAAGGAATGACGGATCACAATGAAGAAACTCCAAGAAAGATGAGAGCTCATGGGAAAGGATAAGAGGTTTAGGCTCACAAATGAAAGCATCCATCCGAGGATCCTTATTTCCAGAAATGATTTTAACAAAAGGCTCATCAATGCATATCCCGGGTTTAAAGATTTTGTCTTCACATGCGGGCTCAACGGGATAAAGGATGGTCGACTCAATAGAGAGAGGAGATTCAAGAAGTCCATCAAGAAACATCATATCCCCCTCGGGATCATTCATAACAACATCCTCAATACCCGGTGGTATCAAGTCATCAAGAGCAAGAAATGAGTCGGCTTCCTCAATGATTGGGTCATTTGTCGAAGTATTGGAAATATCGTTCAAAACCTTGCTCAAATCAACCTTGAAGTAGAATCGCTCAAGAATCGGAGGATAAACATCATCAATAGTGGGATTGCCACTAATCTCTTCATCAAATCGGAAGGTCTCAAGCTCGGGAGAGAAAGCACTATCTTTAGCGGAGATAGGAGGCGAACTCGAATTATCGTTCAAGGCTTCAATCTTAGAAATGAGAAGATAAACATTCGACAATGTTTGACGTAATGCTGGATCCTCGATCTCAATATTATCGCTCTCAATCTCTTCTTCTTCTGGCTCAAAATCGTTTACTTCTTCTATGAGTACGGGCTCAGAAGGTAAATCGTCGACGAAATCGATGTCTCCATAAGAATCATCATCGGAATCGGAGAACATCTCATCATGATCATTAGAAATGTCAAGAGAAGGCTCATCACAAATATCATTAACAACCTCGGACTCTCTTGGGATTGGGATAAAGATCTCAACACTAGACGATTCCGTTTCCGGAATAATACTAAGATGCTCATCCCCCATTATGAGAGAATCAACGGGTTCAACAATGTCTGTAACAATAGAATCATCGACCTCTTCCAAAATGATGTCACTTATCTCAAACGGCGTGAGTGAAGGGGAAGGATCGGAAATGAAAGGCTCAGAAACGGGAATGGGATAAGAATCCGGAGGTGGGACAAGTGTTGTGCTCTTAGAGCTAGCAAGTTCCACCACTTCCGTTGTGGTCTCCGGACCTTTCTGTTCAGAAATCATTTTAAGCTCATAATTTCGTTCTGTTTTGTTGTAACTCGACGGACTCGTAATAGCGAATCGTGAAAGAGAAGGATCGATTCTAGAATTCTTCGGATTAGAGTCGAGAGTACAAACGGGAATCACCTCGGGTTCAGAAACATGTTCCATCTCCCTCACGGAGGGAGTAGGAATCGAGGGTTCATCAAGCTTACATTTCAAAATTTTTGGTAATGCTTCAAGTTTTTCAATGTTGTTTAGAAAAGCACGACGTTCAAAGAAATCGTCTCCGTGACCCTCGGTGGGTTCTTCGGGTGGCTCTGGAATAGTGTGATCGTCTTCCATAACTTGAACGGGTTCCTCATTAACACATTGCCGAGCTTGAATGCGGCTTAATAAAGTTTGAAGCATGCTTTCAATGTGGTTTTGACGTCGCTCAAATCTTTTTTCAAAATCGATGGAAACGTCATCGATAACCGGTGGGTTCTTCAAAAGGGCGACACATACAAGATTCGCGATAAAATCCACACCCTTTGCAAAAACAACGTTCACAAAGTGAATCATCTCTCAATAGATCTCTACAATTAAAGCAATAGGGTTGAAAGAAATTTTGAGACTCCATGAGAATTAATCATAAAAGAGGGATAAGAGGAGAGAATTATCAAATCAGAGGGTAAAGAAGAATATTTTTGGGTTTTTAGAAAACATATTTTGAAAAAGAAAATCTTTTTGGGTTTTTGAAAAAGATATATTTACAAAAATGACGGTAACTTCACTCGGGGAAGGATCTTCAAATGCACGCGATTCGAGACGGAATACGAAAACTCGCTACAAGCCCTCCCCGGCAGCGGCGCCAAAAATTGATTCACAGTCGAAACGTCGTCTAGCTTGACTACACAAGCTAGCCACTTGTGAATGGCTAACCGTAAGAAACTTAAAACGGCTCGGACACTGATCAATAATAAGAAGTGTGTAGTATACGGGTAACTCAAACGTGTTAGGTTTGAGCACCGAGATCGTTCCGAACGAGGGTTGAATGGAATTTCCAACTCACGTCTCGATTATCGGGATTTGAATAACAGAAGGGGATAATATGATATATTCTAAACTACGGGATACGGAAAGTAAATGGAACATCTAATCTACGGGAAATCCTAAGAATTAAGGCAAACTACGCAAATTTAAACTAAAACGCAAAATACGGGATTAAATGAAACGCGAATAAAAAGCAATAACGACTAATCTAAATCCTAAAAATAACCTAAACTTACTTTTACTCTAAAAATGATATTAGAAAACTAATTATGAATTAAAACTATTTTTTAGGAATTTTCTTGATTTTATTTTAATTAAAAACTAATTATTAATCCTAAAAATAAAACTAATTATCTAAAAATTATGAAAGAGAGAGGGAAAAATATGGAATTACTTTCTAAAAATCTAAAATAACACTAAAGACTTTTCAAAACTGTTTTTGTATTTTTCAGATTATTTTTCTATTTTCTACTAATTTAATACTATTTAAATCTAATTTAAATTATGAAAAATACCAAATAAAAGAGGAAAAATAGGGAAAAATATTTTTTATGCTTTTTCTATTATTCTTAAACTGGGAAAATTGAAAAATTATTTTTTGAAACTTTTTCTCAATTATTTGCAATAAAAGCTATTTTAAAATGCCTAAAAACTAATTTTATTTAAGAAAAATACCAAACAGTGTCTAAAAATTATGAAAAATTCAGGGAAATCCTAAAATATTATTCTAAAGCTGAGATAAATATAAAAACTTGGGCTTATGTGGAAGAAATCAGAGCTGCTATGTAAACTGCTTATTAATAAGCTATAAAAAATAAGCTAAAGAGCACTATATTGCACCAAACTACTACAGAAGCTATTTTATATTATAACTACTCTAGAGCAACTATTGTAAGCTAATCCTAACCTCTAAACAGCAGTTTACTCAGATTTAAGCAAACTGTCACTTGAGCTAATTAGCAACTTGACCCCCTACTTTGAGCTACTGCTACTGCTTATTTAATCAGCTAAAGGGAAAAACAAAAGTGTGGATCTCAAGGCCACCAACCAGGGATCATTTGTCCTAATTTGCAGCTAATATGGACTTAAGGTGAAGAAGTTAGAGATCAAAACAAAATGGCAAAAATGGAACAGTTTGCTGATGTGCAGAAACAGTAATGGGCAGAAGCAGGCTGAAATAAGCGCTAATCTAAAGGCTCCTAGAGGCAACTAAAAAGGAAGAAGGATAATCTCAAGACTATAAGCTATAAGGGGGAAAACAACAGACGTAATCCTACATTAAACAAACAGATTATAAACTAAGAATTCAGTTTGGGGAAGTAACAACTTTGAGAAAGAACAATAGCAAACAAGGAACTTAAGACTGAACAAATGGCACTCTACATACTGCCTACATCAGAATAATCTAATAACTTGTAAACTATGCTAGTCTAACAGTAAGCAAAAGCAATGTAACATTCATTTAAAATTGTTTCTAAACAAGAAAAGGATAGAAATCAGATTACCATGGACTTATAAGAATGACAGTTAAAAATGAAACTTAAAACACTATAACTGGTTTGAAAACTCAAAGTTGTGATCGACCAAACCTGTAAATCAGTAAACAAAACTTTCTATCCTCTCTTCAACATTAAACTTTCACAAAATTTGCTAAAACCAATACAACCCAAACACTCCTTAAAAGACTTAAAATGCAAATTACTAAAGAGACTTTATGAGAATTCTAACAAAACTTATTGGAAATGAACCAAATATCATCAAAATCATCTATCTAACAAATCAAAATTAGAAATTAATCAAAAACAGGTTTGACTATTGATTTTTACCCGTTTGACTTTCATTGACTTTTTCCAAAACTGAGAATTAAGAGCAATTTAAGACAATAACACACTCACATAAGCTTCAATAAGCTTATGTGAGTTTAGAGAAACTATAACTTGAGCTTGTGAACAGTAATAACAACAATTAAGCAACAACTGAATTTTTGAGACAATGAATAAAATGAAAACTGGAATTTTAAAAAACTGAGATTACAAGTAAAGAGTAGAAATTACACTAAATCAATGCTGAAAACATAAAAGTGACATGTAATTAAGCTAATGGTAACAATTTCTAAATACATGAAATTGGACGATTTGATCTTGTGATGAAGAGGGCTTATATAGCTGAGCTTGGCTTGGCTTCAGAAGGTTCTGGGACTCTCATCTCAGCCCTTGATCATTCCTCTTGTCATCCCATCCATTCTAGGCCATTGGATTGGATTGATGATGTGTTAGAACCAATGAAAAGCTCTCTTTTGTCCACAGTGGCAGTCTTATGACACAACCTCTGACACGTCAGGTCTCTAGAAGCTTTGAAAGATGCTAGTACGAGGTTTAGGAGGGTGAATAGTATGGGTAAATGACTGTAAAAAGGATTGGGGAAGAAAAGGATTACTGTAGAGGCGTGTGGTTATTTTAATGTTTTTCAAAAGGTTAAACCGGGGTTGGGATCGGGTAAAGATAGGGTTTGGTTTAAATATTAAAACCGGGTCTTGGGTAAGGATAATGGACGGGTGGTTGTTGGATCGGGTAGAGGTATTTAGGAGGATTGGGCCGTGAGTTAATGTTTCTATCTTGGGCCGGGTACATGTATTATTGGATAATGGATTTGTTTTGTAATAATCTAGTAACCATAGGGACCAATGTTGTACATTCGGATATTTGAGGGACCAATCATGTAATTCTGAAATCATCTTCCAAGGACCATCTTTGTCAATCTTGAATTGACCAGGGACTGAATTTGCAAGTTTTGATACTTCAAGGGCCATTTCTGACATTTGCTGAAACTTGAGGGGCCATTTCTGAAATTTCTTCAAACTTTGATCAAATCTTCACAAATCATCCTCAGAGATTAGAAATCTTCATAAATGCATAATTCTGACCTTCCGGCTCAGCTTAAGCTCTCTTGATCTCTCGTGCTGGATTTACGTCGATTTGGATCCTTTTTGCGTGTTTTTACATATCCATAACTGCACAAGCACAAACTCAAGAAAACCACAAATATTAGCAATAAACGGCTCTTTCTTGGTTATTTTGGGTCTATTTTGATAACAAAAAGGTATGTGTTTTAGCACATACCAATATGTTATTCGTATACGGTTTCAACGGAACGGATGATTTGCTCACACATTATAAACATAAATGTACGCATGTTATGAGACTGTCGAGAGAAAGGAAACAAGGAGATCGAGATACCTGTTGGGTCGAATGTAAGAAACGAACAAGAACCAAGACCAACACCTATTCGAACCAACCAAAACCCTCTTCGAACCAGGGTTGAACCACGATCAAACACCACCTTCTTGTTACCTTCGTATCACCCTTTTCACAGCTCAAACAGGAAGGAAAAACTCAGCCGACTTGTGATTATTGCTAGAGTTTTATGTGTGTATTATGTAGGTGTAATTTTCGCTTTAAGAATGAAGTGGATAAGGGAATATATAAATGATATTGGCCGAAAATAAGGAGGAAAACCAGGAACCCATGATCTTTTGTCTTGTGAAAGTGAGTCAGTGGAATTTTTGGTTGTTATAAAAGAGTAGATAATGGAAAGAGGGGCTTGGAAAGTGGTGAATATAGGGAGTCAAAAGATAAGAGCCGAATATGGAGGAGTCAAAAGAAGACCGACTTAATCTCTGGAGGCGGTGAAGTTTGTCTGGAAACTTTTAATTGTATTTTAAAATTTAATTGTATTTTAAAGATGTTAGAGGATTTAATATTGTGGAGGCACATTTCCATAAGTCCCTCCCTGCTTTAATATATATAGGGAATATTTTTGTGTAAATGGTACATGGTCTAGAAAGGGGTCCTACACAAGTTGAAATGTGTGATATAACAAAGTGGTGTCGAATTTTTATTTGAGGCCCAGGTAAAAGAAAATAATGTGTCGCATTACTCGTACAGCTCGGTTCCAAAATAACGTAGTGAGGCACATGGCATATTTTATATTTTGTAACTTAATATTTTAATGTCGCATATTTATTTAAATACTTAAGGTATATCCGAAATAAAATGAAAAATGTAAATCGGATTTTAGGGCTTTACAATTCTTCCCTTCTAAAAAGAAAATTTCGTCCTCGAAATTGGAAAGACGTAATGAAAGAGAACGTACTGAATCACGCAAAGAAATGCGGGTAGCTAGATCGCATAGACTCCTCGGTTTCCCAAGTAGCCTCCCGCTCCGGATGGTTTCGCCACAAAATCTTAACAAAAGGGATGACTTTTTCACATGACTCTGTCTTGGTGATCTAAAATAGCCTTAGGCCTTTCACCGAATACAGATCATAATAAATCTGATCCAACAAATAGGTGACAGATGATAGTTGAAATTCCTCAAAGGAATACATGATGCTCGTATACACATGAGATAAATATTGAGGTAGCGTTAACAGTAGGAAATTTTCATCAAATCAAACCCGATTCCGAACAGATCAAGGAACTTGCTAATCATCAGAGAATCACATACCGAATTATCAAACATGTCAAAATTTCATAAAGAGATGGGTAACACATTAGTACTGATGATCAATGAGCACATATCGGAATATCAAAACGTATCAAAATGTGAAATTGAATGGGTAGGATACCCGCACGGTCGAGAATATCATCAAGGCTGACGAATCACGGATATAATTCTAATTCATCAAACGTACTAAACTCATGCACTTCTCAAGACATCGTATGATCCCAATAAGTTCAAGTCATATGATCTCGGTATTATCACGGTGATCAGGCGTCATAATACTTGCATCACATAACAAGTCCTTATTGTCATCATACTCTCTCCCGAGTCATGACAAACCACATAACCAATATCATACAAAACATATCACATACCGATATCATGTAACATACCAAAGCAGACCAGATTCACACATATGCAACATATATACAACAAGCCAACTTACCATACCACAAAAGGAAATAAGGCCCCTAACTTGCTTGAAACGGCTCCTCATGACTCATTACTGACGATCCAAAAGGAAAGCTGAGATATACCAAAATGCTAAACGATAAAACTTCAAGATTCAAACCGAGTTCTGAACGAATCAAAGAAAAGTAATGCCGATCAAAATCACATAGCAAGATATCAAACCACCTCAAAACGCATGACAAACGAATCAGAGTAATACAAGTCGTGCCCAATCATATGAAACAGACGAATCTTCATCGGACTGTTGATCATAATACGTCCGAATCTTGGTAGTAGCTTCCCCGCATGTCTAGAGTATGCCGGTCATAGTTCTTCTGCTCCCACGTCTCCCAAGTGTCCACCAGTTGAATCTTGTCTCCGTCTTTGCGTCTGTGGTTGATCCGTCCAGCTCCCTCCAGCAGCATCCTGATGTCTCCAGCCGCGTTGCAGTCGTGTGCGGTTTCTATTTCACGAACATCTCCAGTACAGAAACTGTTGCAGCAATGCAGTGTCAGCACCATCATCTTTGGCTCCACGGTTAGTCTCCATCTAACGATCGACAAACGGATGTGCGAAAACAAAATAACAAAATTCGATGCGAAAAGGGGAGGGCCAAATTAGTGAAGACAAAAGAATATCGAAGTCAAATCGAGCGACAATCAAAAGGAATCGAAAGATATCGGAACCGGCGGAAGCCTAGGTCTACCCAATCCTCACAGGTCAATCCTAAGGTCAACAAGACGAAACCTTTGCTCTGATACCGTAATTGTAACACCCCTGACCCGACAAGGGTCGAATGTCACATTATGGAGTCATATCAGAACATACTAATAAAAATTTGCAAGCGAAAGTCTTGTCAAATAAAGTACCAAGTCATATAAAATGATGACTTACAAAATCCAATATGTCTGAAATAAAAAAATGAAATCTCAAACAATAGCCCATCAAAATAAATCCAAGATAATAAGGTAACTAGGGTTGGCCCACTCAGATAATCCAACTCTCAACCCATCAAATCCCATCTTCAAACCTAAAACTGCGAGGAAAAGAAATCCGGCTGAGCTTAAAAGGCCCAGTGAACAGATATAACAGAACAAACGCTAAGCATAATCAAAATACAAAACGAATTAGAGGATGATAACAAAATCGTAACGAATGAGCACAATGAGTCTATGAGTCAATGAAGAATCTGCAGGACACAATATTAACAAATATCGGAAGGAGCGAAATCAAAGAAAACCAAAGCCAAGCAGCGAATCATTGAACAAATATAAGCACATATAGATAACCAAACATACAAGTATCGAAACATAATCACATAGGAGTTGATGAACAATATCATAATCAAATCAAGTAATCAAACAATGAACAAGCAAACCAACCAGCAGATCAACTAATCATAAATACAGCAAAACAACAAATCAGATAATCAGATGTATATAAGATAAGCTGAATTCTATAAGCAGGCGGAAGAAACTGAATAAAATGCGAGCATGGAAATCACACAGGTCAGATAATTAAGAATTAATGAATAGAACAAATATCATGACAAGCAGAAATACAGAGAAGTATAAGCATGTCAGTCACATGTATGGGTAGGAATACCGAACGAACGTCATACTTAAATGAAGTAACTAAACCAGAATATAGCATAGCAACTAAACAAGTCAATTAGACAGATAACATAAGTGGAACCTTATTTCTTCATGACGGTAACATGAACGAAGTGTAAACATGGTAGTCACAAATAGCAAATAGGATTACTAAATGATAATCATAGCCCCGAAATAAGCTGAACGAAGTATAACATGATAAACGGCTAAATCGAAGGATTACATATTAGCATGGCAACCAGACGAATCAAATAGTCGCATAATAGCATGGTAAGCGGATAATCGGGTATTAGCATGATGACAGATGAATCAGGTAACTACATACTAACATAGTAGAGAGAGAAATCATGTAATCATATACCAGCATGGTAAACAGATGGATCAAATAATCATATAATAGCATAAACCACACTTGAATCCCATAATCATATAATAGCTCGGTAAACGGATGAAGTGGTAATCTGAAGTATAAGCTTGGAAGCCAACCGAAATAGAGTGAAAGCATAGTAAATCAAATGAACTGAAGACTAAGTATAATAACCAAATGAACTGAAGCATGAGTCCGATAGTCAAACGAATCACATAAGAATGCTAAGTGAATAAGTAGTCAACTGAATTACTGAATAGGCATAGCAAACGAATGAATCAGAATATCAGATAGTCACATAATAACCAAAATCAGAATGTTGTCACGAGCACCTAATACTAAAGGAGATACTCCAATAGCCAAATCTAAGAAATCACATATCATAACCCATATCTGCCAAATCATATAATAACCAGAATCGAATGTTGCCCGAGTGCCTATACTAAAGGAGATACTCCAATAGCCAAATCTAACAAATCATAACCAATATCATATCCAATCCGTCAAATCATAACAAAGTGTACATGGGTAGCTAGCCCAATGTACCAAAATGTGAGGGGTTGTATTGCACACACGCACCACATCACCAAAATGCCCGGCCGAGTACCTAGGATGCATCCATACGCTCCTGCCAAAACAAACCATATACATATGCGATGCAGACGAGGATGTACATACGTAATCATAATGGCCAAATGCGCAAATATCATAATCATATCATAAGGGAATGCCGGGGACTAATCACACCGCCCCAGATAGTGTCATGCCATTGGTGCATCAATGACACGGCCATGGTACCTCCATGGCTAGTTAGCTCGGCAACCAAACAAAACAAATCATATCATATCAAACTGATTATATAATGGAATCATATCAATAAGTGATCTCAACCGAATAACCAAGCGAATATCAAATCAGAGAATCACACCAAAACGAATCATATCAAATGGATCATATCAAATCAGAGAAATAGCGGATATCAAAATAGACAAAAGTCATGAGAGAAAAGAAGTGTCATTACTGAAATGACGGAATATCTGTACCTTAAGCGCTTAATGAAATCCTATCGGAAGCACAAGGATCATAAATTACTCCTTCTTGTGAATCTACACGAATTAATGGTCGTCTTATTATTTAAAATTCCACAAATATCGAAACGGTCTTTTAATATTCGGGTTACATACTTAAAATATTTTAGTGTTTTATGTTATAAAATAATAACGTACTATTTAGACGATATTCGAATAATGTTATGACAAATGACGGGCGCGGACCACTTTTGGAAAATACATAACGCACACTACACTCTATCATGCATACTGTTTATTACTTTATGTGCACCCTTCACATGCTATTCACATGCTTACTGTACAATTAAATGCAATCTACTCATGTCATTTTCTTGATTCTTTTAAAACGCATCACATGCATGCATCTCTCCCATTGATTTAATATATATCATGCATGCAAGAATTACACAACTTAACTTAAACCATACAACAAACAGTAGCAGCAACATAAAATATTCAACTAGTTACCCATGCATGCATTAAAACCAACGATCACCTAGGGACTGTTTCAAAGTGATTTCGTCGACGCCTTAAGCCCTCAATACACATGCAACATATATGCTAGACTCGACACAATCACTCGAACATAACACGACATAAAAGTAGTCCAAATACACGACACCATCAGGTTATAACTAAAGGTGTATATAATCTTATGATTTTATGTGACCCGAAATATATGTTATTCGTATACGGTTTCAACGGAACGGATGATTTGCTCACACATTATAAACATATATGTACGCATGTTATCAGACTGTCGAGAGAAAGGAAACAAGGAGATCGAGATACCTGTTGGGTCGAATGTAAGAAACGAACAAGAACCAAGACCAACACCTATTCGAACCAACCAAAACCCTCTTCGAACCAGGGTTGAACCACGATCAAACACCACCTTCTTGTTACCTTCGTATCACCCTTTTCACAGCTCAAACAGGAAGGAAAAACTCAGCCGACTTGTGATTATTGCTAGAGTTTTATGTGTGTATTATGTAGGTGTAATTTTCGCTTTAAGAATGAAGTGGATAAGGGAATATATAAATGATATTGGCCGAAAATAAGGAGGAAAACCAGGAACCCATGATCTTTTGTCTTGTGAAAGTGAGTCAGTGGAATTTTTGGTTGTTATAAAAGAGTAGATAATGGAAAGAGGGGCTGGAAAGTGGCTGAATATAGGGGAGTCAAAAGATAAGAGCCGAATATGGAGGAGTCAAAAGAAGACCGACTTAATCTCTGGAGGCGGTGAAGTTTGTCAGGAAACTTTTAATTGTATTTTAAAATTTAATTGTATTTTAAAGATGTTAGAGGATTTAATATTGTGGAGGCACATTTCCATAAGCCCCTCCCTGCTTTAATATATATAGGGAATATTTTTGTGTAAATGGTACATGGTCTAGAAAGGGGTCCTACACAAGTTGAAATGTGTGATATAACAAAGTGGTGTCGAATTTTATTTGAGGCCTAGGTGAAAAAAGAAAATAATGTGTCGCATTACTCGTACAGCTCGGTTCCAAAATAACGTAGTGAGGCACATGGCATATTTTATATTTTGTAACTTAATATTTTAATGTCGCATATTTATTTAAATACTTAAGGTATATCCGAAATAAAATGAAAAATGTAAATCGGATTTTAGGGCTTTACACTCTTGTACCCCCAGTTTTGACTTTTGTTGACTTTTCTTGATTTGCGCCTTTTTCTTTGTTTTCGTTGATGATTTCTAAGACGAAACTTGATCTTAACTTGTTGTAGATACTTAGAAATCTTTGCGCTTCCTAGTCATTGAGTCCACGAGCTTCCTTACTCGACTTCCTTCCTCGTGAATTCTCCAAACGTGCATGAAAACTTCATTTCTTTATCTTTTGTGATACCTGGCTACATACACATACACAATACGCATCTTTTTCACTTTTGCAACAGTTATGAGTAAATATAGCCCATTATCATACACAAAACCAACAATAACACTACTAAAAACATGTTCATTTTGAGCGTTATCAATAATGCACAGGCACATCGAAGAATCTACAAAAAAGGGAGATAAACTTAAGGAATGGATGGTCAAAGTAAAGAAGGACACCAATATGAACCTGCGTAACCAAGATGCTGCGATTAAAAACCTCAAAACACAAATTGGGCAATTGGCTAAAAACCTTGAAACGAGTAATGCTAAAGCCATTGCCTGCAAAGGCATATTTGCGCAAGATAAAGCAAAAGAAAGGCAGTGCACATCCTCTATCACAAATGATCTGTCCGAGATTAACTACCTAAGAGAGGATGATAAATCGGAGACGGACGAGGTCCTGCCAAGCCAACTTCCTGAGAAACAACAATACCAGGAAAGTTTTCTTCTTCCATGCACTATTGGTAATATTAAGATTCCTGCATTAGCTGATTTGGGGGCCGGGGTAAACCTTATCTCTACCAATTTATTTGATAAAATAAAACTTACCAATTTAAAAAAAACAACAATTATGATAGAAATGGTTGATTCATCTAAAGCTGTACCTAGGGGAATTGTGAATAATGTGCTTTTAAAAATCAGAAAATTCTTTTTCCCTGCTGATTTTGTGGTTATTGACATGGGGAAGCTGGAGGCTTACAACTTAATTGTTGGAAGACCTTTTCTTACCAATTGTAGGGCTTAAATTAAGGTTTTTGGAAAACAGATTTCTTTGGGAACTAAAAATGAACGAATAACTTTTAGTATGAAAGAGCATTTAAAACCAAAAGTTGAAATTTCAAATAATGTTGATGTTGTTAATGTTCAATCACTAGATCTCCCTCTACATTGTAATCCTATTACTAATGATAGTAGGGAGAATGTTGATAATTGCAAGCAGAAACAGGGAAAGATTGTCCAAGGCATTGAGGAAACTCCAGTTCCAAACAAATATTTCCACAACTCCATATTAACCAATGATAACGAATTGGTGACAGCATGGCCCCCGTATAATCGTTTTCAAGAATGTGAAAGAAAGGCGAATGAATGGATATACCCTCACAAGGGTGAGAGACATGATATTGAATTAGCATTAGAATATTGGTACAAAATAAGATTTAGGAACTCAAAAATCCATAAGGGACTGGTTAGGCAGTATAAGTACAATCATCTCACTGACACAATAAACGGTGAAAGATCTAGTATAAGTATAACTAGTAGTCTTATTGCTGAAGATGATGACAGGGAAAAATCATGTAAGGAATGGCTTTCACAAAAATTTGGAACAGATGGAATCCGTAATAATGCAAGGAAAAGGGGATTTAACAAATGGATGAATGAGTGCCAACGAGTGGTGGAAGTCGGCCAGGTCCAAAGGCCCCCATAGAGCCCCGCAGCTCTGAGTCTAACTTAAAGACTCCTAACTAAAGAAAAGTGCTCTTTCGGGAGACAACCCGAATTATCCCTTTCTTTTGTTTTATTTCCATTTCTGTAGGGTTTTGTGTTTTCTTACCATTTTTGCAGGAAACAAGGAAGTAATTACTGCTACACTTTGCTGATCTGACCATAGTTACGGCCTAACTCATCTATGTGATTATGCCGTAACCAACCTTTTGCAGCAGAATTTTAGACGCATTACTAATTACGGCATAATACCATCTCTATGGTTACGCCGTAACCACTCGCTTTGCAGCTTATGTCAGGTTTTGCTAGTTACGGCATAACTCCCTCAAAGAGTTACAATGTAACCTTCCTCTGCCTTAATTCTTTCATTTTAAAACACAATAACCTTGTATTAGTATTTTAAATGAACTTTGTGGGTGTGTTCCCTGTAAACCCTAACGAGACTTCACTCATCCACTTGGGACACCAAGTGGTTTAAAAGGCTTGTTGCATATGCTAAATGCAACCGTGATTCCTACGAAAGTGAGTTAGGTTTGTTTCTCTTTTTTTTCATTTTTTATTTTTAGAATTATGTTTGTCGGTAGTGTGATTTCAGGGATTGAATTTGTTCATGATGCTTATACGAATGCACGTCTCTTTTTCGTGGGCCTTCTCTCTTTTTGGAGCAAATTTCAGGGAAGTTCTCGCTCTAATTCTACTTTTCTCTTCACCTTTATTTTATGCTTAGTACAAAAGGGACTTTGTACAATTCAAGTGGGGGGACGGGAGTAGAATTATCTCTTGAACATTATTTTGCCCTCGTTTTTCTAGTTTATTTTGAAAAATTTTGCCATGTTAAAAATTTTGATATGTTTTTCTTAACCTAACTAGATTAAGCCTTAGCCGAGCACATATAACCCTTGATATTATATGGTGAGATTAGCCTTATCCGTTTCCAATATTTTACCCCAAATCCACCAAATTATGAGTGTGCCGGTAGCTTGTAAATTTCAAGACCATAGACGAGGTATGTTGAGTTAGCTCGATGTATTTGGACTTTTCAGTTTTAGAAGACAATATTATAGGATTATCACCTAACTAGCCGACCATAGTGTGTCTATCAATTAGTCACCTCGACTTCTCGACCCCCATGTGAAACCTTTTGGTTGCACTCACCTTTAGTGCAAGATACCCCTAGATACACCCATCTGAGCCATTCCTTTCATTTTGTTAACCCAATATATTGTTTCGGTACACCTATACACCTTAGACTACCCTGTAGTCTTTATTTGTGATTGGGAAGTCATCATTTTCCTAAGTTCAAGGTTCAAGTGGAAAGGTTCGGAAATCACACTTTCGTCGACGACATATTCCTAAAGATCATTGAAGACCCCCCAAATTCCCATTGTTCATCTTAAGTGGGGGGATATTATGTTTATTTATCATTGTTATGTTGAAAAAAAATGGTTGTTATGTTATTGTAAAGGGCGATGTTATAAGCACTATGTTAAGAGCTTTATAGATTTAGTATCGAGGAGGCCACCTCGGTCACATTTGAAGAATGGAGTTGGTAATTATGCCAACAGTTGAAGAAAATGTAGTGTGCCCATCACGACATCCTCTAATGACACATTTACCTAGTATTTCATGATCCGGTTTCTTGACTTTAAAGCTTGAACTTTGGGCGGACGGTAAGTGGTGATGACTTTGTAATATATTTAGACTACCTGCTTGTTTTTTATTTTACACCATTTATATATCCCATGTCTTATCCTACCCTTTAGTCATGAAGCGTGTCTAGGTGATGCAGCGAGCAATCTTTGGTGTCTTGACCATGGATTTGGTTATGTATCATTGATTTTGTCCACTTCTCCGTGACATGTTAGTAATGACGAGTCACCCCTTAACCTTTGTCGTGTCTACCCATATTGCCTTCGAGAATTGTTTAGCCCTTAACTCTAGTGGTGGAGATTTGTGTAACCGGCAAGCTTATGATAGAATACATGCTATGGCTGTGCGATTGAGTGATCACCCCGAAATTGACACTTAGAATAGATTGAGTGTTTCGTTCCCATTTCGTGAGGTGTTCGGCTTTGTTTTATTCTAACATAAGGGATTTGTAAACTTATATTTTCCAGATTATGGGAGATATCTTTTTAGGAATCTTTCTAATAAGGTCTACTTGAGGGCAAGTAGATTTCAAGTGGGGGTTATTTGATAACATCAAATAGTCCTAAATATTACGTGTCAATTTCCCCCGATAATGCTCGTAATTTATATCATTTATATGGATTTACGCTTGTTTTCCATTGTTTTCCACTTTCAGGTAAATTACGAGCATTGGAGCTAAAGAGACGCGGAATTGGAGAAATATCAAAGATTTATCATAATATGCTGATTTTAAAGAAGTTACGACGTAACTCATCTCTCACATTACGCCGTAATTAAAGCAGGACTTAGAAAACCAACTCATCAGAAGGTTACGGCGTAACTCTCCCAAAGGACTACGGCGTAACTATATTAGGTCAAATGAGGTTCCACGCCGCTGATAACTAAGCCATAACTATTCCACCAACTACGGCGTAACCAAGTATATTGAAGACTACAGCGTAACCACTAATAAGGTTACGTCGTAACCAGCAGATCTAGTGCAAAATACGATGGAAATTGATGGTTATGGCGTTACTCTTATATTAGTTACGCCGTAACCTAGATCTGGCCTATAAATACCCCACGAATTCCAGCATTTCTAATCATCCCATTCCACACAGAACAACCAGAGAACGTGGGAAAAAGCCAAACAGGTCTAGAGGAGCATACGGAGCTGTATCCAAGGGAAAAATCACTCCCATACGATAAGCATTAGCATTTTATCTTTTCTTTACTTTCGATTCATGTATTTCGTAACTTTGAATATTGAATTGATTTGTATAGTTAATATGAGCGGCTAAGCACCTCTTGGTGCTGGCCTAGTTATGATTCCTTAATTGTTTTATTTGTGTTTACATTACTTTCGTATAATTATTTCTAAGTGTATGCATGCATAGTTTATTGGTAGCTACCCTTGTTTCGGTAGTTTTGAATGACGGTAGAGGCCAATTGCCTAGGAGATATGACCAACTGACCCTAGGTGAGCGGACTGAGATGGAAAGGGTAAGGTATGACCAACTAAAGACCCTTTCTACTTGTGCGACTTGACCAACTGATCACCTATCATTTGGATGAACTTAAGAATTAGGGGGTGAGTGTTTAAGTTGCTAATGCCCGGGCACTCACTATTATAAATCTAGCATGTAGCGGTACTTAATGACTTGGCTTAGGGAACCAGGAACAACAGGACTTATGAGGGGACACCTGACTTCTCCTGTGGTGGCATCTTTGCTGATAAGTTAGGGGGAATTGACCAAATGTTGTCCTCTCGACTTTGACCCCACCTGAAGTAATTGGAAGTAAGTAGACGTAGAAATAACCAGCTAGGAGGAATAACTAGGTTAGCACAACTATCCTCTATTGATTTATCCTTTGCCTTTATTTGCTTTTATCTGCTTTAGTAGTTTAATAATTAATTCCTTATCGAAATCATATTTAAAATATGTGACACCTAAACTTAGTAATAATCCAACACACATAGCTCTTGGGACGACCTTGGTTTTACCAGATACTACACTACACGCGACCGGGTACACTGCCCGTTAGTGCATTAGAGTAGACCTTAGCTATAACGAGACTTTAGAAATATGAAAACCTGGTCAGTAAAACCTGCATCACCCCCTTTCTCACACATTTTCTCTTAGTGTCGTAAACTCTCTAACCTCAGATCCAAGGGATCTTTCTATGTAGTTTTGTGTTTGTGTGATTCTCTAGGTTCCTCTTAAAGGCGGGATCACCACCTCTTGAAGTCGAGCAAGCTCAAGTCCATGGGTTGCCAAGCTTCTTCATCATCAAGACTACTAATGGTATCTTGTTGATAGTTCTTTTCTTTCTCATTAGAAGTGTTGTGTCGAAGACATAGGTGAAAGATGTCTAAAGGGTCAGGACGAAGACATTAATGAAAAGTGTTGAAGAATCATATTGAAGGCATTAGTGAAAGGTGCCAAAGATCCGTGTCAAAGGAATTAGTGAAGGATGCCGAGAGTCCGTGTTGAAGGCATTAGTGAAAGGTGCCTAGATGTCAAGTCAAAAGGCATTAGTGAAGGGTGCCTAGAAGTCGAGTCAAAGACATTAGTGAAAGGTGCCTAAGGTTTACATTCGATATGGTGTGTCAATGTACAAGATAGATTTGTATTGGGTCAAAGGATATTGATATCCTTGTTGATGTTGTCATAAGGAGTGGATCTCATTTGGGATAGGTGTTGTGTAGTATAGGGTAGTAGTTCCTCCTTTGTAATGGAACTCTGTATCTAGCCTTGTACCAGATAAAGTGTAGGCGACGTTGTGATAGGTTTGGTTCTACCTCGTGGAAGAACCCGGTGTCTAGCCTTGTATCAGATAAAGAGTAGGCGATGTTGTCAAGGCTTCTCCGCCACAAGGAGTTTTTGTTGTGTAGTGATTACGAAATCTTGAGTAGTTGACTCGGGGAGTGGAGTAGGGCAAGGAAGGTGTCCTTGTAGCCGAACCACTATAAATACTCGCTTTGTGGTTTTGTGCTTCTTACTATTTACCTTAGTTTTATTTATCGATATCCTTGTCTATCAACATCCAACACACACGTTCAAATAGATTGACATAAGTCGATCTAAATAGTTTATAATCAAGTTTTAATCAGTAAAACTATTCAAACCCACCCCCTTCTAGTTTCCATCTGATATATGAGAGTGTTTGTAAGAAGAGGGATGAGTTACAATAAGAAATGACTCACTATTTATAGGAAAAAATACTACTGTTCCCCGGATCCTACGGATCCCTTACATGAGGGGTCCGTCCAGTTTAAACTAGGGGATCCACCAGACGCTCCCCCTATTTGGGTTATAGGTCATGGATCATGGGTCGTAGGTCATGGATTTTGGATCATGGGTATCCAAATAGATACAATGTATTTATACATTGGATCATGGGTATGGGTTATGGGTTATGGATTTGCTCCATGGGTATGGGTCATGGGTTATGGTTTTTATCCATCCTAATAAATTATTACAACAAATGAATTATTACAACAATTTATGTTAAATGACTATATATGTAAATGCTTTACAAAAATAACATGTATCCTTATAATTATACTTATGATAACTTTATATTTGTTATCAACAAAACACAAAGAGATCGCTAAATAAGAATAAACGTTTTTATGATTTATTTGTATTAACAGAATGGATGTTTGTAGTTTTTCTGAAAAATTAAGACCTGGGAATTTTCAAAAATTTATAAACTACACCAGAAACGAAAAACTGAGTATCCTGTTTCTACATAGCCTGACGTCGTCAAGCTTTAATCATAACGCCGTCAGGTTTTCCTGACAGAAAGTGGTTTGCTGCGTTTTTCTGGAAAAATTACATCATTAAAACCTAGAAAATTCCTGCAAAACATCTATTATGACTCGATACAAGCATTTGACTCTAACAAACACACATATATATCAATTTCAATAGTTGTAATTCTCTTGTTCATGTTCTTAAAAACTTATGTGATCTTCCCTACACTTATCTTTTTTTAAAATACCTGTATATGTAATTAAGACGTGGTTGAAAACAAAAGAAAGCATTTTCACAAAGTCTAACATGAGAATAAACAATAATGGAAAAGATATAAAACACACAAAAATTGAAAAATAAAACAAGCAAACAATTAAGCATGGGTTGCCTCACACGAAGCGCTTTTCTTTATTTATAAGTCTTGTAGCTAGACTCGAATTCGTGCTCCTATGTGACTTCCTTACCGTCATCTTTTTCCTCATGACGATCTCTATTGGGGTTTTTCATGGCATAGTTATGCCCTATTGTGCATATTTCTAAGAAGTCAACTTGCCTCCAATTGGTTCTATATTCCCGGTCCTAGTTTCAATCCTTCTTTATAGAACCCAAATATCTTATTCATCACATAGTCTACTCCTCTCTTCTTATCCTCCTCGTTCCTATAGTATACCGATAGCTTAAGTTCCTTATCATCATTGGATAGTGATGAAAATTTCTCAATCTTAAATGGCATTTTGATAAGGATTTAAAACGTACGCTTTTAAGGGGTCATTTAAGCCCTTAATCGACCACTTTTATATCTGTTACAGCTTAATTTTGTTCCTTTTCACTTTTTAACTATTGGAAGCAAAATACTGGAATGAAGCATTTTTGGATGAAAAGTAGCGAATACATGAACAAAAATGGCAAAGTCAAGATCAAAGCCACTCAAGCTGCTCAAACTGAACTTGACGTCATCCCAATCAAAGGGCGACGCCGTCTCTCTATACAGACTTGATAAAAATATGCACCAGACGGCTCAGTGGAATTTTTGTTCATATAACCTGACGGCTTCAGGCTTTGAAGAAGAAGGGCGTTACTCAGACTTTTCATCTCAGATGGCCTAGATCCAGAATCAGACGACGTCACATCTGAAGACTGACGGCGTCACAAATCTAAGGTGATGTCGTCCCATCAATGACTTGGCCAAGACGAAAAGCCTAATGACGGCGAGCTGACAGTGTCCCATCTATAAGGTGACATCGTCGCACTTGTAAATCTATATATAGAATTCAATTTTTCTGCATTTGGGGGGGGGGGGGTAGAATTTTGGAGAGAAAAACCTAAAACGTTTGTAGTCCAATTTAGACAGTATCTTAGGGTCCCAAACCCTATTTTACACATCGAGATAAGTATTTTAATCCAAAGTATCATTATGTCTTTAAATGATTGTGTGTATGCTTGTTTGTTTAACATGTCTAGCTAAATATCTTGTGTGTTTGCTTAGATCTATGAAACCTAATCATTGATTATTGTTAGGTTGTTTCTTATCTTAATTGTAATTATCTTAGGAGTGCGACTAGGCTTTCGTTGTGTTTAATGCTTGAGTAATCTTTGTGAAAGTGAGGCTTATGAATAAAATAGTTTAAGGACTTGCAGATTTCTTAGGCTAAACCCATAGGTAACCTCAAAGAGTTAGGGCATAGGCACACCCTACGACCTTAGGAAATACAACGCGTTAAGATAAGGTGTGACAATTCAACCGACCAATAAAAGATAACTTGGGAGTAATAGTATCTAGGTAAACACATTTTTTATCATCATACGAGCACACATCAAATAGACATAAGACTACCCATAGTATTAGATAATTAGATAGTAGAAGTAATTGGTAGAATTACCACCCCCCAAACTAATTGCCCCGAGATTTTACCTTACCTTTATAAAAAAACAATAAAAAGATTAAAAAAAAATCATCCCCAACCCCCACCTTAGCGTAATACATTTCTTGCTAGCATTCCTATTCCCCTAGAGAAAGATATCAATCCCCGACGCTTACCCAATACTACACTACAACAATTAGGTTCACTGCCTAGGTGGTTGAAAAACTTGCTCGAAGAAAAAGAAGTTCGTTTGACCCTGAACGCGCTTCGTACGCGCATCAAGTTTTTGGCGCTGCTGCCGGGGAATAGAATAGCTAGATATATTTTTATCTCGTTTAGGTTCCCTTTCTTTATTCCTATCAAGTAATATTTTTTTCTCAATTTTAGCTTCCTTGTAGCCTATCCCCCTTCTTCGTGACTTTGTTCGTAGCCCATCACTTTTCATCATGGAAGGTGACAACCCACCATCACATAAACCACTTCCACACAAACCACAACTAATTGACTAACACCCCTCTAACCATCATCGCAACCGAAATATTAGTAGAAACAATGAGCTTCAAGAATTACGTGGGGTATTTGAGAGTACAATTAGGGACACTGTTGAAAGAGCGGTTAGCGGCTCAACTGTTGGCTCCATGATTAGCAATAGTTCAGGTAATGATTTAGTGAATGAAAATGAGAATGAGGAAAATAGTTCCTATTTCAATCGTTACCCCACTAAGGAAGAAGTTGCTTACTACCAATACATAATCGACAATCCTCGATCACCCATCATTAGAATATGCCCAAAGATTAGGAGAGGAATCCCTGGAACATCAAGATCCCTTGTATGATTGGATATAGGAATGTCGAGCACGCTTACATATATACGGACTCCCCTATCAATGTGATGTCATCAGCTGTTTACAATGACATAATGAATGAGCGACTTAAGATTAAGAGGGACCCTAAGTATCCTGGTGGGGTTCGTAATTTTGTGGGAAGAGTCAAGGATGTACATGTCTTTGTAGGAAACTTCACCTACTTAGTTGATTTTATGGTCCTAGAAGATATAGGATGTGTCATCGACTATAGCATGTCTCAAGTTGTGTTAGGAAAACCGTTTGTTGAAAAGTCTAAACTAAGCTATAAAAAGTCCGAGGGAACGGTTAGATTTGTAGAAGGGGATGATGAAATCACTTATAGGATGCCTTGGAAGATGAACGGATATGGCCCTTTAGCCCTTTATGAACGAGATAACATTAGAGCTTTTGAGGAAAAGAGCGAAGAAGATGTTGAAAAAGGCTTGAACTTTATGTGGGAGAAAATGAGGCTTTACTGTAGGGATTGTTTGACCGTAGGACCTAGGTATAGAGTAGATGAGAATTTTGTCAATATGATAGAGTTTTCATTGAGGATGAAAAATGAGACAACGTAGGAACACGACTTCGAGTCTAGCTACAAGACTCATAAATAAAGAAAAGTGCTTCGTGGGAGGCAACCCATGCTTAATTGTTTGCTTGTTTATGTGTCATATATCTTTTTTCATCGTTTTTTGTTCTCATGTTTGATTTTGTGAAAATGCTTTATTTTATCTTTAACCTCGTCTTAATTACATATAAAGGTATTTTACAAAAAGATAAATGTAGGGAAGATTACATATGTTTTTGAAAAATGTGAACATGAGAATTACAATTAGTGAAATCGATATATATGTGTGTTTGTTAGAGTCAAATGCTTGTATCGAGTCATAATGGATGTTTTACAAGAATTTTTACATATTCTAAAGATGTAATTTTTCCAGAAAAATGCAGCAGACCAGTTTTTGTCATGACAACCTTACGGCGTCAGGATTAACGCCTGACGACGTCAGGGTAAGCAGAAACAGCTTATACAAAATTTTCCGTTTTCTGTGCTACTTATAAATTTTTGGAAATTCTCAGGTCTTAATTTTTCAGAAAAACTGTAAACATCTATTCCACAAGCATTATATCCTAGTGTAGTTGTGTCATATATAGTTTTACCACCGATTTTACGTGAATGTTTCGTTTGTTTTCTTAAGTGTGCATGTTATATTTGGAAAGAAGAAGAAACACAACATTGGATGGAGCTTATCACGTATGCATTCTTCTTGGAAAATAATTTAACCGCAACTTCACACGGATCCTACCGAGCTAATCAGGGGAGTACTAGTTTCTTTCTCTTTTACTTACCTTCCTTTATCATAACTTTGATACTTTCGGGGAACATCGGGGACAATGTTCAATTTAAGTGTAGGGAGGGAGAATAAAACGGGAATTTAGAAACTATTCTTATCCTTGATTATTTATCTTGTCCTTGGTAATTTGTGTAGTACACTATGAGATATATTTGTTAGGGCAATTTTAGCACCATATTTAAAATTTTTATGACATCTACGAGCTAAAACTTTAGTCTTAATAAAGCGTCTCATGGATAGGAGTTATATGACTAGCACAAAAACAGTTTACAACTCAAATTCCACCCCAAAAATGTGAGGTTCGCCCCTAGATCTTGAGGTATAAAAGCATTCACCTTTAATGCTTAGAGAGTGTACCGGTAGTATAATAGATTATAGAACTTGTTTTGTGATGCATTCGGAGATCGCTAGTGATACTACACTTGTGTAGTTAGGAATAACTAAGTGATAAGAGGCATTAGGATAAACCTTATTTGAAACATGTATTATAATTACTTCTTTCACATCGGTCAAGTAATTACCCCACACCCTTGCGATGTACTCATCTTTAGTATACGATACCCCTAGTTAACCCCTCAGAGCCTATCCTTTTTGCAGTTCTCATGATGTTTCGGTTTTCTGAAATATCAATGAAGAGCGTTGTTTACAATCCACCCCCAAATGTACACCCAAATCTCCTTAGCCTACCTTGTATGCACTCACCTTTAGTGCGTTATTGTTATCATTACTAAAACCTTCGTTCAATTATCTAGTTACTTGGATGGTTGCTAAGTCGAGTCATAACTTTTGTACACATTTTTAGGATGATTGGGACTCATGGGTAAAAGTAATATTTTATGGAGTAACGGGAAAGAACGTTAAATTCAAATTACCTTTGTCTACATAATTAAATACTCCAAGTGTTTTGATCTTTTCAAATTGGTTCAATCAGTGTTAGAGAAATAAAAACTCAAGTGTAGGGATGCTCCTATAAATTCCTTATATTTTAATGTCATCTTAGAGGATGGTAAAGTAAAAATGTATGAAAAAAAATAAAAAATAAAAATAAAAAGAAAGAAAGAAAAACATACGGGCTACCATCCTGCATCTATCTTTATATTTATGTTTGTTTGTTTCAAGTTATCTAGAGTTAGTGAGTCGATTTTTGGCTTAGAAATGCCACGCTTTTCATGATTGTAACATAAGATTTTTGACTTGCCACCACTAAATATCGCCTATCCAACAAAATCCTTTGTTTCCCTATAGTAAGCCTAACATTACAACCCTTGCAAAGACCTCTTAGATAGTTGTTCCTAGGTGATGACGCCAAAGTGGTGGAGGTTTGATCTAGTCTCAAGCCTATGGTAATCTATGTACTATGCCAGGTAATGAGTGTTTATCTTCCATTTCCATTTATTATATTTCATACAAACCCGAGAGATAGGAGAATCCAAACACCCCTTGTGAGGTGCTAGTGTATAAATTTCGTGCTTTTTATAACTATTGTGGTGTTTTTACTTGTTATGAATTATTTTAAACCCATGCTTCATGCCCCATAACTTATAAATTGATTAGCCAAAAGCACATTTGCTTGAGAACATGCAAATACCAAGTGTAGGGATATTTGATAAGGATTTAAAACGTATGCTTTTAAGGGGTCATTTAAGCCCTTAATCGACCACTTTTATATCCGTTACTGCTTAATTTCGTTCCTTTTCACTTTTTAGGTCTCTTGAAAGCAAAATACCAAAATGAAGCATTTTTGGACGAAAATGAGCGAATACATGAAGAAAATGGAAAAGTTAAGATCAAAGCCACTAAAGCTGCTCAAACTGAACCTGACGGCGTCACAATCAAAGGGCGACGCCGTCCCTCTATCCAAACTTTATAAAAAAATTCACCAGACGGCTCAGTGGAATTTTTGTTCGTATAACCTGACGGCGTCAGGCTTTGAAGAAGAAGGGCATCACTCAGAATTTTCATCTCAGACGGCCCAGATCCAGAATCAAACGACATCCCATCTAAAGACTGATGGCGTTACAACTCCAAGGTGACGCCGTCCCATCGATGACTTTGCCAAGAAGAAAACCCTAATGACGACGAGCTGACAGCGTCCCATCTATAAGGTGACATCGTCGCACGTGTAAATCTATTTATATAATTCGATTTTTTTGCATTTGGGGAGGTAGACTTTGGGAGAGAAAAACCTAAAACGTTTGTAGTCCGATTTGGACAGTATCTTAGGGTCCCAAACCCTAATTTACACATCGAGATAAGTATTTTAATCCAAAGTATCATTATGTCTTTAATTGATTGTGTGTATGCTTGCTTGTTTAACATGTCTAGCTAAATTTCTTGTGTGTTTGCTTAGATCTATGAAACCTAGTCATTGATTGTTGTTAGGTTGTTTCTTATCTTAATTGTAATTGGCTTAGGAGTGCAACCAGGCTTTCGTTGTGTTTAATGCTTGAGTAATCTTTGTGAAAGTGAGGCTTATGAATAAAATAGTTTAAGGACTTGCGGATTTCGTAGGCTAAACCCAAAGGTAACCTCAAAGAGTTAGGGCATAGGCACACCCTACGACCTTAGGAAATAGAATGCGTTAAGATAAGGTGTGACAATTCAATCGACCAATAAAAGATAACTAGGGTGTAACAGTATCTAGGTAAACATATTTTTTATCATCATACGAGCACACATCAAATAGACATAAGACTACATGTAGTATTAGATAATTAGATAGTAGAAGTAATCGGTAGAAGTACCACGCCCCAAAAAAATTGCCCCGAGATTTTACCTTAGCTTTATAAAAAACAATAAAAAGATTAAAAAAAGAAGAATCATCCTCAACCCCTACCTTAGTGTAACAAATTTCTTGCTAGCATTCTTATTCCCCTAGAGAATGATATCAATCCCCGAGGCTTACCCAATACTACACTACAACGATTAGGTTCACTGTCTAGGTGGCTGAAAAACTTGTTCTAAGAAAAGGAAGTTTCTTTGACACCGAACGCGCTTCATACGTGCCTCACATTTTGTAAGCAACGTCATCGGTCTCATCCTTGAATCTAACTATCCCTAACGACGGATCATAAGTCATCCCGGTGCTATCTACGAATGGATTTCCTAGAACTACATGGGACAAGCTAGGATCTATAGCCATACTAATATCCTCCACAATCACGAAATCCATAAGGTACGTGAAGCTACCTACATAGACGGGCAATCCCTTAACTCTACCAAGGAAATTACATCTAACCCTAAGATCATTAGGTTCTTGCCTATTTGGGATAGGTTTTTTCATCACCCAATTATAGTACGTGCTAGTCATGATGTTTATTGGGGACTTGCAATCAACGTTGGCCTTTGCAATGAAAGGATGCCCTATGCAACATGGTATGTTGAGCTTTTGAAAGTTCCTCTTCCGTAGAAAAGTTATTGAGGGATTCATCACCTACTTCATCAGTTGATTCATGCCTAGGAGTCTCACTAACCTCAAGTACCGTCTCATGGTTCGCTTCATCACTATTCCTATTTGGTTTCACTAGAGTGATGGTGTTGACGAAGTGAACATGCTTTGATGAAGACGGGTCCCTAGTTTCAAAATACTTGCTCGGGTCCTTAATATTAACAACGGAAGCTTCAGGAGAGTGAGTCGAGATGGCATTAACCTTTTCGGTGGTTGTCCTACCATTACTGGTTAAGGCTTTCAAAAGGTTATCTATCTTCCTATCCATCTTGATTTGTTGTTGGTTAAAGCGGTCCAAAAGCTTGGCTATTTGGGCTTCTTGGGATGTAACTAGGTGTTGCATCATCCTATCTAGGTTTTGTTGACTAGGGCCATGAGAGCTTTGGTTGGGTTGTTGGGGCCATGGGAAGTCGTTAGAGGTAAAATCTTTGGTTTGACCCCAATTATAGTCGGGTTTGCCCCTCCATACTTCTCAGGCTTCGTTGAAAGTCCTAGGTGCGGGTGTTGTGGGGAATCTTCCTCCCATTCCATTGGTACGAGAGGATGCATAGTCCACGAAAGCTTGTTCGGGGAGTCTCGTGCAATTACGAGTGTCATGGGGACTACTGCATAACTCACTCAAGGAAGAGACCTTGTTCACTTGGCGTGAGGGCTTAGGATTTTCGTAGGAGCTCATTAGGAATTTGACTTGATCTTCAAGTTTGAGCATCCTATGATTGAAAGGTTGTGAGTCAATGGGAGGCAAGGAGATTGCCTTAACGGTTTGGGCAACTCACGGGGGTCTTTCCAACATTCGTTGTCATAAAGGGTAAGGTCCTCTATTGTACCCCACGACTCTTCCGTGGTAAGCTCACTAAGTTTGGCACTGGCCGCTTGGTCGATGGTTTGCCTAGTTGAGAGGTTGACATGATCGTAAAAGATTTGGACTTGAAGCCAAAGATCGATGCCATGATGAGGGACTTTATGGAGCAAGTCCTTGAATCGAGTCCACGCCTCGTAGAGAGTTTCGCCTTGACGTTGTTGGAACATCAAGATGTCATTCCTTAGTTTGGTAGTTCTCCCCTGTGGGAAAAATTGGGCGAGGAAACGAGTGGTGAGATCATCCCAACTTGAGATGGATCCGGTGGGAAGTCACTCAAGCCAATTACTAGCTTGGTCCCGTAGAGAGAATTGGAGGAGATGCAATCGCGTGGTCTCCCGTGTGGTGCTATCAAGGTCAATAGAGTCAACGATTTTTTGGAAATCCTTGAGATGATGATTAGGTTCTTCGGAACGAAGTCCATGGAATGCGCATCCGTTTTGCACCAACCAGATGGTTTCGGATCGCAGGGCTGTAGTTTGAGCTTGAATAGGGAGCTCAATGGGGTTTCTATAGCCTTCATGGCTCGGTCTAGAGTATTCACCAAGAGTACGGCCTCTTGGCAGGTCAATGGTGGTGGATTGAGTGGAAGTGGTTGATGTGGTGGTGGATTGTCACCTATTGTGATAAGTGACATGGTTACGAACAAAAACACAAAGAAGGGGGATAGACTATAAGGAAGCTACTGAAAATGAGAAAAAATCTTACTTGATAGGAATCAAGAAAGGGAACCTAAACGAGATAGAAGTCTAACTAGCTATTCTATTCCCCGGCAGCGGAGCCAAAAACTTGATGCGTGGGTTCGGGGTCGAGAAAACCTCCTTTTCTACATGCAAGCTTTTCAACCCTCTAGGCAGTGGACCTAATCGTTGTAGTGTAGCATGGGGTAAGCCTCGGGGATTGATATCGTTCTCTAGGGGAATAGGAATGCTATAAAGAAATTTACAACGAGAAGGTGGGGTTGAAGATGATTCATTTTATCTTTTTATGGTTTTTTAGAAATCTAAGGTAAATATCTCGGGGCAATTGGCTGGGGGTGGTACTTCTACTGATTTCTCTACTTTAACTAATTATCTAATTACTATGGATAGCTATGTTTAATTGAAGTGTGCTCGTATGGTGATTAAAGATGTGTTCACTTAGATACTATTACTCCCTAATTATCTTTTATTGGTCGCTTGAGTTGTCACGTCCTTTATCTTAACGTGTTGTATTCCTATTAGTCGTAGGGTGTGCGAATCCCCTAGTTCTATATGGTTATCTCTCGTATATGATTCACGGAATTGGCAAACCTAAGCTATTTCATCTGTTCACCCTATCATCATCAAGCATACTCACGCAATAAATACAATGAAAGCCTAGATGCACTACTAAGCCTATATCAATTAAGACAAGAAACAACCTAACAACAATAAATAACTAGGTTTCATAGATCTAAGCAAACACACAAGTAATTTAGCTAGACATGTTAGACAAGCAAGCATACACACAATCAATTGAACATGGGGTAGATATAATGATAATTTGAATTAACAAACTTATCTTGATGTGTAAAATAGGTTATGGGACCCTAAGATACTGTCCAAGTCAGACTACAACTAAGTTAAGGTTTGCTCTCCAAAATTCTACCTCTTAAAATACAGAAAAATCAAATTCTATATATAGATTTACAACTGCGACGACGTCGCCTTTCGCTAGCGACGCCGTCAGGTCGCCGTCATTAGGGTTTTGTCTTGGCCAAGTCATCGATCAGACGACGTCAGGTAGGAATTGTGTCGCCGTAGTCTTTATCTTTGACGTCGTCGGAGTTGGATCTAGGACGTCTGAGGTGGAAAACTGTGAGTGACGCCCTCCAGATTTAAGGCATGACGTTATCAGGCTTTAGGACTAGAAATTCCACTAGGCCGTCGTGGGCACCTTCTGATCAAGTCTTCATAAGGGGACTGCGTCCTTTGGATGGGACGCTGTCAGGTGTTGATGAGCCGGCTTGAGTGTCTTCGATCTAAACTTTGCCATTTTCTTCATGTTTTTGCTCCTTTAAGTCCAAATATGCTTCATTCCAGCATTTTGCTTTCAAAAGACCTAAAAAGTGAAAAGGAACGATTTTAAGCAGTAACGGATATAAAATGTGTCGAAATAGGGCTTAAATGTCCCCCTAAAAGCGTACGTTTTAAATCCTTATCAGGAACGGTTTAGGGTAATAATTGATCACAAATGTACGAGTTTAGAGCTTAAATGACCCCCTAAAAAAGCACGTTTTAACTCCTTATCAAATATCCATACACTTAAAATTTGCTTGTCCTTTAGAAAATTTGCTTTTATCCAATCAATTTACAAGTTAGCGGGCATTTAACATTGGTTTAAAATAGTTTACAATATGTACAAGCTCTATAATAGTCTAAACAAGCACGGAAATTATATGTTAGCACCTCACATAAAGTGTTTGGATTCTCTCATCTCTCGGTTGTATAAGTTGTATAACATGTATGGAAACGGGAAAATAAAACACTCTTTACCTGTCATAGTACATAGATTACCATAGGCTTGAGAATATATCAAACCTCCACCACTTTGGCGTAAGCACCTAGGATAGACTATCAAAGGGGGCTTTTAAAGGGTTGTAACATTAGGTGTAAGGGTATAGAAAACACATTTTGGTTGGATATAGGGAATTTTACTGGTGGTAAGTCAATCATCTTAGTTAATCACATGTAAAACATGGCGTTGCTAAGCCAAGACTCGACACAATAAATTCTAACTCTTTTTGTAATTTTTTTCTTGGCTTTAAAAAAAACAAAAGATAAAGGATAAAGGCGGGATGGTAGTCCGTATGTTTTATTTCTTTTTCTCTTTTTTTTTCTTTTTCAATTTTTTTTCATATTATCTAGTCCTACCATCCGAAAAATAATACATCATAACTAAGGGATTTATAGTCACATCCCTACACTTGAACTTTTAAATATATAAAAACTGACTAATGACCCGAATTCCAAGGATCAAAATACATGAAGTACTTAAACATTTACGTAAAGATGGGGATTATAATTGACTTCTTCCCCATTACTCAATAATAAATATTACTAAATCCATGAGTCCGAATCATCCCAAAACTGTATACACAAGATATAACTCGACTTAGCAACCATGTAATCAACTAGAAAATTGTTGGGATTAAAAGCCTTATTGATGTCGTTTGATCAACAACTGCTCATATTGGAATTAGCACTAGTCACATGAAGTTAGTGCTGCTAAGGAACTTCAATGAATATATGTTAGGTTGTTACAACTGCCAAAGAACAATGCAAGAGTTAAGAATGACAGTGCAAGAGTTAATACTCCTAGTACAAACTTAGTACGTATCAAGGTTAAGATTGTTAGTTACAAAGTTATTACTGTTAGGTATTTTGTTACTACTGCTTATGAGATATGTATTAAATATTTATAGAAAATATTTGATATACTTAAGAAAGTATTGTAAACCGTGTAGGACTCCTTAGTGTATAAAAGGAGGTCCTAGGGCATAGAGTTTAGTATCTTAGCCATATCAGAAAGATATAATTCTTATCTTCATGGTTTCGTACCCTAATACTTTGAGAGTATTTGTATTATTATCATCAATTAATATTGGAGCTTGTTTGTTAAATTTTGTGTTCATTTTTTTACTGTTTCATTAACAATTCTTCTTAATATTAAAGGTTAGATTCTGCATAATCTTTAATACATTCAAACATAGTTTCTACTATAGTTGTGTTAGATTTATCTAATATAACTAATTCTTTTTACAAGCTAACAAATTGGATCTAGTTCAACTGGGATCAACAAGTGGTATTAGAGCTTGAAGAGAAGCTGTGATCTACAAGTAGATATGGATTAAGATTCTGCACACATGGTGGCTGCAACCAAAGTTCCCATACTCAAACCTGGTGAGTTTGAGATATGGAGGATGAGGATTGAAAAATACATCCAGATGATAGACTAATCACTATAGGAATTCATAGAGAATGGTAATACCTTGCCAAAAATAAAAGTTGTGGAAGGTGTTGAGACAATGTTGCCTATTGCAACTGCTAAGATAAGGCTCAGAGAAGACTATAGGTGAAAGCTATAAGTACTTTAATGATGGGCATTACTAATGAACATCAGTTACAGTTTAACTCTATAAAAGATGCTAAGTTGTTGCTTGAAGTCAGAAAAGAGCTTTGGTGGGAATGATGCTACAAGAAAGACTAAAAGAAATTTCTTAAAGTAGCAATATGAAAAATTCACTGCTCCAAGCTTAGAGATGCTTGATCAAACTTTTGATACGCTTCAAAAACTTGTGAATTAGTTGAATATTTTAGGTGAAAATATTTCACAAGATGTTAATCAAAAGTAATTAAGAAGTTTGTCACATGGAACATACACGCTGTTGTGTGGAGGAATAAAGCTGATTTGGATACTATGAGCATGGATGATCTTTATAACAACCTTAAGGTGTATGAACCAGAAATTAAAGGGATGTATAGCTCAATTTCAAGCACACAGAACATTTCTTTTGTATCCTCTTCAAATAACAACACTAGCAACACTAAAGGAGAAGTTAATACTGATCAAGAGTTAATACTGCTCATGAAGTTTCTACTGCTAGCACTAAGGTTAATGTTGCTTACTCTGCTAATATTGATAACTTGAGTGATGCTGTTATTTTTTCATTCTTTGCTAGTCAACCAAATAGTCCTCAACTTACACATGAGGACTTGCAACAAATCCATCCAGATAACATTTGAAAAGATGGATTTGAGATGTCAAATGGCCATGTTGACTGTGAGGGCTAAAAGGTTTTTGAATAATACAAGAAGGAAGCTTACTATCAATAACAATGAGAACAATGGTTTTGATAAGTACGACGTGGAGTGTTTCAACTGCCACAAGAGGGGACATTTTGCTAGAGAGTGCAAACCTCCAAGAAATCAAGACTATAAGAACAAGGAAAGCTCAAGAAGGAGTGTGCATGTGGAAACATCTAATTCCAAAGCTTTGGTATCATATGATGGTCTTGGTGGCTATGACAAAAGTGATCAGGCAAAGGAAGGACCTAATTATGCACTCATGGCTTTCTCATCTTTAAGTTCTAACTCAGAGGTATCAAATGATTCTATTTGTTCAAAATCTTGCTTGGAAACCGTTGAATCTCTTAAATCTCAAAATGATAAACTATTAAAAAAAATTAAGAAATTTGCGTTAATGGTTTTAGCTTATAAGATAGGTTTAGAGTCAGTGGAATAAAAACTTGAATCTTATAAAACAAATGAGTCTATTTATGAAGAAAAGATTAAGAGCTTAAAATTTAAAATTCATATAGGAGAAATAACTATTAGAAAGATTAGGAAGAAGCTTGAAATAGTTCAACAAGAACAAGATGGCATTCAACTTAATGTAGAAAAATTTGAAAATGCATCTAAAAATTTTGAACAAGCTCATAGAGTGTCATATTGTTGACAATTGCAAGAAAGGCTTAGGCTATGAAAGTTATAACGCAATTCCACCTCCCTACACAGAAAAATTCATGCCTCCAACATCTGACTTGTATTTTATTGGTTTAGATGAGTTTGTTAATGAGCCTGTAGTTGAGAAAAGTAAATCTAAGTATAGTGAAGAAGAGCCTAAGGTAAGTAGGAAGAATGATGATGCCCTAATTATTGATGGATGGGTGTCAGATGATGAGGAACAGGATGTGTCTCAACCTAAAATTGAAAAGAAAATAGTTAGGTATATTATTGCAAAGATAGAGTTTTTCAAATCTAAACAACAAGGAAAAACTGCTAGAAAAACTGTTGAATATGTTGAGCAACTTAGGCAAAACACTCACAGTGCAAGAGGCAATTAAAGAAACTCGAACAATATGACGTCTCAAAAACTATGAATTAAGTTTGAGATGTTTAATAAGGCCTATTGTGTGTGTGGAAGCTTTGATCATTTGTAGGTTGATTGCAATTACCATAAAAAACAATTTCAAAATCAAAGGATGGTAAAACATGTTTGGGACAATTCTCAAAGGGTGAATAATCAAATTTTTACCAAAAAGAATCACCCCTGTGCTAAAAAGAACATGATTCCAAGATTAGTAATAATGAAGCCTGGCTTAGTATCAATTAATACTGCTAGACAAAATATTTTAAAAACATCAAGGTTGGTTAATACTGCTAGGCAAGTTAATGTTGCTCACTCAAAAACAACAGTGAATACTGCTAGATCAATGTCATATCCTTCTAAAACAGAAATAGGTATATTAATCAAATGGTTAATAATGTCAGGGGTAACGATTTTAATATGGCCAGGCCAAGAGCAGTTGTTAATGTTGTTAAGGGAAATAATGTTAATGTTGTTAAGGCATCAGCTTGTTGGGTTTTGGAAACCAAAGAATAAAGTTTTATACCTTGTTTCTAAATGCAACAGTGCATCAATCACCCTGAAAAAGTTTTATTATATTGATGCACAAGGCAGATCCAAATCAGTGATGGCTTGGGTATCTAAAAGAAACTGGTTTTCCTACCTAATGTGCAGGGCAATCCACATATAGATTTACAGGATCAAGTAGTAATTGATAGTGGATGCTACATAAACTGGGAATTGTTTGCATACCTCCAAGCCATGTTTTATGTTGATCTAATCTTTGTGTTCAAACTACACCAAAAAGACATAAGAACAGAAGCCAATATACATTTATAATAACTTGTCACAAGAAAGTATGCAAAATATGTGTAAGGAAAAAAGTCAAAATTACTCGCAGGAGATATTAATTTGATCAAGCAATATCGCAAAGTAGAAACAATAGTAGATGATAGTTTTCTAAATGAGAAACACAAATCGCAATTTATGAGTACTTGCTATTAAATTAACTGAGACTTGTTTATATGCTATGAAAAGTTTGGGAAAAAAGCATAAAACTGTAGGTGGCAACATCGACACATTAACTTAAAAATGGGTCAAAACATATCAGTACGGCAATCATTGCTGCATATATGACTTTGTTAAATGAAGCATATGTTTGTGCCTATTCACAAATCCTTAATCTAAGTTTTATAAGTTGTATGCATTAATATCAAGTCACAAGATTTAACAAAAGTTAGATAGTTTTTTTTATAACTTTTAAGTATCTTTTTCCTACTTTTATCTTCAGCAAAGCTTTAGTCAGCAAATGGTTTTAGTCACTCTTTGCCTCATTAGTCAGAAAAACATTTAGTCAGTAAATAGCTTTTATTTTGTAGGAATACTTATAAAATATCAATAAAAAAAGCTGGTTAAAATACAACATGCAACAAAAGCAAGAGCCATGTTTCCACTGAACAGTTTCTCTATTTTTCACATTGGCTGGTGATTCTCCGCTCAACAAGTTTGGACAAGTGGTAATGCAATTGCCCAAAATGACTCGTTTTCATGGTTTTGCACCATTTGGCCAGTTTTTCAGAATCGATCCTGTTGATACAAAAGTTGGGCATTCCTTGTTTGGGGCTCCGGTTCTCGTACCAATTGAGTCTTGATTCTTAAGACCTGCGCACTGAGTAACAGAAAACACCGTTAGGCTTATCGTGGGATTGGCTCCTACGATTATCCTCCGGCGTGAGAGTAAGTAATCGGTTTAGGGTTAAAGGAGAGTTAGGCTTTGTAGATCGTACCTTTAATGAGGGATAGGGTTCCTTTTATATACATACGGAATCCTTGTTGGTTCTGTGTTCCCCAACCTTTGGCGTATCCCGCCTAAGTCGGTTGGTAAAGAATTATCTCCAAAGACAGGAGATATCCGATATCGTATTCCATAAATAACATTGGGCTTGGACCGTCGTGGGCCCAAACCCTTATTGTATCAGCCCAGTTCGTGCTGGCTTGTTAGTATCGGGCTTTGGTCGGGTTTGTGACCCGAATATAGACTATACGTCATCATGTCCCCCTAGTCTAGTAGGTGCAGTAACTGACTGCGGATGCTAGACTAATAACTACAGTCAATGAAAAACTGCGAAGCGTAGCAAAGAAGCCAAAAAAGGTTTCGCCCTGAAAGATATACATTGTATCTAGACATAGTATTTGAAATGGACGCCTCGTAAATCGGGGGAAAGTAACTGCAACAGCGTCACATCAAGTGATCTGGGCTACACGTTAGAAATAGTGGGATCCACGTTTCGTTCATCGCATGGATGAGGAAACTTATATAACCATCCACCTCATTTTACTGTGTTTCTCACAGTGAAAAACTTAATCCGCCATTGTTGACAAACCTTCAAGTTGCAACCTAGAAAACCACTTATTCGAAAGGTAACTGCGCGTGCGCTTATAAAAAACAACACCATGGTCAAAGTGTTATCTGATTTTACATCCGACATAACTGAGGGGGAACTTCTAGAGTTCGCCTCCGATTATTACATTCCCGTCGCCGTGCATCTAGAAGTTCCGGGTGCGAGGGCAATAATTGCAGACTTCCCCGAAGGGAAAATAGGGGTATATACACGTTTTTTTGAGTACCCGAATCAACGTGTACCCATATCTTTATTCCTAAGCGACGTGTTAAACTATTACCGTCTTCATATATCCCAGCTGCACTGCATAGGTGCAGATAAGATCTCCAACTTCGAGGTTAATTGCCGATTGCTGGCAATTAACCCAACCATTCACCTGTTCCGCGTGTTTTACCACACCACGTGGTCGCACGGGTGGGTATCATTTGCTAAGTGCGCTGGGCGCCTTCAGTGCTATACTAAAAAAGTAGACACGCTCAGGGATTGGAGAGAAACATTTTTCTGGGTAGATGAAGTGTGCTTCCAATCTCAAAATGATAAACTATTAAAAAAATTTAAGAAATCTGAGTTAATGGTTTTAGCTTATAAGATAGGTTTAGAGTCAGTGGAATAAAAACTTGAATCTTATAAAAAAAAATGAGTCTATTTATGAAGAAAAGATTAAGAGCTTAAAATTTAAAATTCATATAGGAGAAATAACTATTAGAAAGATTAGGAAGAAGCTTGAAATAGTTCAACAAGAACAAGATGGCATTCAACTTAATGTAGAAAAATTTGAAAATGCATCTAAAAATTTAAACAAGCTCATAGAGTGTCAGATTGTTGACAATTGCAAGAAAGGCTTAGGCTATGAAAGTTATAATGCAATTCCACCTCCCTACACAGGAAAATTCATTCCTCCAACACTTGAATTGTCTTTTACTGGTTTAGATGAGTTTGTTAATGAGCATGTAGTTGAGAAAAGTAAAGCTAAGTCTAGTGAACAAAAGCCTAGGTAGGTAGGAAGAATGATGTTGCCCTAATAATTGAAGAATGGGTGTCAGTTGATGAGGAACAGGATGTATCTCAACCTAAAATTGAAGAGAAAATAGTTAGGTCTATTATTGCAAAGATAGAGTTTGTCAAATCTAAACAACAAGGAAAAACTGCTGGAAAAATTGTTGAATATGTTGAGCAACTTAGGCAAAACACTCACAGTGCAAGAGGCAATTAAGAAACTCGAACAATATGATGTCTCAAAAACTATGAATTAAGTTTGAGATGTTTAATAAGGCCTATTGTGTGTGTGGAAGCTTTGATCATTTGTAGGTTGATTGCAATTACCAAAAAAAACAATTTCAAAATCAAAGGATGGTAAAACATGTTTGGAACAATTCTCAAAGGGTGAATAATCAAATTTTTACTAAAAAGAATCACCCCTGTGCTAAAAAGAACATGGTTCCAAGAGTAGTAATAATGAATCCTGGCTTAGTATCAATTAATACTGCTAGGCAAAATATTTTAAAAACATCAGGATTGGTTAATACTGCTAGGCAAGTTAATGTTGCTCACTCAAAAACAACAGTGAATACTGCTAGATCAATGTCATATCTTTCTAAAACAGAAACAGTAATATTAATCAAAGGGTTAATAATGTCAGGGGTAACGATTTTAATATGGCTAGGCCAAGAGCAGTTGTTAATGTTGTTAAGGGAAATAATGTTAATGTTGTTAAGGCCTCAGCTTGTTGGGTTTTGGAAACCAAAGAATAAAGTTTTATATCTTGTTTCTAAACACAACAGTGCATCAATCACCCTAAAAAAGTTTTATTATATTGATGCACAAGGCAGATCCAAATCAGTGATGGCTTGGGTATCTAAAAGAAACTGATTTTCCTACCTAATGTGCAGGGCAATCCACATATAGATTTACAGGATCAAGTAGTAATTGATAGTGGATGCTACATAAACTGGGAATTGTTTGCATACCTCCAAGCCACGTTTTATGTTGATCTAATCTTTGAGTTCAAACTACTCCAAAAAGACATAAGAACAGAAGCCAATATACGTTTATAATAACTTGTGACAAGAAAGTACGCAAAATATGTGTAAGGAAAAAAGTCAAAATTACTCGCAGGAGATATTAATTTGATCAAGCAATATCGCAAAGTAGAAACAATAGTAGATGATAGTTTTCTAAATGAGAAACACAAATCGCAATTTATGAGTACATGATATTAAATTAACTGAGACTTGTTTATATGCTATGAAAAGTTTGGGAAAAAAGCATAAAACTGTAGGTGGCAACATCGACACATTAACTTAAAAGTGGGTCAAAACATATCAGTACGGTAATCATTGCTGCATATATGACTTTGTTAAATGAAGCATATGTTTGTACCTATTCACAAATCCTTAATCTAAGTTTTATAAGTTGTATGCGTTAATATCTAGTCACAAGATTTAACAAAAGTTATATAGTTTTTTTTATAAGTTTTAAGTATCTTTTTCTTACTTTTATCTTCAAAGAAAGCTTTAGTCAACAAATGGTTTTAGTCACTCTTTGCCTCATTAGTCAGAAAAACATTTAGTCAAGAATAGCTTTTATTTTGTTGTAATACTTATAAAATATCAAGAAAAAAGCTGGTTAAAATATAACATGCAACAAAAGCAAGAGCCATGTTTCCACTGAACAGTTTCTCTATTTTTCACATTGGCTGGTGATTCTCCGCTCAACAAGTTTGGACAAGTGGTAACGCAATTGCCCAAAATGACTCGTTTTCATGGTTTTGCACCATTTGGCCAGTTTTTCAGAATCGATCCTATTGATACAAAAGTTGGGCGTTCCTTGTTTGGGGCTCCGGTTCTCGTACCAATTGAGTCTTGATTCTTGAGACCTGCGCACTAAGTAACAAAAAACACCGTTCGGCTTATCGTGGGATTGTCTCCCACGATTATCCTCCGGCGTGAGAGTAAGTAATCGGTTTAGGGTTAAAGGAGAGTTAGGGTTTGTAGATCGTACCTTTAACTAGGGATAGGGTTCCCTTTATATACATACGGAATCCTTGTTGGTTCCGTGTTCCCCAACCTTTGGCGTATCCCGTCTAAGTCGGTTGGTAAAGAATTATCTCCAAAGATAGGAGATATCCGATATCGTATTTCATAAATAACATTGGGCTTGGACCGTCGTGGGCCCAAACCCTTATCGGATCAGCCCAGTTCGTTCTGGCTTGTTAGTATCGGGATTTGGTCGGGTTTGTTACCCGAATATAGACTATACGTCATCATGTCCCCCCAGTCTAGTATGTGCAGTAACTGAATGCAGATGCTAGACTAATAACTGCAGTTAATGAAAAACTGCAAAGCGTAGCAAAGAAGCTAAAAAAGGTTTCCGCCTTGAAAGATATACATTGTATCTAGACATAGTATTTGAAATGGACGCTCGAAATCGGGGGAAAGTAATCGAATAACAACATCACATCAAGTGATCTGAGCCACACGTTAGAAATAGTGGGATCCACGTGTCGTTCATCGCATGGATGAGGAAACTTATATAACCATCCGCCTCATTTTACTGTGTTTCTCACAGTGAAAAACTTAATCCGCCATTGTTAACAAACCTTCAAGTTGCAACCTAGAAAACCATTTATTCGAAAGGTAACTGCGCGTGCGCTTATAAAAAACAACACCATGGTCAAGGTGTTATCTGATTTTACATCCGACATAACTGAGGGGGAACTTCTAGAGTTCGCCTCCGATTATTACATTCCCGTCGCCGTGCATCCGGAAGTTCCGGGTGCGAGGGCAACAATTGCAGACTTCCTCGAAGGGAAAATAGGGGTATATACACGTTTTTTTGAGTACACGAATCAACGTGTACCCATATCATTATTCCTAAGCGACGTGTTAAACTATTACCGTCTGCATATATCCCAGCTGCACTGCATAGGTGTAGCTAAGATCACCAACTTCGAGGTTAATTGCCGATTGCTGGCAATTAACCCAACCATTCACCTGTTCCGTGCGTTTTACCACACCACGTGGTCGCACGGGTGGGTGTCATTTGCTAAGCGCGCTGGGCGCCTTCAATGCTATACTAAAAAAGTAGACGCGCTCAGGGATTGGAGAGAAACATTTTTCTGTGTAGATGAAGTGTGCTTCCCATCTCATTTCGATTTCTACACCCAGGGTTCACTGCCGAAGGATGAGCACCCCCTCCTTGGATCATATAATGTGGAGGACGCGGATACAATAAATACCAATCGCATCCCCATTAATTCCTACCCTGAGGAATTCTTGGTGCACATGGGCATTAGCCGCAACTATTTTGGCAGACCTGAGGAGATTCCAATCTTTTTGGGCGCTGATGGCCAGGGTAGGTGCTCGTCCTTCGCATTCCTTTGTCTTTACTAATGTAAGCTTGTTGTCTTTTTTCTCTATTTACTTGTCGTAATCTCGTATTTGTTGTTTGTCTGTTGTTGCGCAGAAATGGACCTATTCCGAGTCGTGCAGTTAGCGAAGCCGCTGTAGGTGAATGTAGGGTCGCGGCAATTGAAGGAAGGGGAAGAGCCCATTCTGGACACCACCGCAGGGTGTACCCTGGATTTAGATCTATGAGAGGCGGGGACTAGCTCCTCTGTCGCACTGGAAGTGACGCCGCTGCAAAGCGTGCCGTCCCCGAGAGTGCCTTCTCCCTTAGTGCAGCCATCGCACGTAGCGGTGGCGGAGCACATGGAAGAAGATGAGGAAGAGGAGAGTCCCGGGCTGAAGCGTAAGCTTGGAAGTGACGGCGCAGGCTCGTCGAGGAAGAAGCGCCCGGTTATATTAACGGTGGAATCGTCATTGAGCGATGTTGCATGACCGCCCCCCCTCAGCTGATACATCTGGTCCACAGTAAGGAATATCATAAATGTTGTTTGTGCATCCCTTATGTTTGTGAGAAATTAATAATTCTCTTTCTTGTGTACAGGTTTGAACAGTCTGCGGAGTCGCCCCCCAGGGCGAGTCCTGTACATTCTGCGTGTTTCGAGCCGCATAGCCAAAACGATGAGCACTTGTATGCTGGGGATGCACCAATGGAGCAACTGGTTGAAGAGTTGGTGCAGGTGTCTGCGCATCAAGCTTCAATGTTTGAGAAGCTAAAGGCTCAAGTTTCTGGTGAAGGCAGCCAAGGCGCGCAAAAGGAGCAAAAAATTGCGTCCTTGGAGTCGCAGTTGGCTAGTACCAAGGATGAGGCAGAGAGTCTGAGTGTGTATACCCAGAAGATGACTGAGGAAAAGATGGCGCTGATGGGCCAAATAAGCCAAGAGCGTGCAGAGGCCTCAGGGTATAAGTTTGCGCATAGCTGGGCACTGAAGTATTTGGAGAAGGGCAAAGAGGAGTTGACTTCGCAGCTTGAAAACTTCGGTGCAATTGTGCAAAGTGCCCTAGAAGCGCAGGAGATGAAATTGCACAAGCTCAGCATGGAGTACAACGAGGAGTTATATCCCCAACTCTTGTCCACCATTGCTGAGCGCAGATGGCTCATAGGCCATGGTCTTCGTCTTGCTGCACTTAGTACCTTGGAGTCTCAAGAAGTGGTAGATGCTTTCGGGGGAGTGGTTCGGTGCGCCTTGGAGCGTGTGGCAGGCAGTGGAAAAGCTTCATGAGGCAGATCTTTTGAAGGTGCCTGCTGATAAGGTACCGGGGTATAATGCGCAGGCATACGATGAGCTGGTGCCTGCCATGGAGAAGATGAAGTCTTTGGAGCTTCCAATGATTGCTGAATTGGAGCGCGACCAAGATTATCCTATAGGGGTAATAATGGAGGGGCTAACCTTGGCTAGGCATCGTTCTGAGGATGCAGAGGCGCAACAGGATTACTTTTTGAAACCCAATGAGTCCCATCTGCAGGTGCTTGTTCTTGTTCGCCCTCACAATATCTTGAACCCATTTGCTCTGGAGAAGGAAGTTCCATTGAAGCAAGTCTTGGAAGATCATGCCACAAGGCTCGCCAAGAAGAAAGGTATCAAGGGCAAGGCCATTTCGTATGGCATTGGCGCAACTCACCTCCCTCGGTCTGACGGGGTGCCTGTTAGTGTTGCCATAGTATCTTGTCAAGACTCCGATTTGTTGAAGAGGTTAAGCGAGATTAAGGATGCAACAAACCGCGTGGGTAGCTCTTCTCTTGAGCGTTGTAATAGTTGGTAGGTTGTAATTTATAAAGTAAACATCCTTTTGTTAGCACGTATGGTACTTAATGGAATTTTTAGTTTGAATGGTGTTGCTGCTTACAATATTTGCACTTAGTTACGTGTCTTTCCATAAAAAACGTGTGTATTATCTAAGGAGCAAACTATTGTATAAGCGATAAGATGTGAAGTTCATAATCATGTATGAGATTCATGGTATACTTAAGAAATAATTTCTAAGTACTTTTTATTTTTTTTATCATAGTCGTGTATGTTGTGATATGCAGCGTACTGTAAATATCATATCAAGGAATCAAGTGTCTTGGTTCCTAAGTTGTTAAACATGCACCATATGCATTGTTGCGCACCCATCGTGGGATGCGTACAGAACTTATTCCAACGTCTTGAGAACAAGGTGTTTAACAAGGATACGTGATCCAATGTTGATGGGTTTGCAACCCTCTTACTCAACGAGTTGTTTAGTAGGTTAACTCATCCTTTTACCATCGTGGGTTTATTAAGTGCATGCACGCCATGTAGGCAAGAGATGAAAAATGTTAAGACATAATGTATATGGAAACAACAAATTAAATGTGCCGCGGAGTTAGCTAGAAACCGCGATGTTTTATTAATACTTGCAAGTTTTTATAAAGGAAAATAAATAAGACATGTGCCTATGTAAAACAAAAAGTAAAAACACATATATTTATTGAGCACTAGAGTGCTGGAGCGCCCGTGCGCTGGGCCGTAGCAATCCCTAGAGATAACATCGTTTAAGGTTGCAGATGTTCCATGTGCGTGGCAGTTCACGGCCATTCAAGCCTCGTAGCTTATACGCGCCTGTTCCTAATGCTTCAGTATCCACATAGGGTCCTTCCCACTTTGGTCCAAGCTTACCTGTGTCTTTTGCGTGACTCGCATCATTGGCGCGGTAAACGAAGTCACCTGGTCTTAATGAAACACTTCGCACTTTAGCGTCATAGTATCCCTTCATCTTGGACTTTGATTTTGCTTCGCGTATAGCTGCGCGTTCGCACCTTTCTTCCAGCAGGTCTAAGTCGATACGGTGCTCGTCGTCATTGGTAGCCACATTGATTTCAGCAGTGCGGATAGTTGGCATCCCAATTTCAGCTGGTATGACGGCTTCTGTCCCATAGACTAGAGAAAAGGGGTGTCCCCTGTGCTGGTTTTGATTGAAGTGCGGTGCGCCCACAGAACATGCGATAGTTCTTCCACCCACCTTCCTTTGTGCTTGTCCAGGCGTGCCTTAATGCCTTCACCCAGGCTCCGATTTGCACGTTCTACTAAGTCGTTGGTTTGTGGGTGTTTAACTGACGCGAAGTGCTGTGTGATTTTTAACTGCTCGCACCAGTCCTTGAAAGGGTTGTCGCAGAATTGTTTCCCGTTGTCCGAGATGATTTCCCCAGGTAGACCGAAACGGCATACAATATTTTCCCGCACAAAGCGTTTCACCTGGTTGCCAGTGATTGTTACCACTGCCTTTGCCTCGATCCACTTGGTGAAGTAGTCTATGGCGACTATGAGGAACTTTAATCCTCCTGATGCAACAGGAAAAGGACCTGCGATGTTGATACCCCACTTGTAGAATGGCCAGCGTGCCGTAATTGGTGTTAGCTCATGTTGTGGTTGGCGTGGAACGGGTCTGTGAACTTGGCAGTCGCTGCACTTTCTTATTAAGTCCCGCGCATCGCTGATGTGGGCCCAAGTGTTGATGATCATGCCATGATGTTTCTGGAGGCCCAAGATCGTGTGACAAAAGGGGCCTCACTAAAATGGGCATAACTTGGGCTACGGGGCTCCGTTTTAGGCGAATGACCAGTCAAATCGAAGCTTGGAACGAGGGGCTCCGTTTTTGTCGGTTTCCAGAACTTTCGAGCCCCGAAACACTCTATTTTATGAGTTATTTGCATTTTAGTGTTTTTTAGGGTTTTTTTTTACTTTGTTTATGTAATAACTTTCAGCCCGTTTGTCTTCTAGGGCCCGTTTCTGTTTTGTAGTCCTATTTAAGACTTCCTTTGTAATGTGGAATAATCAGTTTTATGAAATACCAAAAGTCTATTTTTGGCAGCTTTTGCTAAGAATTCCCTATAATCGGCATTCATGTGAATCAACGATTATTGGTAGGATCGTTCCTGGTATTCGTGTGAATCAACAAGTCCGGTTTGTGTTATCTCGTTATTTAGACTACATCAATCGCGGTGCATGGTGGGCCAATAATATCCTGACCGTAAAGCGCGCACCACCACGGACAGTGGTCCTGAATGCATGCTGCATGAACCTTTGTGGATTTCCCGTAGTACATAGTTTGCTTGTAGGGGGCCAACACAGCGGAGCCATGGTTGCAAAAAGGAGCGTCGATATAGTAAGTTGTCCCGAAATTAAAACCTTTGTGTGCTGTGCGCCGTATCCTTCGGGCTTCCTTTTGCTCTTTGGGTAATACTCCCTTGCTTATGAATTCCGTTATCGGTGTCATCCACGTAGGGCCTTCTTCCTCTATTACCGTGGATACTTCCATCTCTGATATGGATTTGATTTTCAATGTTTCCACCAACACCTGTTTTGATAGGTGTGCAAAGCTTGTGGATGCAATTTTTCTTAGTGCATCCGCCTTTCGGTTTTCCCCTCTAGGAACCTGTTTGATGGTAAACCTGTCAAAGCCTTGGATTAGTGCCTTGGTTTTGTCGAGGTACTGAATCATGTTTTCCTCCTTGGCCACGTACTCACCCAACACGTGGTTGGCTACTAGCCTGAAATCTACATTCGCTTTCAGGTTACGTACACCCATTCGAGCTGCAATGCGTAGTCCGACTATTAGGGCTTCATACTCTGCCTCATTATTTGTTGCTGTGAATTCGAAACGCAATGCGTAAGTGAATTCCATTCCTTCCGGGTTTGTGAGGATGAGGCCTGCTCCTGACCCATCCACGCATAAGGATCCGTCCATGAACAAGATCCATGGATCTTGTAGTTCCTTCTTGCTTGGTGCGGGTGCATCATCGGTGTCTGGTTTTTCAATGATGAAATCTGCTAGTATCTGTCCTTTTACTGCAGTACGTGGTCTGTAGGAGATGTTGTGCTCACCGAGAAACACACTCCACTTTTGTAGCCATCCTGATGCGTCAGGCTTGGAGATGATTTTCTTGATCGGTTGGTCTATGATTACTGCTATTGGGTGCGATTGGAAGTACCTGCGTAGCCGTTTAGCAGTGAACACTAATGCCAAAACCAATTTCTCCATGGCGCTATAGTTCATCTCCGTCTTTTTGAGCGCTTTGCTTACAAAATAGACAGGTGTTTGTACTTGAATTCCTATCCTAGTAACACTGCGCTGACCGCTCCATTAGTTGCGGATAAGTACATAATCAACTCTTCCCCGGCCGGGTGCTAAGGTGGGGAGCGTTGCCGTGTGTTGTTTAAGCTGTGTAAAGGCCTCTTCTGCCTCCGTAGTCCATCGAAAATCTCCCTTTTTTATACACTTCTTGAGTGTTTTGAAAAGAGGTAGTGATTTGTCTGTTGACTTGGATAGGAATCTATTTAGACCGGCCAGCTTTCCATTGAGAGATTGGACTTCCTTCAACGTGCGCGGTGAAGGAAGTTCGATGACAGCCTTAGTCTTTTCTGGACACGGCTTTCTACCATCAGGTTCTATCAGGTATCTAAGGAACATGCCTTCTGTAGCGCCAAAGGTGCATTTTTTAGGATTTAGCTTCATGTTGATCTCTTGGAGTGTCCTGAATGTTTCCTCGATGTCGCGCACCAACTCATCTTCAGTATGGCTCTTTATGACCAGGTCGTCAACGTAAACCTCTAAGTTGCGGCCCACCTGTTTTTAGAATGCATTATCTACTAACCGCTGATAGGTGGCGCCTGCATTTTTCAAGCCAAAGGGCATTTTCGTGTAGCAGTAGACGCCTTGGCTTGTATGAAAGGCCGTTTTTTCCTCTTCCTCCTTAGCCATCTAGATTTGATGGTATCCTTTGTATGCATCAAGAAAGCATTTTAGTGGGTATCCACACAAAGATTCTACCTTCCAGTCTATCTCCGGTAGTGGGTAGCAGTCTTGTGGATATGCCTTATTGAGGTCTGTGAAGTCCATGCACATTCGCCAGCTACCGTAGCTCTTCTTGACCATTACTGGGTTAGAAAGCCAGTCATGGTAGTAGACTTCTCGCATGATTCCTGCCTCTACTAGCTTGTGTACCTCTGCCAGGATTGCTTGAGCGCGCTCTAGAGCCTGGTCGTGCTTCTTCTGGCATATTGGTGAGTATCCTTGTCGGATTCTCAGCTTATGTTCTGTGATTGAACGTGGTACCCCGGTCATGTGCTTTGGATCCCATGCAAAAATGTCCAGGTTCTTTTGCAAGAGTGCGCACACAGCTGCTTTGCCGTGATCCGACAGCGATCCTTCGATTGATATTTCCTGTTCTGGGTAATCAGGATGAATTGAAACCTTCAGGTTTGGAACTTTGGTTGTGCACTGTTCTGGGATGGGTGCCGTCTCGCATGTAATCGTGTTACATTCTCTATGTGGTACAGTAGCATTGTAGAGAGTGACAATACCACCTTCCACTGGGAATTTAAGCATCCCATGTGCTGTAGACGGTATTGCGCGCATGGCTGATATCCCTGGTCTTCCGATAATGCCATTGTATGGCGAAGGGGATTTAATCACCATAAACTCCATCCAGGCCGTCGCGGAGTGTTCTTTATTGCCCACGCTGACTAGTAAGCGTATTTGCCCCATAGGCCATATCTTTTCTCCCATAAAACCAGTCAGCGCTGTCCTGACCGGGCTTAACTGACTACGTATTTCAGGTCCCAGTCGCTTGAAGCAGTGCTCATACATGATGTCTGCAGATGCTCCTCCATCAATGTACATGCGGTGGATGTCGTGACCCCACCACTAATTTCGATGGTGAGCGGCTCTACCAATGCGTTGTCCACAGTTAAGGTGGGGAAAGAGATTTCACTTCCACGAGAAAACTTCTGGCTGACCTTCTGCCTAGTAACCCGCTGCCATGATTGTATCATGTAGATGGTGTCAGCCTTGTCCTTGGGTGCCTCTTTCTTGTTCCCATTCTTTTGTCTATCCTTTCCTTCCTTGATGTTCTTGACCAAATGGTCCAATCTGCCCTCCTTAACCATTTTATCAATGAGCTGGCGCAGTTGGACACATTCATTGGTGGTGTGGCCCTTCTGTGCGTGATAGTCACAGTATCCACTCCCCACGCGCCGATCCTCTGGAGTGTGCATTTGTGGCGGTCTTGGAAAGTTCGCGCCTTCTGTTGCGAGTATTTCCTTTAGAGTCTTGGTGAGCGGGATATACTTGTCGTTATCCCGTCCGCTCCCCTGACCGCGGTACCTCTTATTGCGGTTGCTGTTCCGGTCATTGGATTGTCTCCCAGGTTGTTCCTGTGACCGGTAGCTTGAGTAACTTCTCTTGCTATCCGCTGGGGCGGCTTCTCCTTGGACGAAGGACCTTGTCCGTTTCATCAGTTCATCGAAGGTTTGGGGGATCTTGTCGTTCAGCCTTTTGATGAGTTCTGGGTTATTGATCCCATTCATGAACCCTGAGATTTTCAGCACTTCGGGACACGCCTTAACCTGCATGCACTCATCTTTGAATCGCTCCATATATGCGCTTGTAGATTCCCCCTGGCGCTGTTTCACCCTGGCGAGTTCGATAGGATTTTTAGCGCACTTCTTCCGTTAAGTGAAGTTTAGGCGAAACGCCTTTCTCAACTCTTCAAAGCCATCAATGCTTTTGCGTGGAAGCTTGCTGAATCAGTTTCGCGCGTTTCCCACTAGTGTGGAATTGAACATGTGGCACCACACAGGTTGTGGCCAGTTTTTGATAGTAGCGGCTGATTAAAAAACATTTAGGTGGTCGTCAGGATCACCTGTTCCGTCATAGGTTTTGACGTTAGAGGGCATGCGCCTTCTCTTATCTTCTGAGAAATTGCTGATACGTCGACTAAACGCATCCACCTTTTGGCGGTGCCACGGAATAGACATGTCTTCCTCCTCCTGGTCACGGTATTTCCTCCTGGACTTCCAGTGTACAGTTTCGCTATCCTCGTTGTCTGAGGAATTGCCAGAGGACGAATTTTCTCTCCTTCGGCGCTTGCGCCGACTGTCCTCATAATTTGCAGTTGAAGGGCTTTCACTTGGGGAGTATCGTCGCCCAAGTCTGTCCTGAATTCTGCGGCTACCAAATCTGGCGTGGACATTGGTGCGTCGTTCATCCTCCTCACTTTCTTCCAGATGCTGTGAGTGAGATGTTTCGTCATCCTCGACTCTCCTCCCGATTCTGTTAAACACTGGGGGTCGGCGACTGTCTCTCCCGCGCTTCTCTTTCTGACGGCGCGGTGGAGAAGTTTCGTATTCTGAGTCGAAATTGAGTCGGGCTTGTAGGCTTCGACTCGACATCTTTTTTGCTTCCTCTTGCATGAGAGTAGCCAAGGTTTCGTAATTTTGGGATACGAAATCCCCCGGTGCTAGTTCCGGCGTGACCCCTTCTAGAGTGAGGGTGTTTGTTTCTACCACTATGCCCGTCTGGTGCCTTTGTCAAGTCGGTCTCTAGCACTGATGGAAGGGGAGTGGTAAGAACGGTGCGCAGTGGATCTCCTGCGCTGGTGGTGGTTGTGGTGACCTGGGTTGTCCCCGAGCGCGGTTCCACCAGAGGGAAGACCAAGTCTTGGCCTGATCCCTGGTTTTTAGCAACGCTGGTTGTCCCAGAAGTTTGCTTAGAAGCTGATCCGATGTGCAGCTTCTTTCCTGTATGGTCTGTTTGCGATCGCTGATTTCCGTGCTTCATCATTCTAGTTCTTAGTTCTTAGTGACGGGTCCCACGGATGGCGCCACTTGTTGATACAAAAGTTGGGCGTTCCTTGTTTGGGGCTCCGGTTCTCGTACCAATTGAGTCTTGATTCTTGAGACCTGCGCACTAAGTAACAGAAAACACCGTTAGGCTTATCGTGGGATTGTCTCCCACGATTATCCTCCGGCATGAGAGTAAGTAATCGGTTTAGGGTTAAAGGAGAGTTAGGATTTGTAGATCGTACCTTTAATGAGGGATAGGGTTCCCTTTATATACATACGGAATCCTTGCTGGTTCCGTGTTCCCCAACCTTCGGCGTATCCCGCCTAAGTCGGTTGGTAAATTAGTATCTCCAAAGATAGGAGATATCCGATATCGTATTCCATAAATAACATTGGGCTTGGACCGTCGTGGGCCCAAATCCTTATCGGATCAGCCCAATTCGTGCTGGCTTGTTAGTATCGGGCTTTGGTCAGGTTCGTGACCCGAATATAGACTATACGTCATCAGATCCATACCCATCAACACCACATTTTTGTGCCTCCAAACTAGTATTTAGTATAAGCAATCACGTGGCACCCAGCTAAGAACTAGCTATTTAACACATATTTAAGCATGATTTCATATTCTTATATGAACACTAACGGCCAATTAAGAGAACATGGCAATACACATTGTATAATTTTAAGTAGATATTAGTTGCAAGATCTCAATCAAGCTACATGATGCAAGCAATCCTAACGTAGCTTTTATCAGCATAAAAAGTCAACTTTGTCTTTCAGTTTAAATATGTAAGAAGATGGAAGTAGGATCGACACAAAAAATCCAAAAAAGTAATATGTACTTTTGCAAGTGAAAGAGACCTTTAATATATACAACGATCACGTATTCACATAGGTTGTCACTGATGAGAGCTGAAAATGCTAAATTTAATCATAGGAATAATAAATGCGTCAAAAGTAAATGCAAAGAATACCATAAAATAAGGGCTGGCCTACGCAGGCACCCCCACATTTCCTTGGCAGGCACCTCTTGTAGGTGGGTCCCCCTTGTCCGGCGGCTACAGTACTTTTTGGGTTTTTTTTTTTTTTTTTTTTTTTAAGTGTGTTTAGTTGTTTATAATTTGTGTGTGTAGTGTGTTTAGTTGTATAGTGTATTTAATTTGTGTAGTGTTTTTATATGTATAGTGTATTTAATTTGTGTAGTGTTTTTATATGTATAGTGTATTTAATTGTGTAGTGTTTTTATATAATATTTATTTTACGTTATGCTTTTTAATTGTGTGTCTGTTTCCATTTAATTAAACAATAACAATAAAACATTAAACAAGTAAAACAACAATGTTTTCAATATTACAACGTCTACTCCACATGAAGATTATTAATGTCATCTATAAGCTCATAGAGTATTCCACTCGACTTACATGCGTGATCAACCTGGATTACTTGCCGTTCCAGTGATGCTTCCAACGCCTTTATTTTTGCCTGCAACAAAGTCTTTTCAGCCAATAGCATGTTGATCGTTGTATCTTTAGTTTCGCAGTTTGAGCACTGCGTTGAAGAAGAGGCTTCACCAAAGTACTTTTGTTGAAATATTTCCTTCCACATGAAGTATCGACACCCATAGTCTTTAGTCCCTGGCTGTTACATGACGAAACAATTATAAGAAATGTATTCTAAACAAACAAGTTATTGATATATTTACGCAAATAAGCAAACGTTTAATTATTTACCTTTGAGAAAGGACATGCGTAATACTTCAGACCACGAGTACTGGACTGGTGGGATGTTCTTTCAATTATTAATCCACGTTGACAACGACACAAGTAAGGATTTTGTTGTTGCATCTGGCCAAAAGAATTTGTATAATTATTCACAACATAAATTAGTAATATGATGGTTCACAAAATTAGAAGCTTCGAATACATAAATAACCAATCTTGTTATAGATTAATAGTTGATACATGGTTCACAAAATTACAATATAACTAGAAACTAAGATCAATCACGCCCGATGCGTAGTCGCTCCAATGATACTGCCATCTGTCCCACACGAGACTCTAACTCTGAAATGCGTCTCCTCAATCCGTCAATCTCTCGCTCGTACACATCAACGCGAGACGGCTGTATCAGTAGATGAGGAAGAACCGAGGACGGTGTATAAAATTGTCCTCATATGCACGGAGATATAGCCGAGAGGGAAGCACATAAGATTGTGAAGAAAGCACATAATCTGGACTCTCAACACGAGCGGGTGTGTGGTTGACACAATGAATGTCCCTCCACTGAATGTCATCCGATTCCTGTAACAAAAGATAAGGAAGAACCGGAGCAGAGCGAAATCTGTAACAAAAGATGACGAGTCGTTTGCTATAAATCAATAATCGTCTATACATGTTGTGTCATTTACAATATAGATCAGTAATCGTCTATACATGTTTTGTTATTTACAATATAAATAAATAATCGTTTTCTACGTATATCTAAACATCCTCTGTCGTTGAGTAAACACATGTTCCCATTGCGCGGCCACGGCATCTCTATGATAACTCCATTGTGGGTGATTATACGGGAGTGGTGAGTCTTCGTCAAGAACCGCAAGAACGAAGTGAGCACCTTCCTCGTTCCCCACACGAAGAATAACAACCGAGTCAAGTCGGGCTGAATCTGGAGAACCTCTAAGCGGAAGTAACAAAAGAGATTGTCTATTGGTTATAGATACAATAGGACGGTTAATAGCTGTAGCAATAACCACTCCCATTTCTGGCATAGTCATCCAATAACGTCGGGTGCCTGCACCGTTATACCAATTCATCGAGTTACGTGTAGCTGTAAAAGTTTCACCCCACATTGCCCTGTAAACTGCTTCGTGATTGTCTACCTCTTCCCTGGCAAGAGCTCGAATTGTGGGCCACATTTCTTGCTGATGGCCAAGACCTAGGGCAACAGCTCGATAGCCACAATTTCCATCACCTTCCACGTTAAAAATCCCTAGGATCCAGCGTCGGAAAATAGGTGGAATTTCAGTCATACAATATTCGCTAAAGTCATCTGGAACGTACAAGTGGTGTCTTAAGTCGCCCTCGCTAGGTCCTTCGTTTAAGTCTGGGATGTTAGAAGGCTCTCCCACATAAGAACTGTGTCTCGCAGATTCTTTATTTACTTCTGGGACTTTTTTAGGTTTTGTGTAGCTTCTGCGGTGCATTGTGGGGGGGTCATCGTTCAAATCCGGGAGATTTGGTTTAGACTTGGATTTGTTGTTCTTTGCGCTTGGACGTCCACGATTATTTTCTTTGACAGCAGGTTGTTGGGCTGACACAGATTCAGGAGCGTATATACCTCTGAGCATGTTTAACATATTTTTTTTGACAAACGACGATGCTCTGGTATAAACACTTTGGAATTTCTGTACGTCATCTTTACACGAAAAATATTCAGGCTCTTCAGGACCTTGTTGCTCTTGAGGATATTCAGGCTCATCAGGCTCATCAGGCTCTTGAGTATTTCGGACAACAGGCCAGGGAACGCTTAGTGTTCTCCAAAAATTATCAACATAATCAAGCGGAATTGGCAATCCTGTATTCGAAAAAAAGAACTTGTTATAATTATCGGGATTGACGGAAAGAATAACTTGGTAGGCATAAATTTTTAAATACATACCATTTGCTTGAAGCCAATACAGTTGGTGATAGCATGGTAAGCCATACACTAACCGCATTTGATGACCACATGCATGTGGGTCAACATCCCGTTTACTTTCTCCGAGTATGAGCCTTAAAGCATCCATTGAAACATTATACCGCAATTCGTTAAACAGAGTGCTCTTACAAGCATGCAGTTTCTTGATTTTGCTTATATTCAAAGAGGCTCGTATCGCGGTTTCTTGCGCAGCTATAATCTTGTCGACCGAACACAACAACGTGTCTAAGCTGGACTGTGTGGTGCCCAAGTATAACTTCAACAGCGCGTGTTGACCCTCAACTCTACATGTTGTTGTCTGGCCGAAGCTGCGATATTGATCGGTAATGTACGATACAAACATGCGGTCGTAATCTCGCAGCCAGTTACGAAAATACTGGAAAACATCTGAGAAAACAAAGAATTACGAAAGTGAGAAAAGAAAACTATCCGAGTAGTTATTTATTAAATAATAATAACAAAGTGTATTATTAAAGTACAATTCGAGTACCCTTTTTTTGGACCAATAAACCACGTAGTTGCTGATAATAATGCCTGAACACTTCTTCTGTCGGAGCTGAAATCATCGAATCCCAAGTGATTCTAACGGACTCATACTCCTTTACCGTATCGAATCTGTTTCTGCAATTCTTTAGCACATTTTGATTGATATGCCATCGGCAGAGTAATCTGTTAGCGTTTGGGAATTCTTCTGCGCAAGCCCCAAGCAACGCTTGGTCTCTGTCGGTGACGATAACCCGCGGGTAGTATTGTTCTTGTATCACCAACTTAATACATTCCAACACCCATTTGAAATTTGGCTTTTTTTCTTTGTCCAAAAAGCTAAACGCCATTGAGAATGTTGTGTTTGTTGGAGTAACCCCAAGTATAACTTCAACATCGCATGGCCTGTGAAAAACCATGCAACGAGTCTGGAAAATTATGATTATGCTCCGGACGCTTAACCCTCAATATCCAACCATTAAAAGCTTTTATATATTTCGCTAGTAATCTGAATGGGCAATTACATTTGTCTGTACTAGTCTGCCGTTGAAGTTCATCTTCTAAACCTTCACGTGAAGACGTCCCATGTCTAGAACACAAAAATTCGATAGAGTACTTATAGCCCCTATCTGTTTTACTTTTTCCAATAACAATAACAAAACCAATCGTTTCAGCAGTAGACCGCACCCAATTAATTAAATCAACTTCAGTACCGAAAACCTATACAATATAAAAATACAACAACCTTTTTATTAATACATTTTCTTAAAAAAACTTTATAAATACTTTTTAGTATCTTTATAAATACATGTTTTTATAAATATTTTTAAAAGACTTTTATTAAACTTAAAAATATTTATAAAAATATTTTTAAAAGACTTTTATTAAACTTTATAAATACTTATAGCCCCTATTAAACTTTAAATACAACCTTGTAAACTTTTGTAATACTTTTATTAAACTTTAAAAAAAACGTTTATAAAAAAAACGTTTATAAAAGAAACGTTTATAAAGAAAACGTGTTTGTGTTTTGTTTTGCTACGTGTGTGGTTCTCGAATGTTGTACGTGTTTCGTTGTTTACCACTTCTCTCGCACATGGTTTGGCAGTAAGTAGATAGTATCTGTCTCTCTCTCATTTCTGTCAAACGAAACCACTCTCTCTCACTTCTCTCAAACGTAAACTCTCTCTCTCTCTAAAAAGTTTTAGATCTAAACATTTTAGATCTAAAATTCTACGTGGTGGTTACGTTTGTTAGACTGGTGGTTTACGTTTGTACGTTGTTAAGTTAGACTGTGGTGGTTGCGTGGTGGTACTTGTTAGACTGTGGTGGTTGCGTTTGTACGTTGTTAAGTTTTGTGATTTTCTTGAAAAGATCATGAGGTTTGTTAAAAAAACTAATTTTGTGTGCTTCGTTGTTAAAAAAAACTAATTTTTTTGGTACTTTTGAGGCTGTGGTGGTTTACGTTTGTACGTTGTTAAGTGTTTAGATCTAAAACTTTTTTTAGATCTAAAAACTTTTTTAGATCTAAAACTTTTTTTAGATCTAAAAATTTTTTTAGATCTAAAATTTTTTTTAGATCTAAAGATTTGTAAAAAAAAGGTTTTTGTTGTTTTCTTAAAAATACTTAGATGTTGTTGAGGCTGTGGTGGTTTACGTGGTGGTACTTGTGAGACTGGTGGTTTACGTGGTGGTACTTTTGAGGCTGTGGTGGTTTACGTTGTTAAGTGTTTAGATCTAAAACTTTTTTTAGATCTAAAACTTTTTTTAGATCTAAAAATTTTTTTAGATCTAAAATTTTTTTTAGATCTAAAGATTTGTAAAAAAAAGGTTTTTGTTGTTTTCTTAAAAATACTTAGATGTTGTTGAGGCTGTGGTGGTACTTGTGAGACTGGTGGTTTACGTGGTGGTACTTTTGAGGCTGTGGTGGTTTACGTTGTTAAGTGTTTAGATCTAAAACATTTTTTAGATCTAAAATTTTTTTTAGATCTAAAGATTTGTAAAAAAAAGGTTTTCGTTTTCTTAAAAATAATTAGATGTTGGTGTGGCTGTGGTGGTTTACGTGGTGGTACTTGTGAGGCTGTGGTGGTTTACGTGGTGGTACTTGTGAGATTGTGGTGGTTTACGTGGTGGTACTTTTGAGGCTGTGGTGGTTTACGTTTGTACGTTGTTAAGTGTTTAGATCTAAAACTTTTTTTAGATCTAAAATTTTTTTTAGATCTAAACCTTTGTAAAAAAAAGGTTTTCTTTTTTTCTTCGTTGTTAAAAAAAAAACTAATTTTTTAAGTTTTTTTTAAAAAAAAAATCATCATTGCTTATTGTTTGTTGGGTTTTTTTGCAGGTTTGCCTGCGTAGGACGACCCTTTTGTGGGCAAAGCCCATGTTATACTTGGCAGGCACCCCACATTTTCCTTCATTACTGGATGGTAAAGTGATTCACTTTGCAACTGTAATGAAAAAAACTTTGTTTTTGTATAAAAAAATTTCATTACTGGATGGTAAAGTGACCATTCAAGGTCATTTTGCAACTTTAATGAAATAAAAAAGGCAATGATGATTTTTTTAAAACAAAACTTAAAAGAGTTTTGGCGAGGCAAAACTGAATTTGCGTACCAACATGAGCTATAAAGCTAATAATCTGAGCCTTTGATAAGTTGTTTACCTCTTGTGTGTTAAATGGTGAACTAGACATGTTGGTTGATTGTTGTTGTTGATCTGGACCACTAGTTGCTGTTGTTGGGTGCCTGCGTAGTTTAGCCCTTATAGTGTTGTTGGTGTTGTTTCTGGACCACTTGTTGGTGTAGCTTGCTTTCACCTGGGTATTATGTTGTTGATCTGGACAACTAGTTGTTGATCTGGACCACTTGATTGTTGTTGTTTGTGTTGTTTCTGGACCACTGGTATTGTTGTTTGTGTTTGCTATCACCTGGGATTGTTGTTGGTGTTGTTGGTGTTGTTGCTTTCATATGGGATTGTTGTTGGTGTTGTTGCTTTCATATGGGTAACTTGTGAGAATCTTAGTACTTGTGAACTTTTGAGAATCTTAGTACTGAATGTGAACTTTTGCAGTGGTAACTTGTGAACCTTGTTCAAAACGTGGAACTTGTGTATCTTGTGAAACCTGTGAAACTGGTGAGTCTTGTGCTTGTGCAGATTTGTGAGGCCTGTGCAGTTTTGTGAGGCTTGTGCAGATTTGTGAGGCCTGTGCAGTTTTGTGAGTGCAGTTTTGTGCAGTTCATGTGAACTGTGACTTTGTGCAGTTTGTGACTAAAACTTTTCCGAGGCGATGATGTATTTTGAGCCTAAAAACTTTAAAAACTTTTCGAGGCGATGATGATAAAAACCGAATGGACGGTAAAGTGAGGTCTAATCTCACTTTGCAACCTTCGGGTTTGAGCCTAAAAACTTTAAAAACTTTTCCGAGGCGATGATGATAATGGACCGAATGGACGGTAAAGTGAGATCAAATCTCACTTTGCAACCTTCGGGTTTGAGCCTAAAAACTTTCCGAGGCGATGATGAAAACCGAATGGACGGCAAAGTGGGATAAAATCTCACTTTTTCAACCTTCGGACTGAGCCTCATATATTTTTCAACTACGATTTTTGAAAACTGTTAAAACTGAATAAAACATTTAGAACTGTCCAACCAAAACAAAAAATAAGTTGTAAAATTGTTGAATTGTAAAATCAAAACACTTGTAAAAAAAACACATGTACAAAAATATGTCAAAAAAACTTGTAAAAATAAGAGTTATAAGTGGTAAATAATAAGTTGTAAAAAGACTTGGCACGGAAATCGAGAAACCAATCATTACCAATCATTGGCACGGAAATCGAGGCACCAAGAAAATGCAACCACCCCCTATATGGGGTGCCTCCATAGGAGGACCCTAAAATAATACCTGTTCAGGCATTATACAAGGTTGAGGGCCAGGATACGTGACGGTCAAAAAGTAAGAATTAGCAACACGAAAGCCCTATATGACACCCATAGATAGGTATATGTGATCAACCGATGTTAATTTGAGTGATGCAACTAAAAAATATAGGAGATTTTCCCTGTTCAAGTTACCTGGTAGGACGAGTCTTTCTCATATGTGTGCGACCTAACCGAGGTATCCTCGTGACCGTTCCCAACTCTTTTTGTGGCCAAATTTTGAATCAGACCATTAGATGAGAAGTAAATCGTCAAAAGTAACAATACGGGTCATACTAGACACAAGCCTTTGGTGTTTATTTTCCTTATACCTATTTTAAACATACTTATAAATTAAAATATCAAGAAAAAGTTTGTTAAAAATACAACACCCGATAAAAACAGGTGCCATGTTTTGGACCATTTGCGGATAGCTAGGTTATATATAGTTTTGTAGATGATCATGTGTTCACGGTTTTTGAATCTTCTTGGCGAATTTGAAAACATATGATTATGTTTAGCGATTGATGGTTATATATAATACTACGTTTAGCGAATTTGTGATGTTGTAGCATAAAACAGATTCTGAAAACAGGTTGTTAAATTGTAGATTTTTTCCGGAAAAATCTAGAACTTACCCATTTTGCAGCAATATGCTACAAATGGTTCAGAGTCTTTCAGCAGGGACATGTCCCCGCCGAAAGTCTAACACATAATTTTATTATCGCACTTTCGCCGGGACATGTCCCCAGCGAAATTCGGTTTCACAAAATTGTTACAAACTTTCGTCGGGGACATGTTCACGCCAAAAAGGGTAAGCTCAACTGTGCATACCACTTTCGGCGGGGACATGTCCCCGCCGAAAGGTCAGATAAATTAATTTAATCACACAATTAGCTGATTAGCTTAGCATTGAAAAATAACTTTTCCGGGACATGTCCCCGGAAAAAGTAGTGCCGGGTGGACAAGTTAGATTGGCTCAAAATGGATGTGGGTCCCACCTGTCCCCGGTGAAAGTATTCCCGAGAGGGTTTTAGCGGGACACTTTCGCCGGGGACATGTCCCCGGCGAAGGTCTCAGAATGTCCTCTCCAAATCCATTCAATGTTGTAGTGCATGTTTTCCACAGTAAAGTCCGGTCAAATATTTTACATCAAGTTTACATAGTTTTAGACCTTTTGCCATTTTTTCAGGTTCAGCGGCATCAAATATTCGTGCCTCAAAGCTAGTATTTAATATTAGCAATCACACAGTGCGCTATTAAGTGTTGAGTGTGAAGCCATTTATTTGGCTGGTCAAAAAGGTAGTGCTAGAAAAACAGGAAGCCAAGTTTTTCAGCCGACCATGTTCCTCGTGATTGATGGACAGCCGTAATTGACATCTGTAATTGACAGCCGTAATGGATATCCATAATTTACGGTGTGTTTATTTGACCAGTTATCATCTCAATCTCTATTTAATAGATTGCTCTGTATTTGTAAACAACAACACAACACAGATGAAATAAAATACTCCTAGTTACCTCGTGTGGACGTAGGTTAGATTATACCGAACCACCTTAAATCCTTGTGTTCTTAATTGTGGCAGTTAATTGTGTTTGTATGTGTCGTGTCCGATCCTAACAACTGGTATCAGAGCTTTGGCTTTTGATTGACACATACGAACAAAGAAGGTGGAGAAGCTTACCTGATAGGCAGATATCGAAGACCAGTTTTTTGGTCGCCATCAGCCACCATCGCAACCAGCCTTGGTCGGCGCCACCACCAACGCCATCTGAGCGAGCCACCTACCCCGCGGCTGTCACCGATCGGAATAATCACAGACAGAAGCCGGACCAGAATCGTCAAATCACCAACCGCTGGAGATAACGACCGAATCATTTTTTCTTTGGGGAAGATAATAGACCAGGATTGGTATTCTTTTAAAGAAAAAAAGGAGGCTGTGATATTTTTGGGTGAAGAAATACATCAGCCGTGATTCTTGGGGTGAAGGACCAGACAGGGTGATTTTTTGAGGAAGAAGAAAAGCTGTGATTTTTTGGGGAGGATTAAAAAAAAAAAAAAAAAAAAAAGACCGAATCTTTTTTTTGGGAAAAAGAAGTTACTTTTTTTTTAAGAAAAAAAAAGGAGGAAGTTATTTTTTGGCCACAAGTAGTCTAGCTTGACAAAAGAAGTCCCTCACAGTTTAAGTCAAGATCTTTGCACAAGTCCATCGCCATTTAACACTTGAAACAGATAAGTCTCGTGTTTCTATTTCGTTGCTTCCGCTCGTATAATTATCATTTAGCAGTACGAATCTGTTTGATTTGTAGCAATTTGGTAATTTGATCGAATAATGGCAGAAAGCAGTAAGCTTGAGATTGAGAAGTTTGATAGGAAGGACTTTGGTTGGTGGAAGATGCCAATTGAAGATTTGCTCGTGCAGAAAGACTTGGACGCAGTTTTAGGTGAAAAACCGAAGGCGATGACATAGGCAGAGTGGGAGACTTTGGATAAAAAGGCCAAGGCATTTATTAGACTAGCGTTGTCAAAGGATGTTGCGTACAACATTCTGAAGGAGACCTCGGCAAAGGGAATCATGGAGGCATTTTCTAATATGTACGAGAAGCCGTCGGCAGCAAATAAAGTCTTCCTGATTCGGGAGCTAGTCAACACGAGGATGAGGGAAGGAAGTTCAGTTCCAATGCACATCAACAATTTAAATTCGATTTTATCCATACTTGGGTCAGTGGGAATAAAGTTCGAGGATGAAGTTCAAGCTTTACTAATGTTATCATTATTACTCGACAGTTGGTCCGGAACAGTTACAACCGTTACTAGTTCATCAGGATTGAAAGGTCTCACTTTTGAGGGAATTCGGGATTTAATTCTAGGCGAAGACATCAGACGAAGAAATTCCGGGGAATCATCAAGTGAACAATTAAATGCGGTCAGAGGTAGAAGAAATAACAGAGGTAGTGGGAGTGGGAACAGGAGAAGGAGTCATTCAAGGACTCGAAATGATGTGACTTGTTGGAACTGTAAAGAGGTTGGACATTTCAGGAATCAATGTCCAAAAGACAAGAAAGAAGTTAACGTTGCAGTAGACCATTCAAATGATGATGTTTTGATCTTTTGTGTGGAGAGCAATGTGGATTCCTGGGTTATGGATTCGGGTGCTTCATTTCACGCTACCCACAGCCGTGAAACATTGCGGAATCTGAAAGAAGGGGATTTTGGTAAGGTAAGACTGGCGAACGATGAGGTTCTTGATGTAACGAGCATAGGTGACTTATATCTGAAGACTCCAGTCGGTCCATGGACTTTGAAGGATGTCCGGGTAATTCCAAGTTTGAAGAAACAGTTGGTTTCTGTTGGGCAGTTGGATGAACAGGGACACGAGGTTAAGTTCAGGAACGGGCAGTGGAAGGTTATGAAGGGAAATCTAGTCGTAGCTCGAGGAAAGAAACAAGGTTCGCTATATGTGGTCAGTTTACCGTCTGAGGGAGTAACCGTCCCGGTTCAGAAGAAGACCAAAGTCCGGTTTACAGAGTCTCGTGGGCAGAAGAAGGTTTGCTTTGCAGATGGCAAACCCGAGTCACAGTCGATTCAAGTTGAACGTGCTAGAAAAGGTTCAAGAAACTAGTCAGGGGCATTCATGGCAGTGGGAGCACAGGTTGTACTTCAGTCAGAGTTACCAGACGACAGTGGGTTAAGAGAACCAAAATTCCAGGCGTCAAAGTCTCTCCAGTTGATTATCTGCTTTATTCGGAGAGTGTTTGTTCTCAGGATGTTCCAGGATCGGGACAAAGAATGGGTCAGTGACAGTTTCAGTCATGACTGATGTGTTGGAGCTAACTGGAGCTTCAACGGGCCTTCAGGTTAACTGATGAGAAGGCAACGGTAACTAGGAATGAGCTAAAGTTTTACAGAAATACAGAGATACACAGTTGAAGCACAGGTGAAGATTGTTTCGTGGCTTCAAGTGGGAGATTGTTGAGTGTGAAGCCATTTATTTGGCTGGTCAAAAAGGTAGTGCTAGAAAAACAGGAAGCCAAGTTTTTCAGCCGACCATGTTCCTCGTGATTGATGGACAGCCGTAATTGATAGCTGTAATTGACAGCCATAATAGATAGCCATAATTTACGGTGTATTTATTTGACCAGTTATCATCTCAATCTCTATTTAATAGATTGCTCTGTATTTTTAAACAACAACACAACACAGATGAAATAAAATACTCCTAGTTACCTCGTGTGGACGTAGGTCAGATTAGACCGAACCACCTTAAATCCTTGTGTTCTTAATTGTGGCAGTTAATTGTGTTTGTATGTGTCGTGTCCAATCCTAACATTAAGAACAACTAGTTAACCATGGTTAAGCATTATTTAATATGCTTAATTATGTGAACACTAACAACCAATTAAGAGAACATGAGCACACATTGTATTATTTTAAGTAGAGATTAGTTGTAAGATCCCGATCAAGCTACATGATGCAAGCAATCCTAACGTGGTTATCGTCAGCAGAAAAAGTCAACTTCATCTTATAGTTTAAATACATAAGAAGATGGATGGATTGACAAAAAATATAATAAGAAAGTAATGTATATTTTTTAAAGTGAAAGAGACCTTTAATGTATCCAACGATCAAGTATTCACATAGTTTGTCACTGGTGAGAGCTGAAAATGCTAAATTTAATCATAGGAATGGTAAATGCATCAAAACTAAATGCAAAGAATACCATAAAATTATACCTATTCAAGCCTTCTACAAGGTTGAGGGCTAGGATACGTGATAGCCAAAAAGTAAGAATTAGCAACACAAGAGCCCTGTGCCACCCATAGAAAGGTATACGAGATCAACCGTTGTTAATTTGAGTGATACAAGTAAAACACGGATGAAGTTTTCCCTTGAGGTTACCCGGGGAGGGCAAGTCTTTGACTCATTTGCAAAATCTGAATCAGAACGTTAGATGAGAAGTTAATAGTCAAAACTAACAATTAGCGTCGTATTAGGCAAATATATAAATTGAAAAAAAATAAAAAAAAAATTAAGGAGTGGCAAAATAAGACATATTACTGGAACAAGTTCTTGTTACCCGCCGCGGAGCGGCGGGAGTTTTCCGATACATATTTGTAGTTGCACAAATGGTTGGTCAAAAGAGGAATTTCATGGCAGAGGGGTTACACAGTTTGTTTTAGATAGCTGGTTTACATACTGATCTGCGCTGAACCGTCAAGTCTAAACAGACTTAAAACTGCTCAGACACAAATGCAATGAAGTCCTGGAGAATAGATTGAATTCCCGGGTCGTTATGTCCCACGGAGACTCAATGGTGTGTCAAACAAACTCAGAGGATAGAATGATCACTAAGGATAGTGATCTGTAAAGGTTATGATTAGAAATTTTACACTACTGATTGATTGGAATGGAATAGAGTACAGATTTGGAAAGCACAACAACCAGATCAAAGAAACGTAAACGTAAGATTTAAAAATTACGTATACGCACAAAATAAAAAGTGAAAACTAAGAAATAAAAGGCCTAAAAATATGAAAATAACATTTTTGGAATCCTAACAATAAAAGAAAATTATTAGAAAGATAAAATTATTTTTAACACTATTTAATTAATTATTATTAATTAAAAACTATTTTAACTATTTAATAAATACTCTAAAATAGAAGAAAATGCAAAATAAGGCTAAAAAAATAAACTTATGATTCTGAAAAATCTAAAATACTATAAAATTAATTTTAAAACTAAAAATATATTTTTCACACTTTTTATATAATTATTACTAATTAATAACTATTTAAAATACACTTAATTACTAGAAAATATAAAATAAACTTGGAAAAATAAAATTTTAACTTTGAAAAATCTAAAATATGATAAAACTAATTTTAAAACAGAAAAGATATTTTTTATGCTTTTTAATTATTTATTACTAATTATTTATTATTTATTAACTATTTATAATTATAATAAATACTAAACAGAAAAGGAAAAATATGAAACTTTTTCTAAAAATACTATGTGATGACAGAAACCTAAGAAAAATAGAAAAACAAGATTTGCTTATTAAAAAGATGAAAAGAAAAATCAAAAAGCTAAGAAATATTAAATAAACACTATCACTGATTTTTAATTGGACTTTTTCTGGATTTTCTTTTTGAAAACTACTTTACTACTGATTATATGAAACTTTAACAAAGACAAAAATTTTATAAACCACAAATAAGCTGTTTGATGTGCTTAATATCCCAACAGTGACTCTAAGAGCTTATTTGGTGAAATAAGCTCAAACAAGGTCACCAGCTGAAACAGAAACTCAAAGTAGATGCAAACAAGCTTAATGAACAGAAATGAGGCTAAGATATCCAAAGAAGCACACTGAAAAGCTATAAGCAAGCAAATAAGCACTTTTGAAAAGGACAGAAATGGGACAAGCTTGATGCTTGTTGCAGCCCTAGCAAACAAGTTCCAAAGTGAAAAACCAAACTTGATACTTCAAGATGGCCAGGTTGGCTTTCCAAAGAACCAAAAATTACAAGATTTGGACAACTAATAAGCTCAGTACAAGCTTATCAAAATGGAACCAATAACTGTGCACAGGGCACTTATCTCAGACAGGTACTCACAAAAAGCTAAGAAATAAGCACTTAAAAAGCTGAGAAACCAAGAACTAGCATTTTTTTATTTTTCTTTAGCAACTAGACTTTAAAAATCCAAAAGATTATAAGCTGGGTCCTATTAATAAACCCACAGTGAAATTCCAAATTTTATTCAAAAACGACCTTATGAGATTTTGACTTTTTGATAAAAACCAAAAGTTTGACTTAGATGAACTTTGATCTGATCTTAAGCACTTAATATGATGTATAAAGGTAAACTAAGACTGATTTGAGCAAGATTATTAACTTTCTAACACAAAATCATGATCCTATCTTATTACATTCCAACAGTGGACTCCCAAGATTTGATTAACTGCTATGTTGACTTTTTACTTATGAACACTTACTTTTATGACTGAAATCAGGTATTTAGACTTAGTTAAATAGAATTCCAACAAAACCAAAGACCAAAGTACTTTCAAACTCAAAGATCCAAACACCACTTTATATTACTGTTATGAAGATTTTTAGAACAAAACACAAATTAAAACCATGAGATTGATTCCAGATCTTGTATAATCCTAAAATAGAACTAATGAACACTAAATCAACAACCATAACAACCATAAACTAAGAATTGATGATTATGCAGTTTTAACTGTAAAAACCAAATTTTTGTAAACTACAACTTGAAAAGAACAAGCTACTGATTTTAAGGTTTAAACACACTTGATTATAACTAGATATCACAAAGAAACAGAAATTGAAGCTAATTAACAACTATAACAATGAAATGCCAAATTGGTCAAAAGTGCTTACAAAAGCTTCCAAGCTCAAAACTGAGATTCAGAACCAATGAACACCCCTATAAGCTTACCAATAAGCTACTAACCCAAGGCCATCCATAATACACCTTGCTCCAGCTGTGAACACCTTCTCCAAGTGATTTTTTATTTTTCACCTATTTAATTGGTATTTTTGTGATTTTTGACTTTTTGAAGCTAAACTGAATTTTAGTGTTTCTAATAGCTTTTATAAGCTATTTGGGAGCTTATGTGAGCTAACTCAGTCCATACAAACAACAAACAACAACATTAGCATAAATTGAGATTTTTGAATGAAAAATGCATAAACTGAAATTGATACTGAAATCTTGAAATTAATTATTGAAAAGGATTCAAATACACTTAATAAGCTTAAACAAAACACTTGGGATTGAAAACATATAATATAAGACTTGGAAAAAAAAATGACTTAAGAAAACTTAAAATTACTCTTCATATCTGATACAATGCCTCTCTCTCTCTCTTTATAGAATTTAAGCACTCCTTGATGTACTCTGAATGTTTCCCACCACTTTTGAGCCCTTGGATCACTCAAATTCATCAGAACCGTACACCTTGCTTTTAGGCGCCAAATATCTTCAAAGCAGGTTTTTGCTTTAATGAGAGTTTGGTTCAATCAATTAAGGTTTTTTGTTGTTAGTGGAGGAGGAGGGAACATAGTATGGGAGAGGTGAGAAAAAGGAGTGGAAACCATGACTGGTTTTTGAGATATCTGGCTTGGGAGAGAGTGCTACAGTGACTCTGGTATTTGGGCGCGCTAAGGGTGGGTTTGACCTTCTTTGACCGGGTTGCTAATAACAAAGGGCGGGTCAAGGTTTGGGCTTAGATGGTTTTGGGCCTAGATTGGGTTTGGATTGATATAAGGTGTCCGTTTGGTTAAGTGGTAACAACAAGGACCAATTTTGCAAATTTGCCAAACTTCAAGGACTGATCATGCAACTTTTCCAAACTTCTCACAAGGACCAATCATGAAAAATATTGATAAAACAAGGATCCTTTTTGTATAAAACCCATTTTCAAAGGTCCAAGGACTAATTTTGCAAAATTTCAAAGTTTAGGGACCTTTCTTGCCAATTGACCAAAGAATCATTCAAGGATCATTTTTAACAACTTAAAAGATTTCAGGGACTAGATTTGACAACTTTTAAAACTTGGGGGACTAAAACTGCCAATTTTGCAAACTTTATACATTTTTCATCTGATTTTGATATTTTTGCAATTAAAACTCATAAAACACTGATTTGTAATATTTTGATCATTTTGATGTGTTTCTGAGTGTTTTCAGATGTTTTTGCAGTTTAGATTATACAAAAATGATGAGTATTTAGACACTCATCACATACTAACTGTACATAGCATGTCTCTCATTCTGAAGCAGGAATGCATACAATTGCTCATAGTTAGTGTTCCTCAAGCCTTTAGTTAACTTGACAGAAATGACAAATTTGTGCCATTCGGGATTCATGTTTTTCACAAACTTTGAATTTAGCTGAATATTTGGCATGGTCATTTTGATATTCCTCATGTCATTCACAAGCTTGTGGAACCTCAAGTAATATTCAGTGACACTTTCCCCTGGTATCATCTTAAAGTGCTCAAAGTCATCATACAGTTGTGATTCTCTGTCTTCTTTAGTTAATTCAGAACTAGAGAGAAGCATCTTGACATTGTCCCAAACTGCCTTGGCTTCAGTGTTGTGATTGATTAACTTGTAGATGTCTTTTGGAAGACCCTGAAGTATAATGTTTGAATCCCTGATATCAGCATCATATCTCTTTTTCTCCGTATCATTGAGCTCATCATACGTCTTTGGCCTGTCCAAACCTAAGATCATTGTTCCATCTGCAGCAGTTTCAAGTGTGTCTCTTGTAGTCTCAATCTGATAAGGTCCTTCATCAATTGATTTGAGAATGTTTACCCCATTTTCCTTTCCCAAACAATACAACCTAATTCGTTGAGCCCATGAGTCATAGTCAGTTCTGTCAAGCATGGGTGGACGAGTATCTGATCCAGCTGCTTGAACGTCCTCAGCTACAGAAGAGATGATTGTAGGCACGTTGGTAGACATGATTACAGATTTCACGGGATTTTATAACTCTATGATTAAACCGGGAAATAGATTATTTCACGGGATTTTACTAAATCAAGAGAAAACCGTATCAGAAACAATAATCAACCAAGTCGCTATAAACCTTGAAGACAAGTCGCTAAGTATATAGGTCGCTTTAGTGGACAAGTCGCTAGGCTCACAAGTTGCTAGAGTGACAACTCGCTAGAAGCACAAGTCGCTAGTGATACAAGTCGCTAGACACAAGTCGCTAAAGTAACAACTCGCTAGGTAGGCAAGTCGCTAAAGAACAACTCGCTAGACTGAACAGGACGACCACTACTTTGTACTATATGTCGCTTTGTCTCAAAAGACAAGTCGCTAGAGCACAAGTCGCTTCCCACAACAAAGTCAAGTCGCTGGAGATCATAAAGACAAGTCGCTACGTTGACAAGTCGCTAGCCGAAATGGTATAGCCACTACTTTGTACTATTTGTCGCTTTGTCTCAAAAGACAAGTCGCTAGTGCTCAAGTCGCTACCACAACAACGACAAGTCGCTGAATAATAAAGCTACAAGTCGCTACAAAGAACACTATTCTGAGACTCAAGTCACTAGCTAGAAAAGTTCAAACACGACACTTTTCAATCCAAAACTAACCCAACCACAGTGATTCAAGCTTTCCAAATCAAAACCCAAGCACTTACAATGATTCTAAACACGAAATTACAATCAAAATTCAAACTTTAACACTAGAAATGATCCAAATGATGCAAATACCACTAAACTTTTTCAACCCCAAAAACCATATAAACCATTAGAAATCCAAGAACATGTAAGAGAGATGATCAAACCATGGCTCTAGATACCATTTGTAATATATTGGATTTCACAAACACATCAAACCATGATAATATTGGACGTAAACTATATGTTTTAGAGAGATAAAGTTTAGAGGTTTGGGAACTTAGTGAGAGAAAGTAAAATCTTATTATGAGCTCCAACCCTCTACCTTGGGAGGTAGAGGGTATTTATAGTACTTTACATAAAACGCCACCTACGGGCTGTGGATCAAGCATACAGTGGGTAAAGACCCGTCCGTCCTCCACGGTGTTACTTAACTAAATACTAACTAACATTAAATAACTACGACTACGAGCTTTCTAACGATTACATATACTTGAGGTGACTGACACTTTAGTAACTGGATTTACTAAATCCTAACATTCTATCTATACTTCTTTCAAACATGGCAAGTACGAATCTTCCGTTAACACTTTACTCTTTTAAAATTCAGTATTTTCTCAGTCAAGAGTTGAGGAGGAGAAAGTAAATATTTTTCGGTTTCATAAAACCTTGTACTTGCATGTTACCTTATTCCGGTTGTTTCTTTGATAATGGTGGTCACATTTCTGGTATACTGACATTCCCCGGAATCAAATTTGTAAAATTTCATTATTTCTTAAGTCGAGGGGGAGTGTCATCAAGTGTCTTTCCAAATATCTTGCGTTACGTAACCAAAATGGAAGATGTGAGTGTTGGATGAAAATAAGTAAGGTGGAGGGACTAAAGTTGTTAAAAGCTTAAACTTATTTTTTCCAAATATACTTCACCTAATTTTTCCATAACATTAACTTCTATCATTTACTTCTCCAATAACCTAATCCACGCATAAGAATCAACCATCCAATCCGTGCTTTAAACTCTTGATTTGTAAGTGATCATATGATAAGAATGTGTTTACAAACATAGGTTTTTAAAATCATAAACATCCAACAGATGGATTTTGGGTTTAAATGATTCTTGTGTTCTAAGCATATGCGTATGAAGACAAGGTCATCGTTTGTATGCTTGTGATGATAAAAATGGTGTTAAAATGTTTAACTAATCATACCTAAACCACTTCTATCAATCAAATCCACCCAAAAACATCAATTGATTAATTTTCAAATTAGGGTTTATGCATTTGGGCGTTTTCATTTGGGAGAGTTTCTGGTCAATTAGATGGTTAAGATATGCTTTTGACATGTTTAATTGATTAAATCTAAGCTTGAAACATGCCCAGAAACATGTAAACTTAAGTAATTGTGATTTAGGGTTTATACTCGTAAGAAATGGGTATTTTTAATACATAAAGATTTTAATGTTATAACTTGGTTAAAACTTCTCCTTATACCTCTAAGATGTCTCAGAAAACTTTTGGTGTCAATCCTATGGCTAGAATCCTTACTCGTAATTTTTGAATCCTAGGGTATAAGTTTTACGCGTAAGCATATCCTACGCATAACCAGTTTTGATTGAGACTTCATGTTAGACTGATAGAGATTCAATGTGGTGTTAATGAAAGTGTTATGATTCATTTGTTTCAGGTTATTACGCGTGAAATATTCAAAATCAAGGTTAACTGAGCTCCTACACATAAGGATCACCTTACGCGTAGAATGTTATGCGTAAGAGAAATCTTACGCGTAAGGTTCTACAAAGGGGACTACGCGTATCCTGTGAAGGATATGCGTAAACAGTAAGCTTTACGCATAAGGTTCACTCTTACGAGTAAACCTTATGCGTAAGCTCCCATATACGCTTACGCGTAAGCTCTATGCTTAAGGCCCTCTTTTCCTACGCGTTACATTTCTTACGCATACGTCAAGATCCTACGCATAAGCTTATAACTATGCGTATGGTCCACTATTTACGCATAAGCTTGCAAATCCTACGCCTAAGCCTAATTTTTAACCAAAATTGTGAATTGTTACGCGTGCAAACTTGTAAATGAACAAATCATAACATCACGAAACCAAAATGTCATTTATAAGCTTAAATGTTTCATAAGTTAAGAAAATAAGTGAAAACTTGGACTTTAAAACTCAAAGTTTGTCACAATTCTCAAATTCCGGTCATTTCTTAAATTATATATGCATCATATTAATTCATTCATGGCATTTCATTTCACATTTAACGCGTAATTTTTATATTTAATAAACGTTATCGCGTGAGTTATTATTTTGAACATTTAATCCGTTACTTTTAAAAATGATCCCGATATATTTTTATACTAACATTTAGTTGATAAAAACAATATTTTGAGTTTACCTAGTGTTATGAATTTATTTTGTATACAAATCGTTAAATTTATAAGTATTATGACGTTTTTCTTAAAAACGACAAGATAATTATTATATCACTCAAATCTTTCAAGGAATGTATTTTTACAATTTTTATAAAATCATTGTACTCTATTTTGATCTATTAAAAATTTACTTGTATCAAAAGTTACCAATTACTTTACAAGTTTCATTTAACTACGCATTTACTTACACCTTTTCTTACAAATTATACTTTACATATTTACAAGTAAAAGAAAAAAAAAAAAAATATCTTGAGAAGCAAGATCCCCCAAAAACCGGTCCCTAGGGGGTTGTCAATTAATAACTTGTTGAAAAATTTCTTGAATGTACATATTTATACTCCATAGACTTCATTACACTCATTCATTTTCACAATAATTCAACTAGTGTTAAAAGTCTTCTTCCTCCTTTGTTTCTTCTCCACAAACCGGTTCTCATCAAGCTCAAAGGGGATCATCATCCAAAAATTTTCTCAAGTGTTTAATCAATCTAGTTTATACTCTTTATAAGGTTTTGAAATAAAAACCAAGAGTATTTAGGTTTAACCTTGTTCTTTGCACCTCATCATATTAACTAGTAAGCATGTTTTTATCATTTTTCATGTTTCCTTATCATCTCATATGTATCTTTTCATTTTTGGAGCAAGCATGCATGATATGTGATTTATACCATTTTTACTTGATTTTTGGAGTTTTATATATATATGGTCATCCTATAATTATCCCCTTGGTATTCATTGGTCTTGATGGTGATTAGGAACCCATGACACCCTAAGAAGGTGTATGGTAGGATTAGATTAGCTTTGGAGTTGATTTGAAGGGATTGAAATAGGTTTAGTACGAGAAAAACTATTTTCGACTAGTATATAAAAGGGTCTGTCCTTAAAATCATTTTCTGGAAAATCCGACAGTGGGCACAAATTTTTGGCCTTGATATTTAGAAAATATACTTTAAAACGAATCCGTGGCCGCTTGAACGGATTAAAACGGAGTTATAACGAAGAAGTTATGAATTTTTCAAGTTTGACGACGAAATATATATTTTCTGAAATTTCAGCAACCTATTTTAGTTTTGTACGAATCAAAAACGAGTCCTAAGCTTTACAAATTATTTCGACTTATCAAAAATATATTAGTATACTTTGATACGAAGCTAAGGACGTATTAAACGTAGAAAACGGATTTGAAACGACTAAGATATACACGTTTTCATAAACTTGCCGTAACTATTATTTTAGAAAAACTATATTATTTTTACGAGATAAGTGTTACGGTAACTAAAATCACCATCTTTAACCCCTATTATCTTTATGTTCGAGACCTCTATGACGAAAACTCCCGAACTGAAACTTTTAGATTTTGATACAAACTTTCCAAAACCGTCGAGTTCGTTTTCTAACGATCGACGTACACCGTTTTACGACTAGTTTTTCGGAGCCATTTTTGTCACTTTTATGAAATTTCCGACGACATTGTTTTACAACGAAAAGTGATAATTTCACTATAAATCATTACAAAACCATTGTAGGATGACATTTTGACGTAAATAATTGTAAAGTGATTTTTGGATGGTCAAGACGTCAAACGAGTATTTTTCGACGATAAGTATTATTTTCAAAACTCACAAATGGTATAAATATCATCCGAATTGCGTGCATAACATTACACCATGACTTATTTCATATCATATCATTCATAATAGGTCAGTTTCGAGATTCACGCTACATTTCGGTGTAACCACTTTTGTCATCGCCTCTATTCATCAAGTGAGTAATCACATCCCCTTTTTTACCGTTTTACTATACTTTTGGGGCGAAATGCATGAACCATATTTAAACTAAATTGATTATTACTTCTATGAACTCTCTAGACTAGAACTTGTGAACTCGAATCGATCCTTGAACTTAATTACGAACTTATGACTTGTTTAAACTTATTGAACCGTACGTGTTATGATCTTGACCTAAAGTCTCCCATGTTCGGAGCATCACTATAAAGTCTCGCCTTATTGGTGGAGCGGTCTCAATAAATCTCGCCTAGGTGGTCGAGTGACAAAGGAGTCTCCCTTGTTGGAGCAGTGCAAAGTCTCCCATGTTCCGAGCATCACTATAAAGTCTCGCCTTATTGGTGGAGCGGTCTCAATAAATCTCGCCTAGGTGGTCGAGTGACAAAGGAGTCTCCCTTGTTGGAGCAGTGCAAAGTCTCCCATGTTCTGAGCATCACTATAAAGTCTCGCCTTATTGGTGGAGCGGTCTCAATAAATCTCGCCTAGTTGGTCGAGTGACAAAGAGTCTCCTGTTCGGAGCAGTGCAAAGTCTCCATGTTCTGAGCATCAACTTAAATTATTATATACTTGGTACTATATTGTGAACTATTTTGACCACTTGATACACTACATTTTTGTGCAATGGGTTGTGTACACACAGGTTGCAAGTTTTGTATGGGCGGAACTTGGAACTGAGTGGATATACAATGCCTTTGCTTTGGGAACTATTATGACCGCTTACACTTGACTACTTGACACACTATATTTTTGTGCAATGGGTTGTGTACACACAGGTTGCAAGTTTTGTATGGGCGGAATTTGGAACTGAGTGGATACACAATGCCTTTGCTTTGTGGACTATTTTTCGATGACCGAAAGCTTTGAATATTTCTTACGAATTTTCTTATTTCGCTAAACGTGTTTACTCACCAACTATTTTCATAGTTGACCCGTTTTTCTCTCATGCATTTCAGGTGATCGTTAGTAAGCTTTTCTATCAATTCTTGCATAAAGAAGTTTTCACTTGTCACTACAAATCATTATGTAATAGAACTCAATGTTTTGGAAATTAAACTTTGTAATATATTTGTCGATGACGGCTAAACTGGTATTGTAATGGTGTACTCTTTCTTTTAAATATTAATGTTGGTATGTTCTATTATCTTGTGCTTATGTTCCCTTCCGTTACACTTCGTGTTTCCGCCTCCGGGTGTGACATTGGTACCAGAGCCAAAGGTTATAGAGAATGCCGATTTTTCAAAAATAAAATCACAGCTATAACCGGAAAAATTTTTATTTTATTTTATTAAACATTGATCATCATTCGAGTCATCTAGTCCTATCGTTGCATCGTTAATCATGAATTATACATAACCTGATCAACTATGTCTAATTTATGAAGAACCATGCAATGATAAGAGTGGTAGTTTTAAATCATGTTTAGTCGAGTCTTTTGAGTCTGGTCACCTGAAGTTGCATTGGTCGGGTGGGTATGCATAGCATGTTTTTACGTTCACGTCTACATTACTGTACCTTGTTCATATATTCTCTTTTCCATCTTTCGACTTGTTAGACATAGCATGTCCCTGATCCTGTCATGTTTCGATCACTATAACACATTACCACCGTTCTGCACCTCATCTGACTTCGTTCGAATGTCGTTTACTCAACCCGATGTTTTGGTCCACTGTAGGATCATGGCTGCAAGAAACACACGCTCAGGAGGTAACAACAACGGCAACCCAAACAACAATGACAATCCAGACAACAACGCTGCTGGAATAGCGGATCTACTCACCCAAATTATAACACATCTCGATGCTAGACGAACCAACAACGGAGAAGGTACTTCAAACACTGGTCAAGGATGCAGCTACAAAACTTTCATGACATGTAAGCCAATGGAATTTCATGGTACTGAGGGTGCCATTGGACTGCTAACCTGGTTCGAGAATGTTGAGTCGAAGCTTAGTATCACGAAATGTGCTGAAGGAAACAAGGTTGAGTTCTCTGCTGGTCTACTACGGGGTCGAGCATTGACGGTGGAACAACCAACTACAGATCGGGAGGAAGAGGGGCTGCAAATGCACTATCCGGGAAGCGTTCAAGAAACTACTAACGATGAGTACTGCAGAAAGATGAAGTGCAGTAAACTGGAAGAAGAATTTTGGAACCACTTGATGGTAGGAGTAGAGATCGACAAGTACACGATCCGGTTCCACGAAGTTAACTAGGATGGTTCCTCACATGGTTTCCACTGTGGAGAAGTTGATCGACCGATATATATGGGGATTGATACCTGAAATTAGGAGGGATGTCACTCGTCGAACCCAACCACTCTGCAAGCCAGCTGTGAGTATGGCGTATCGCTGACAAATGATGTGATCGTGTCCGGAGAACTAACAAAAGCAAACGACAATGGACGAAAGCGACAGGAGGATCACCAGGGAAACCGAGACCAGAATCAGCAAAACAAGAGGCAGCGAATAACCCAGAACTATGGGGCGACCACCCAGGAGCGCAAAGGATATGCAGGTCCACATCCTTTGTGCACACGATGCAATTATCATCACTCAGGAGACTGCCCAAGGTGCGGCAAATGTGGACGATCGGGCCACTTCACGCGAAATTGCTCAAACGTAACTGGAAATCAAGGACGAGAAAAGCATGTTACGAGTGTGGAAGTCTAGATCACCTTCGCAATACCGTCCAAAGTGAAAAGAACTCACAATCAAGGAGGAAATCGTCCAAACCTGGCATTGGCAATAGAAGGCCCACAAGATCCGAACATTGAAATTCCTCCCGCACGTGGTCGAGCATTCTATTTGGGTACCGAGGAAGCCCGCAACGCTTAACGGGTACATTCTTTCGAACAACTACCTTATTTCTGTGCGACATAATTTTGAGTGCATAACTTCCTTCCAATCTTTACCACGTTCACGACATCGATTAATTTGAGACCTATTGATATCGACCTTATTTGTTATATATTTTGTTGATTGGATTTGATTGTGTAAGCAAATCGAATATCGAGCGAATCTTTCAAAAGACTTCATTCAAGGATGTGGCATCCTACCTTTCTAACAACTTGTTTCCTAGCTTGATCTAGTGACAGTTCTTGTTTGATGAGTTGCGAAAATCAAGCTAAGAGACAAGTTTACTCAAGTCGGTTTAGTTTAATCTCATGACAGTTCTTGTTTGATGAGTTGTGAGATTAGATTATAATCGACAACCTAAAGGTCTTTTGAGAGCTACGTTCGATATTGGGTAAGTTTACCCTATCAAATCTAATCACGGGCACGTATTTAGTTGAATGGGGAACCATGCGCATGGGCATTGATATGATCATTTAGATTGTTCGTACGAGCATGAACTTTTAGAACTCTTGTCGAGGTTCGGACCATAGTATCGTTAATCGAATCATGAGGACATGATTCCGCTGACATGGGAAGAATGTCACAATTCTCAAATTCCGGTCATTTCTTAAATTATATATGCATCATATTAATTCATTCATGGCATTTCATTTCACATTTAACGCGTAATTTTTATATTTAATAAACATTATCGCGTGAGTTATTATTTTGAACATTTAATCCGTTACTTTTAAAAATGATCCCGATATATTTTTATACTAACATTTAGTTGATAAAAACAATATTTTGAGTTTACCTAGTGTTATGAATTTATTTTGTATACAAATCGTTAAATTTATAAGTATTATGACGTTTTTCTTAAAAACGACAAGATAATTATTATATCACTCAAATCTTTCAAGGAATGTATTTTTACAATTTTTATAAAATCATTGTACTCTATTTTGATCTATTAAAAATTTACTTGTATCAAAAGTTACCAATTACTTTACAAGTTTCATTTAACTACGCATTTACTTACACCTTTTCTTACAAATTATACTTTACATATTTACAAGTAAAAAAAAAAAAAAAAAAAAAATATCTTGAGAAGCAAGATCCCCCAAAAACCGGTCCCTAGGGGGTTGTCAATTAATAACTTGTTGAAAAATTTCTTGAATGTACATATTTATACTCCATAGACTTCATTACACTCATTCATTTTCACAATAATTCAACTAGTGTTAAAAGTCTTCTTCCTCCTTTGTTTCTTCTCCACAAACCGGTTCTCATCAAGCTCAAAGGGGATCATCATCCAAAAATTTTCTCAAGTGTTTAATCAATCTAGTTTATACTCTTTATAAGGTTTTGAAATAAAAACCAAGAGTATTTAGGTTTAACCTTGTTCTTTGCACCTCATCATATTAACTAGTAAGCATGTTTTTATCATTTTTCATGTTTCCTTATCATCTCATATGTATCTTTTCATTTTTGGAGCAAGCATGCATGATATGTGATTTATACCATTTTTACTTGATTTTTGGAGTTTTATATATATATGGTCATCCTATAATTATCCCCTTGGTATTCATTGGTCTTGATGGTGATTAGGAACCCATGACACCCTAAGAAGGTGTATGGTAGGATTAGATTAGCTTTGGAGTTGATTTGAAGGGATTGAAATAGGTTTAGTACGAGAAAAACTATTTTCGACTAGTATATAAAAGGGTCTGTCCTTAAAATCATTTTCTAGAAAATCCGACAGTGGGCACAAATTTTTGGCCTTTATATTTAGAAAATATACTTTAAAACGAATCCGTGGCCGCTTGAACGGATTAAAACGGAGTTATAACGAAGAAGTTATGAATTTTTCAAGTTTGACGACGAAATATATATTTTCTGAAATTTCAGCAACCTATTTTAGTTTTGTACGAGTCAAAAACGAGTCCTAAGCTTTACAAATTATTTCGACTTATCAAAAATATATTAGTATACTTTGATACGAAGCTAGGGACGTATAATACGTAGAAAACGGATTTGAAACGACTAAGATATACACGTTTTCATAAACTTGCCGTAACTATTATTTTTAGAAAAACTATATTATTTTTTTTACGAGATAAGTGTTACGGTAACTAAAATCACCATCTTTAACCTCTATTATCTATATGTTCGAGACCTCTATGACGAAAACTCCCGAACTGAAACTTTTAGATTTTGATACAAACTTTCCAAAACCGTCGAGTTCGTTTTCTAACGATCGACGTACACCGTTTTACGACTAGTTTTTCTGAGCCATTTTTGTCACTTTTATGAAATTTCCGACGACATTGTTTTACGACGAAAAGTGATAATTTCACTATAAATCATTACAAAACCATTGTAGGATGACATTTTGACGTAAATAATTGTAAAGTGATTTTTGGATGGTCAAGACGTCAAACGAGTATTTTTCGACGATAAGTATTATTTTCAAAACTCACAAATGGTATAAATATCATCCGAATTGCGTGCATAACATTACACCATGACTTATTTCATATCATATCATTCATAATAGGTCGGTTTCGAGATTCACGCTACATTTCGGTGTAACCACTTTTGTCATCGCCTCTATTCATCAAGTGAGTAATCACATCCCCTTTTTACCGTTTTACTATACTTTTGGGGCGAAATGCATGAACCATATTTGAACTAAATTGATTATTACTTCTATGAACTCTCTAGACTAGAACTTGTGAACTCGAATCGATCCTTGAACTTAATTACGAACTTATGACTTGTTTAAACTTATTGAACCGTACGTGTTATGATCTTGACCTAAAGTCTCCCATGTTCGGAGCATTACTATAAAGTCTCGCTTCTTATTGGTGGAGCGGTCTCAATAAATCTCGCCTAGGTGGTCGAGTGACAAGGGAGTCTCCCTTGTTGGAGCAGTGCAAAGTCTCCCCATGTTCGAGACATCACTATAAAGTCTCGCCTTATTGGTGGAGCGGTCTCAATAAATCTCGCCTAGGTGGTCGGGTGACAAAGGAGTCTCCCTTGTTGAGCGTGCAAAGTCTCCCATGTTCGAGCATCACTATAAAGTCTCGCCTTATTGGTGGAGCGGTCTCAATAAATCTCGCCTAGGTGGTCGAGTGACAAAGGAGTCTCCCCTGTTCGAAAAAGGCAAAGTCTCCCATGTTCGGAGCATCAACTTAAATTATTATATACTTGGTACTATATTGTGAACTATTTTGACCACTTGATACACTACATTTTTGTGCAATGGGTTGTGTACACACAGGTTGCAAGTTTTGTATGGAACTTGGGTGAGTGGATATACAATGCCTTTGCTTTGGGAACTATTATGACCGCTTACACTTGACTACTTGACGCACTATATTTTTGTGCAATGGGTTGTGTACACACAGGTTGCAAGTTTTGTATGGGCGGAATTTGGAACTGAGTGGATACACAATGCCTTTGCTTTGTGGACTATTTTTCGATGACCGAAAGCTTTGAATATTTCTTACGAATTTTCTTATTTCGCTAAACGTGTTTACTCACCAACTATTTTCATAGTTGACCCGTTTTTCTCTCATGCATTTCAGGTGATCGTTAGTAAGCTTTTCTATCAAGTCTTGCATAAAGAAGTTTTCACTTGTCACTACAAATCATTATGTAATAGAACTCAATGTTTTGGAAATTAAACTTTGTAATATATTTGTCGATGACGGCTAAACTGGTATTGTAATGGTGTACTCTTTCTTTTAAATATTAATGTTGGTATGTTCTATTATCTTGTGCTTATGTTCCCTTCCGTTACACCTCGTGTTTCCGCCTCCGGCGAGGGTGTGACAAAGTTAATCTACTCACGAAACTTATCACGACCACTTTGGACTATTGGACTAACAAGTGACATTGGACTCGTAACAATCATTAACATATCATATTCAATAATTAGACAAAAAATCAACTTTTGACTAACATAATGTCTCTCGATATGTTGTTTCTTTTGGCTAAATATCTTTCAGATCACGATATGGACGTCCAAATAGAGAATGTTGATGCACCAAATGTCCTCACAATTGAAGACATCTTCCCCAACGGTTACACTATGAAGATTGGGAAGAACAACCTCAGAGTTGATTTTGACAACTTCGTTCTGAGTCGTCTTGTCAGATTGTTGTGGATATTCTGAAGACTCATCCTTACAAGAATATGCTCACAAACTCTGCAACAGTGCCGGTAATTTATGTTCATCAATTCTGGCATACCATGCAGAAGGTCAAAGGTCAAAATGTTGTGACAGTGACGCTCAACGATAAACAAGTCACTATCACTCCAGCATATTTAAGGGCTATTCTTCTTCTACCCATCATCCAGCCTGTTGATTACCCTGCTACTCCTTCGGAAGTGGTCACTCTTCAGTTCATGGTCGACATCGGCTATAATGAAGCTGCTGGGATAATCACAAAACACTCATCAGTTGACCTCAAGAACATTCCCCAGCCATGGAGAACTCTCTACATCATGATTGCCAAATCAGTTTTTGGACGTGACAATGGTTTTAAGCATCCGAAGCTCATGGAACTACAAATATTTTGGGGCATGGTCAACATGAAACACATCAAATTTGAAGCTCTGATCTGGGACGACATGATGTCGTATCTTATAAAGTCGGGCACCAAGATCCCTTATATCAGATACACAAAGTTGTTGATCCAAAGGGCTCTAGGGAATAATCAAGATATTCCCTTGAGACTTGATGACCCCAACCATCACTCCATGTTGCTTGAGCCCACACTCAATTTTGTCAGATTTAAGGACTCAACAACAAACAAACAAGGTGCGGTATTACCAGATTGTCTTATCACTACTGCTATCAAGGAACTTCAATCGTACAAACAATATCTGGAAGCAGTTGAATCAGGAAAAGTGGGGTTCCTAGATGGAAAATATTCTGGTACATCTGTTAGGAAGACCAGGAGAGCTGGAAGTATTACGAGCACTGAGTGTACGAGAAAGTATCCTAAGAGGACTCATGTTCTCAAAAGGAAAATTCCATCAAAAGATGCTATCCCTATTCTTAAACCAGAACCAAAACTAATGGACGAGGACTTAGAGGACACTGAAACAGATGAAGAGATTATCTACTCGGAATCTGCAACAGATGATACTCTAACAGTCGCAAAACCTTTCAGTCCCAAGTCTGACAAAGGGAAAACTCTAGTGCTTGAGCAAGTTGAAAAGAGCTCAGAAGAAAAACCACTGGATGAAGATAGAGACCACAGAAAGAAGCTCAAAAATCTCAGACTCCAACATGTTGCTCAGGAATTCAACCTTCAGCAAACTCGTGGCCCCGGAGGGTCAAGTGGTGGTGCACTAACTATACTAGTTTCCGATGCGGTTAATCAACCCGATAAGGGAACTGGTACCACCACCCACGACTCAGAACATAAGCAACTTGAGGATAAGATCATCTTTGACTTTGAGCAACCAGAAAAGAAGAGGGGGAAGTCTACTGATGAAGATGTTGAGGCTGAAGCTAAAGAAAATGCAGAAAAAGAAGCTCAAGCTCAAGCAGATGAAGAAGCTAGAGTAAAGGCGGAAGAGAAGGCTCAAGCGGAAAAGGAAGCTAATGATTACATTCTTGATAGCCCTGTACGTAGCAAGGAACAAACCTCTGAGCCACCAAAGGACCCTGAGTGTTAGGATATATAAAATACCTGAGTTAAAGAGTCGGTCACCTCAATTATATGTAATCGTTAGAAAGCTCATAGTCGTAGTCATTTTAATATTAGTTAGTATTTAGTTAAGTAACACCGTGGAGAATGGGCGGGTCTTTACCCACTGTATGCCTGATCCACGGCCCGTAGGAGGCGAGTCTTGTAAGAAAACTATAAATACCCTCTACCTCCCAAGGTAGAGGGTCGGAGCTTCAATACCATTTTTCTTTGTTTCATATAGTTCCCAACTCTCTTCCCTTTCTCTCTCTAGAACTTTCTCTCTCTAAACATTTGTATACGCCCCATATGGATATGGTTTGATGTGTTTGTGAAATCCTATATGTTACAATTGGTATCAAGAGCCATGGTTTGATCAATCATCTTTCATGCTCTTTGTTTTGGGGGATTTCATAAGGTTTTTGGGGTTATAAGTGTTTAGAAGATTTTGAATCATTTGATCAATTTCTAATGTTAAAGATTAAATTTTGATTGTACTTTTGTGTTTAGGATCATCATATGTGTTTAGGTTTTGAATTGGAAGGCTTGAATCATTGTGGTTTGGTTGGTTTTGATTGATAAACTGGTTGTTTTTTAAAAGTGTACGAAGCGAGTTGAGCTACGAAGTTGCATTTCTTGGAAGTGAGTTGCTTTGTTATTGGAAGCGAGTTGGTTTATGCTACTTGGTTGTTAAGCGAGTTGTTTCTGTATGCTACTTGCCTATTTAGCGAGTTGACTCTTTATGCGACTTGGGTTTTAAGCGAGTTGTTTCTTTAAGCAACTTGAGTTCTAAAGTGACTTGGCTATTAAGCGAGTTGTATTGGCAGCGAGTTGGTTTATACGACTTGTGTTGATCCCAGTTGAGCAAACGATCTAATATAAAAACTGACTTTAAACAAAGACTTATTAAGTATCACGCTGAATTTAATACTTAATCTTAAGAAGAAGAACAATAAACATTCAACACCTCAATATTATTATTAATACGAATTCTAACCAGTATTAGGGTTTTACAACCTTGAAGTGTATCGACCTTAGATATAAAACATACGTATATCTAGTCTAACCTAGGACCTCCTTTTATAGGCTAAGGAGTCCTTTACATAATACATTACATAACCTACAAGATAAATATCTTTTCCATATTTATCTAATACAAAATACTAAACCAACTATACAAGACTAGCAGTGGTTACAATACAATATCCGTGGTTAAACAATACTACTAGCCGCGGTTTGTCTTCATCAGTGGTTCCATTCTTCTGTCTGTGGTTTTATCAACTCTGTCCATGGTTCCAACACTTAAAATAATTCTTGATCCAAGGAACCAAAAACCCAACAATCCTCCCCTAAACTTGATACATTCCAACAGAATTCTCAAGTTTCATTTAAGCTCAAAACATCTGAATTGGAGGATGTAGCCAAACACTTACTAGATTTAAGAATTTTCTCATACTTCAGCAACAACTCGTAAGCTTGACCATCATAGGGCAACAACATCTTGATAATACTAGGCTTCATCATCTGAGCAATAACTCCTGGATACTTATTCAGTTGAGGATAATCACCTTCTACAAGCATGTGAATAACTTCTCCAGAAATAGTTAAAACATGAACTCCACAAGTTTGATATAAAAACCATCTTGTAACATGACCATTGTAGAGTCCTTTCCATTCAGGTTCATCATGAGTAGGTTCAAATAAAATTTTCAAATGATGATAAACCACTCTCTCATGATAATCATTTGGATGTTCTTCACCAAACTTATTCTTGTAAAGTATCCAAAGATTCATCAAATCATCTCTATCAAACTACTGAAGCATCTGTGAAAATTTATTATACTCATAAACTTCATTGTTGAGTCTTTGAATTTTCCAACATCATTCACTTCCATTAAGATCAAACACATAAGAGATAATTTGATTACCATCTTCAACTAATTTCAGTCTTTTAGAATCAGATGTCTCCTGAATCTCAGATTTTCTCTTTTGTCTACTTTGAATCCACTCTTCTTCCTTTTTAGAATCCATTGCACAGAAATCATCATTATTAATCTTCATACATCTAATATAAAGCTCATAAATTCTTTCAAATGAACATTTACTAAGATTATCAGGAATATGTATGCCTGATGAGTGTCTAAATACTCATCATTTTTGTTCTTTCCACACTGCAAAAACAGTCAAAAACACTTTGAAAAGTCTCAAAAAGACAGAAAAAATATTTAGACTGTATTTTATGCAATAATTGTCAAAATCTAGTCCTTGGTTATTCAAAACATGTAATTTTTCATAAAAGGCCCTCAGGAATTTTTAAGTTGTCAAAATTAGCCTTATAAAGCTCAGTTTTGCAAAATGGCAACTTTAGTCCCTGAAATTTCAAAGATTGACAGAATTTACCCCTGGACATTTTAAATTGGAAAATTAACATTTTTAGTCCTTTGGTTTTTCTAACTTGTCAAAATTGGTCCTTTTGATAAATTTTGGAAAATTGCTAATTCAGTCCCTCAAGTTTGGAATAAATTGCAAAAGAGACCCTTGGGCTTAATCCTACTACAAACCAAAACCGGACCCTTTAAATTCATAACCCAAAATAAACCCAATCCTCCCACCATCTTCCTCACCAACTCACCCTGCAACTCCCTGCAACACTCAACCTTCCCCATACCATATCCCCCCTCCTAACCACAACCCTCCAAACCACATTAAATGCTCACCTCCCCTGTCACAAATCACAGGACCAAGTGGAATCAAATTTCGCGCCAAAATCCAAGCCAACGGTCAAGATCAATAGAGCCCAATCAATGGCCAGGAAAAGAACCAGAAACCCTAGTGGGGTGCTATAAGAGAAGAGAGAAGACAGAAGTTTTCGGGATATAAATAAGAGATTAGTGTATTTGTATCAACTAGTCTAGAATATCTCCAAGTTCTAGTCCCATTTACATTCTTGTAATTTAATTTGAATGTCATTTTAATTCAGTCAATGCAATTTAAATTCCTGTTTTTCATTCAATTTTTAATTTCAGTTAAAGCAATTGTCTTTGTGTTTATCTTTTAAAAATCTGTCGTGGGTGTACTTAATTGTTTTGAAATCATTGTGAGTTTCCATTGGTATTGAAAATCAGTTCTTAGGTCCCAAACTAAGTATTTCTTGAAGTCATTTTCTGGTTCTTGCCCCAGCAGGAGTGTTTGGTTTAAGTGGGACAAATGGGTCAAAGTGGTTTTACCCACTTTGACCAGTGAAGTCAAACTCTTTTTGAGTATTTGAGTCTAGTTCTAAGAGTTGGAAAAGGATTTTACAAGATTTCAATAGATTTAAAGTTCCTTTGGTTTCAAATTTTTTTTTGAGTTCTGTCAGTTTTTTTTAGCAAAATTAGTCAAGTTTTAGTTGTGAGAAAATTTTAAAAAAAATAAAAATAGTAAGTTTCCTAGCTACTTTAACTTGTTTCAAAAGGATAAAATTCACAAAATCGTTTTAATAGGTCTACCAGTTGGTTGAAATGGATGGGTTGGACTAAAATCCCCCTGTGCAGCAATCAGTCCCCAACAAGCTCTTTTGCAGGTTCCTTTGTAGCATCTAACTAGCTTCACTTTAGCTTATTTTCAGTTCTTGAGGTCTTTGTTGTATGAACTTTAACTGAGTTAGGTTTTTAGATTCATTAGTGCTCAATAGAGAGCTTAATTATAAGCCCGCAGCCCCCACATCAGCTTAGCATGAGCTTATTAGTAGTCTTAGATTGCTTAATTCCATGTTTTAGCTTTAGGATTCCCCTAGCTTAATGTCCTAGCCAACTGCTTATTGAGCCTTTCCAATTGTTTCTTATGTAGTTCTTTTAGCTTATTGTAGATGTTCAATCTGAGTGCTAGCTTATTTCTCTATCCAAACTGTTTTTCATGCTTCATTTTGTGCTTAAAACCTGCTAAGGGGTGTTTGGTTATTGTTTTTGCAAAGTGATTTTTGCCAAACTTTGTGGAATTTTCACAGATTCATTATAAGTCCATTTGAGCTGAAATTTGGGATACAAGATCTTTGGTTGGTCGTGGATTTCATGATCATTTTAGTTTATTTTTAGGAATTTTATAAGTTGGCTTAATGTAGGCTTAAAGTAGCTAGTTAGGGCCGTTTGGCGTGTTGAGACTTGAAATCTGGTCTCGAGCTTTTTTTCTGTAGCTTGTGCTTTTTAGGTCCCAATCAGTTGCATTAGCTCATTTTAGGTTAGATTTAGGCTGTAGTAGCCTTTGGTAATTTTAGAGCTTTTTAGCTTATTTTTAGCTTATTAGCAAACTGCTTATTTTCGCCATTCGCTTATTATGGGTTAGACAGTTCTCATTTTATTTTTCCTAGCTTTCTAATTTTATTTTATAATTTTCAGGAAATTTTCATAATTTTTACTGTTCCTTTAGTATTTTTCTTGATTTTAATTAGTTTTAACTAGTTTTTAATTAATAATAAATATTTAAACTGTCTAAAAAATATATTTTCAGTTTTAAAATTAGTTTTATAATATTTTAGATTTTTCCAATTTATAATTTCATTTTTTAGGTTAATTTTATATTTTCTTGTATTTTAATGTATTTTTAAATAGTTAAAAATAGTTTTTAATTAATAATAATTAGATAAATAGTTTTAAAAATAATTTTCTTTTTCTTAAAATTTTCTTTTATTATTAGAAGTGTTAAAAAATAATTTTCATTTTCATGAGTCTTTTAGTTTTCTGATTTCACATTTTTATTTTACACGTTTACGTTTGTTTTAGTTTAAGTTTTAAGTTTTTAGGTTTTAATCGTTAATCGATTTTAAATATAGAATTAAAATGACTTCAAAGTCTTTATTAGATTTAATTTCCTTAGTATAATCAATCATAACCTTTTCCTGTTCAATATTCACCCGATCACAGATTCGTTGTATTACAGTTTACACACCTCGTTCACACCTCGTTGGGACTTAACGACCCGGGGATCCACTATACTCCTCTGGACTTAATTGCATTTTGTTTTGAGCTGTTTGGGACGGATCAAATTTTGGCGCCGCTGCCGGGGAGGTGTGCTGCGTACTACGAATTTGAAGCATCTGTGTTGTTGAATATACATCCATTGTATATTTACCATCCTTGTTCCTATTTTCTTATTATTATCATATAAAAACAAAACGGTTTCCGAAAACATTTTAAAATCAGTTTTTCAACGAACACAAAAACCTAAAAAGATTTTCTTTCTTATATTTCCAAAATGTTTTCAAAAATACCAAAAATATTCCTCTTTACCCTCTTACCCTTTTGATTCTTCATTTCTTACCCTCTGGAACCCTTTGATTCTTTCTATGTCTTATCCTCACCTTCTTGGTTGTCAATGGTGTGGTGACCCTCATAATGATGATAATTGTCTCAGTTTTAGCATGGTAGAATCAGGAGATGGGTCTGTTTATAACCAAGCTCCCTATCCTTACCATGACACATCTGATTCATTCTACCAACCACCACATCATGAGATATTGACATACTGTGTGAGTTTGTGGAGGTCCTCACCAAGGATTTTGGTGTCAGACCAGAGACCCTTTTTCTATGAACAAATCTCTGATAACACTTTGAACTTTGGAATGATCAATTCCATGTTATTCACCAAATCAGTCACAACAATCATTTTGTTGTGAGAACTGTGGAGGTCCCATTTCACTCTTATTGGCAAACAAGAATCCATTTCCTTGTAACAATTACGACTATCCATATCACGACCAACCTCAACAGTGCCAAATGACTCAAACTCCTCAGCAAACCCCCAAGACCTTATCTAGAGCTTCTGGAGTTAGTGAAAAGAACTGAGGAGTAGAGTAAAACAGCATTTCGAAATGCTCCCAGTTTTCTTGTGTATTGTGATTGTGGGGGTCCTCATGATGATTATCAATGTCAACCTTCCGGTTTTGACAAATCTCCACTCCCACAATGTCCCGTCCTTCAAAATTCACATGAGAAATCCATGGAAGAATTGCTAGCTGAAGAGCAAGCTGCTAAAATAAATTCCCAAATTGCGTTTGAAAAATCTATTAGGGAATCAATTGCAAAAGAAAAAGCAGCCAGATCTAGCTCTCAATTTTGTTTTATTCCTGATGACAGTGATGATGAGGATACACTTGATATCCTTCAATTCTATAAAGATTCATCAAGTTCATCAGTTGAAATTCCTTCCGTGGAAAATCAGGGAGACAAGACTATGATGGAATTACTAGCGGAAGAACAAATGGAAAGTGTAAAACATATGTATGCTAGTCCTTCTCAACTCCCTCCCTCATGTTGTTATCACACCGATATTCCCTAACTCTCTAAACATGGGGATGAGCATCTTGACACTGTTCCTGAAAAGGAATCGGACGAATTCATAAAGTCTAGTGTAGAGAACCTTGTCCCAATCCCGAGAGAGTCACAGGGAACTTCTGAGCATATGTGTGATTCTCTTCCCCCTCTTGAGTGTTCAAAAGATCATTTGAAACTTTCTCTGATCTTAGCGACGATTGTGCTTCCTATGAAACATCAGTATGTTGAGGCATCACTCCCACAGTCGGATCCTCTTCTTGAGGAGTTCACCGATGAACTCACTCACATCAATCCACTTTCATCGAAAAGTGATGATGATCTCGTTGATTTCGAAGCCGACCTAGGAGAAATTGAAAGTCTCCTTTATAATGATCGTTCACTCACTTCTTATCCCAACATTCCAATAGAGAATGTTGATCACTCTGTTCCTGAAGCGTTCAAACACTCTCACTAATCCTCTATTTTGAATTCGACTCTGACTCCACTTTAATTTCGAGAATCCCTCTTTGATACTCAGATTGAGGATAGTGATGAGTCTACGGTGGACAAGAATTCACAGTTTTACATCTCGTGAATGATTCTCTTCACGAGGAGTTCGCTGGTGAACTCACTCATATCATATCTCCGCCGGAGTATGATCACTTCCACTTTGATCATGACACACTGGATTGTCTAGACCAATTGAGCTTAAATTATGGATTCATAATACTGAATTATGGATTCTCCTATGGATGAAGATGAGTTAGTCATGATTTTCATCATGACTTTCTTCCTTTTCTTCACCTATCCCTGACTTCTTTCTCTTCTCTTCTCCTCCTCGAATGAAGACACTATCTTTGACCCCCCCGCATTTTCATTTATCCCTGTGAGCCGGTCTCTCAATTCTCATCGGTGTGGACTTTTCACGACTTCAAATGTTTTATACAAACATCTCAAGTGAAAGTCCGATGGAGATTGTCCTCTCAATTCCTCTTACTTGCTTCCCCATGACAAATTAATTAATTCGGGGTCGTCCAGCTAAGGCGACCTCGTAATCAAACAGTAGTTAAACATGGGTTTTCACCCGTGTGTACCACCCTAGTGCGGGGGAGTTTCCCCCCGCTGTTGTATATAAGTTTTCTAAAAAAAAATTAAAAAAAAAAAAAAATGGTCGTAATTTTTCCCTTTACGTTCTATGTTTCGGCATAACCGCCGGTACTTTGAATATTGAGGGCAATATTCATTTCTAGTGTTGGGGGAATTCTCACGAATTTTATCATGTAATTATACCACCCAATTCCCCCGTTTTTGGCCAAAATTTTTGGAGTAAGTGTTTTGCACTTACTCATCTTACGTTATCCGTCCGCCATGTCTAATAAACAAAAGGATTGGCTAATCCAGGAGCAAACGGCTCTTGGTAAAGATATCTCAAATCCGTTGACTGCTTGCAATTTGCCCAAAATTGTATGGTGTTCAGCACACCATATCTTTAATTAGTGAAGAGTTGGCTAGCCCGCAAGTTTATGGCTTGTGGTAAAGGATGTTGGAAAACCATAATTGGTAATCAGCTCACCAAAGATATTTTATCTAAGAGTTGGCTAGTCCAGAAGCAAACGGCTTCTGGTAAAGACAAATCAAAACCGTTGAAAGCTGTTGATTTGCTCAAAATCATTTGGTTATCAGTGTACCATAGTTCTTACTTGAACTGAAACATTTGGCTACTCCAGAAGTAATGGCTTTTGGTAAAGAGATTCAAATCCATTAAGTTTTTCTCAAAAGATTGCTAGGGACTAGCAATGGTTTAGTGTGGGGGATTGATGAGTGTCTAAATACTCATCATTTTTGTTCCTTCTACACTGCAAAAACAGTCAAAAACACTTTGAAAAGTCTCAAAAAGACAGAAAAATATTTAGACTGTATTTTATGCAATAATTGTCAAAATCTAGTCCCTGGTTATTCAAAACATGTAATTTTTCATAAAAGGCCCTCAGGAATTTTTAAGTTGTCAAAATTAGCCTTATAAAGCTCAGTTTTGCAAAATGGCAACTTTAGTCCATGAAATTTCAAAGATGACAGAATTACCCCCTGGACATTTTAAATTGGAAAATTAACATTTTTAGTCCTTTGGTAATTCTAACTTGTCAAAATTGGTCCTTTTGATAAATTTTGGAAAATTGCTAATTCAGTCCCTCAAGTTTGGAATAAATTGCAAAAGAGACCCTTGGGCTTAATCCTACTACAAACCAAAACCGGACCCTTTTAATTCATAACCCAAAATAAACCCAATCCTCCCACCATCTTCCTCACCAACTCACCCTGCAACTCCCTGCAACACTCAACCTTCCCCATACCATATTCCCCCTCCTAACCACAACCCTCCAAACCACATTAAATGCTCACCTCCCCTGTCACAAATTACAGGACCAAGTGGAATCAAATTTCGCGCCAAAATCCAAGCCAACGGTCAAGATCAATAGAGCCCAATCAATGGCCGGGAAAGAACCGAGAACCCCTAGTGGGTGCTATAAGATAAGAGAGAAGACGAAGTTTTCGGGATATAAATAGGAGATTAGTGTATTTGTATCAACTAGTCTAGAATTTCTCCAAGTTCCAGTCCCATTTACTTCTTTCTTGTAATTTAATTTGAATGTCATTTTAATTCAGTCAATGCAATTTAAATTCCTGTTTTTCATTCAATTTTTAATTTCAGTTAAAGCAATTGTCTTTGTGTTCATGTTTTAAAAATCTGTCGTGGGTGTACTTAATTGTTTTGAAATCATTGTGAGTTTCCATTGGTATTGAAAATCAGTTCTTAGGTCCCAAACTAAGTATTTCTTGAAGTCATTTTCTGGTTCTTGCCCCAGCAGGAGTGTTTGGTTTAAGTGGGACAAATGGGTCAAAGTTGTTTTACCCACTTTGACCAGTGAAGTCAAACTCTTTTTGAGTATTTGAGTCTAGTTCTAAGAGTTGGAAAAGGATTTTACAAGATTTCAATAGATTTAAAGTTCCTTTGGTTTCAAATTTTTTTTTGAGTTCTGTCAGTTTTCTTTAGCAAAATTAGTCAAGTTTTAGTTGTGAGAAAAATTTTTAAAAAATAAAAATAGTAAGTTTCCTAGCTACTTTAACTTGTTTCAAAAGGATAAAATTCACAAAATCGTTTTAATAGGTCTACCAGTTGGTTGAAATGGATGGGTTGGACTAAAATCCCCCTGTGCAGCAATCAGTCCCCAACAAGCTCTTTTGCAGGTTCCTTTGTAGCATCTAACTAGCTTCACTTTAGCTTATTTTCAGTTCTTGAGGTCTTTGTTGTATGAACTTTAACTGAGTTAGGTTTTTAGATTCATTAGTGCTCAATAGAGAGCTTAATTATAAGCTCGCAGCCCCCACATCAGCTTAGCATGAGCTTATTAGTAGTCTTAGATTGCTTAATTCCATGTTTTAGCTTTAGGATTCCCCTAGCTTAATGTCCTAGCCAACTGCTTATTGAGCCTTTCCAATTGTTTCTTATGTAGTTCTTTTAGCTTATTGTAGATGTTCAATCTGAGTGCTAGCTTATTTCTCTATCCAAACTGTTTTTCATGCTTCATTTTGTGCTTAAAACCTGCTAAGGGGTGTTTGGTTATTGTTTTTGCAAAGTGATTTTTGCCAAACTTTGTGGAATTTTCACAGATTCATTATAAGTCCATTTGAGCTGAAATTTGGGATACAAGATCTTTGGTTGGTCGTGGATTTCATGATCATTTTAGTTTATTTTTAGGAATTTTATAAGCTGGCTTAATGTAGGCTTAAAGTAGCTAGTTAGGGCCGTTTGGCGTGTTGAGACTTGAAATCTGGTCTCGAGCTTTTTTTCTGTAGCTTGTGCTTTTTAGGTCCCAATCAGTTGCATTAGCTCATTTTAGGTTAGATTTAGGCTGTAGTAGCCTTTGGTAATTTTTAGAGCTTTTTAGCTTATTTTTAGCTTATTAGCAAACTGCTTATTTCGCCCATTCTGCTTATTATGGGTTAGACAGTTCTCATTTTATTTTTCCTAGCTTTCTAATTTTATTTTATAATTTTCTGGAAATTTTCATAATTTTTACTGTTCATTTAGTATTTTTCTTGATTTTAATTAGTTTTAACTAGTTTTTAATTAATAATAAATATTTAAAAAGTCTAAAAAATATATTTTCAGTTTTAAAATTAGTTTTATAATATTTTAGATTTTTCCAATTTATAATTTCATTTTTAGGTTAATTTTATATTTTCTTGTATTTTAATGTATTTTTAAATAGTTAAAAATAGTTTTTAATTAATAATAATTAGATAAATAGTTTTAAAAATAACTTTCTTTTTCTTAATATTTTCTTTTATTATTAGAAGTGTTAAAAAATAATTTTCAATTTCATGAGTCTTTTTGTTTTCTGATTTCACATTTTTATTTTACACGTTTACGTTTGTTTTAGTTTAAGTTTTACGTTTTTAGGTTTTAATCGTTAATCGATTTTAAATATAGAATTAAAATGACTTCAAGGTCTTTATTAGATTTAATTTCCTTAGTATAATCAATCATAACCTTTTCCTGTTCAATATTCACCCGATCACAGATTCGTTGTATTACAGTTTACACACCTCGTTGGGACTTAACGACCCGGGGATCTACTATACTCCTCTGGACTTAATTGCATTTTGTTACAGCTGTTTGGGACGGATCTATGCCAGAATTCTTAATAATCTTTATCAGTACATTCCTCATTTGTGCAATTGAAGGAGGTTTCTTTCTTATAACTTGCTTCCTTTCTTTACTTATCCTCCTTGCCCATTCACCTAAAAGTCTAGCTCTTTCCGCATCATTCAACAGTGCCCATTCTTGTGGAGTATACTCATCATGTATTTGATTAGAAGCTTGAAGGTAGTTTTGTGATTCATACCATGTAGCTAACCATCTCTGACTAGCTTCCTCTTCTTGTTGCTTCCTTTTCTCTAACACTGCTTGTTCTTCAACTAACATCTTTCTTACATACTCTGCATCATAAGCAACCTGTTCTTCTTTACTTTTAAACGTCAACTCTGGTTCTGCAATCCCTTTACCTTTTACCAATGTCTTGTTGAACCACTTTCTTCTTTAATGGATCACCAATAACCAAACTTTTACTTCTAGGTTTAGGTGCAGCAGATTCAAGAGTTAAAACAGGTGCAATAATAGGTGTAGAAATAGATGAGGTTTTGCTTAGATTTATCAATGTACTTGCGACTTCTTTTCTCAACTTCTTTAGATTTAGGTGGTGATACAGAGAGGGTTGTGACAATAGTGGAAGTGGTTATGATAGCAGTGGGTGTGATAGTAGTGGGTACAATTGCCATGTCTGAAACTGCAGCAGTGGTTACAAGGGTACTAACCGTGGTTGCAGACATACTATTAGTGGTTGTGTCCTGCACTACTTCAGCTTCTGCAACAGTCTTCAAACTTCATCATAATCCAAACCTTCAGTTTGTGTGTATCCTTGAGCAACCAACCTTGATTTGTTCCTTACCACTATACCTCTTTCATCCCTCTTGTTTTACACAACACCATTCGTTACAATTGCCCTCTTACCATTAGGAAGATCAACCAATGTCCAAACCTTTTGAATCTTAAACTATAGAAGCTCCTCTTGCATTGATTCTACCCAGCCTTCTTTTGATAAAGCTTCTTCCACTCTCTTGGGCTCCTTTTGAGACAGAAAACAAGCAAACAGGCAATTTTGCAGATCTTTATGATTGTTTCTTTTGTGAAGTGATCTTGCAAAGAACCCATGTTCTGGAAAGGGTTTAGTGTTCTTTGGGATGAATTTTGTGAATCCTTGTAGTGGTGATTGGACTTTCATTAATGACAGTTTCCAAGTTAGTCAAATCAGCATTAAAAAAATCATCCATGTCTTCATCATCAGTAGGAGTATCAATTTCTATCAAAGCAGGCATGGTAGGATCATGTGGATACTCCTCATCATCAAATAATGGCTTTGCATGTGGTCCAAAGAAAGTACTATCACCAGTACTTGCAGCCGGGGTTTCACTTGGACTATCAGTGGTAGAAGATGGCTTAGCAGTGCTTTCAGTTGGCTTAGCAGTGCTTGCAGAATGCCTTTTCTTCTTTTCAATTTCTTCTACCGACACTGAGTTATCTTTCAACAACTCATCCTTATCTTGATGATGATCAACATTGCCTCCATTATTCAGTACATCATCATCAGTGGGACCTTGCTTATCAATGATGGAAGGAACAGAACCAGCTTTCCACTTTTCAACCAAATAGAACTCCTTTGGAGAATCAGCTTCCTTAGAAGTTGTTTCAGCATCAGAATCCTTTTGTGTACCTGCATTAATATTAGTGGAAGTTCCTGCAATGATAGGCTCATAATTCATAGATTTGGTTAGCATATCAATGTTAAACAGCCAGTCTGGTCTTATGGTCTCAACACTAGGTCTTTTTGAATTGAACATGTAGGTTCTCTTCAACAATTCTAGTCCTCCTATTGTATACTCTAAAGGCTTTATTATTAGAAGAATAACCTAAAAAGTATCCATCATCACTTTTTCTTGAAACTTTCCTAGGTAGTCTATGGTATTCAAGATAGTAACAGGACACCCAAAAGGTTTTAGGAATGCAATCATTGGCTTCCTATCATGTAACAGCTCATAAGGGGTCTTGTTATGAGGCTTCACTACCTTACTTCTATTCTGCATATTTGAAGTGCCTCTGACTTACCCAAAAGGTAGTAGGTAGCTTAGATTCCGACAACATTGTCCTAGCGTTCTCAATTAGTGTTCTATTTTTTCTTTCAGCTACACCATTTTGTTGTGGTGTTCTAGCAACACTAAACTGTCTTTCAATACCCTTAGCTACAGGAACGATTCTTCACATCATTCTTAAACTCAGTTCCATTATCACATCTGATTACCTTGACCTTATGATTTACGAGATTTTCTATCTTAGTAATGAAACTCTTGAGGATATCACTAGTCTCACTCTTGGCAGCCAAAAAGTATACCCAAGAAAATCTACTATAATCATCAGTGATAACTAGGCGGTACTGCTTATGGTTCAAACTTTTAACAAAGGTAGGTCCAAATAAGTTGTTAGGATATGAAAGTGCTGAAGATTGACAAAGTTCTGCAGAAAGATAAAGTACTGTAAACAACAAAGTACTGGAAAAAGTCAAAGAGTCAAAGTACCGCTAAAGATAAAGTCAAAGTACTGCTTTCGAAGTCAAAGTACTGCAATACTAAAGAACTGTTTTATTCGTTTATAGAAAGTCTTGTAATTCTAGAATATTCTGTATTAGATTACTTGTCGCACAAGGATACAATTTGTAAACTGACTAGGGTTATCCTTGAGTCTACAAAAGGACCCCTATATTGGCATTAGAGGTACGATTGCATACAAGTTATTATTTTAGAGTTTTAGAGAAATTCGATATTCTTAGAATTGTTGAAGTATCTGCATAATAAGCAGATTTAGAGTTATTAATAAAGTTGTTCTTCTTAGATTTGTTAAGTAATTTCCGCATACTTAATAAAGATTACTCAATGTTTCATTGTTAATAACTTAGGATTTATCTGAGGTTGTTAAACCTTAAACAAGCTATTTAAGTTAGTTTGGTTAGAGTACATCGATCCAACAAGTGGTATCAGAGCTTGTGTGGAAACTCTAACTAAGAAGAAACCCTAAAACCTACTACAACAAAACCCAAAGATGTCGACATGAAGCATTTCCCACCATCAATCACCTCACTTTAATTCCAATCATCAAGAAAGGAGAATATGACCTATGGTGCATGAAGATGAGGCAGTACATTGCCATTACAGACCATGCTCTATGGAATGTAATTGTCAATGGTAATGAAGTAGTTCAGAACCTGTAGAGATTCCTAGACAACCTAAACCACCCAAAGCTGTCTTACCAGCAGCTACCATAAGGAATCAAAAGAAGGCTCTTAACATTCTCTTATGTGCTATACCTGATGGACATCTACTGAAATTCCATGATGCTAAAGATGCAAAGCAACTCTGGGCTGCTTTCAAGACTAGATATGGAGGGAATGAAGCTTCTAAGAAGATGCACAAATCTGAAAGCAACAGTTTGAAACTTTCACAGTTGGTGAAAGAGCGGGTCTTGATGCTGCATATGATAGATTTCAAAATCTCCTCCACATGTTGGAATTATACAAAGGTAGGTATCTTGAAGATGATAATCTGAAGTTTTTAAGGAGTTTGCCATCTACATGGCATGTGATTGCTACAATGATCGAGGACAACTGGTTTGGATGTCATGGACTTTGATGATCTCTACAACCATCTGAAGGTGTATGAGCATGAGATGAATTGCCAAACAAGTTCAAGTCTCACACAGATAGCCTTCTTATCGAAAGAGAGGCGGTACTTCCACCAAAAGCTTGCTTCTCTACTCAATCTTGTTGCTCAAAGTACTTTGCCTACACTTCTCCCTACTTTTGCTCCGACAAAGCGCACCAACAAATACCCTTCACTTTCATCCAAGTTGTATGCTCTTTCTTTGCCGCACAGCTTCCTTACTCACTTATGAAGAAGATCTCTCACAGATTGAAGAGGATGCTCTTGAAGAAATTGATATCAGGTGGCAAGTTGCAATTATCACTGCAAGGATTAAGAAGTATATGAAGAAGACGGAAAAGCATTGACTTCAAACCAAAGCAGGGAATCACTTTTGACAAATCCAAAATTGAATGCTTCAATTGTCAAAAGAATGGACACTTTGCAAGGGAGTGCAGGTTTGCTAAGTATCAAGCAAACAGGATATCTGAGAAACCAAAGCTAGAGCTAAAAGAAATCCCTATTACTGAAACAAAGGCTTTGGTTGCTCAAGAGAATTTGTCAGAGGTTAACTGGAGTGAAGAGTTTGATGATGAACCGTGACCTATCTGTATGGTAGCAGTGGAGAAGTAGTTGAAGATTCAGTGAAGAATTGACCGAGCAATCGCTTTTGATGAGGAACCTGAACATGCTGCTTTGGAATCCAGAGATTGTCTAGGAGGATTTTATTGGAGCTTGGAGTGTGAAGATGATCCTGTTCTACTTGCAATGGTAGCTACTTCACCAAGTTCACCCCTATCTCTGAGGTATGCTCAAATTGTCATGATTTTTATCAAAAACTGCTAAATAGTTATGTGATTGAAAGAGATAACTGTGTTAGGGCTAGGTCTGAGGTAGCAGGTTATCAAATAACCTTAGAATCTATGGAAGTCAAAATCTTAACACATGAAAATAATGAAGTAGCTTGGGCATAAAAGTATGAACAACAGGATTATCAGTTAAAACTTAGTGAATGGAAATTAAATTGTAAGATTTCTGAAATTGAAAAACTGACTAAGGAAAGAGATGATTTGTTAGCTAAGTTTGCTGCTTGGGGAGAATCTGGACTATCTCATGTTAGTTATGTTGAAAAACAGATAAGAGCCTATATTAGAACTACTCTAGGATTTGGTATGGACTTTACTAACATGGAAGAAAACACATCTAGTGATCAGGATGACCTAGACTTAGAAGATATAACCACTAGTGACGATGAACTAGTTAATTATGTTGACACATCTAGTAATGAGGATTCAGTTAGTGACACACCTCCCGAAGTTTAGAAAGACACTGGTTATCATGCAGTCCCCCATCCCACTGGAATTCATCAACCCCCTAGGCCTGATGTTTCTCGTTTTGGTGTAGACAGTTTAGAGTTTAGGAAGAAGCTTATTGGTCAATCTAGGTCTGAAACCCCAAAAGAAATTGTTGAAACCAATGTTCAATGTCAAGCAGTACCTTCAACTCAAAGTACTGCTCCACAAGCAGTACCTTTAGAAAAACCTTTTCAAAATACTGCTAAACCTTTTTGGGATAATTTTGGTCAAAACAGTTTTCATCATTCACCTAGAAGACATAATAGTTTTGGTCATAGACATAGAGGAAGACATTTTGGGAATATGGGTCAAAAATTGTGTTTTGTGTGTTATAGTCCTACTCATTTAATCAAGGATTGTGAATTTCACTCAGAGTACCTTAGAAAATTCCCAAAGAATAGGTCTGCCAACCGTAAACCTAGAGAACAAACCACTGAATAATTCAAATAGGGTCAATCACAACAATTTCTCACCCTCCATAGGTACCCTCACCAAAGAAGACCTTTTTCAAAACCACCAGTACCTTCACAAGCAATACCTTCTCAAAGTACTGCTCAATCAAACCAAGGTACTGATAACACTTCTTGAAACAGAAACCCTAGGAGATCTCGTTACTATCAACCTAGAAGAAATTACAATACACATAGGGTATCTAGATCACCGGAACCAAGTGTTCAAACCAAATGGGTTTAGAAAGAAAGTACTACTGAGGGACAAACAGTACTTTCAACAAAAAGTGAATCAGATATTTTTATGATACAAGAAAGAGTGAATGAAGTTGAAAAAGAGAGTTTTGTTGCAAATCCAGAAAGTTTTGAAAATCCACATGCTAAAAATCAAAAGATAATTCTAGATCATGTTTTAAAAAATAGTGGGAATTACATACTCAAAGAATTTGAGTTTGTAACTCCACAAGGGGAACACAAGTCAATAATGGCTTGGGTTCCTAAAAGAAACTAACTCTCAAAATCTTTGTGCAGGACAACCGTAAGAGGAGCTTAAAGATCATTTGATTGTAGATAGTGGTTGCTCTGAAGCATGACGAGACAAGGAGATTCTGTCTGATTTTAGATCTATTAGTGGAGGAAGAGTTTCATTTGGGAATGATCCCAATGGAGGAAGAATTACTGGAAAAGGAACCATCAAAGGTATTATAGATTTTGAGAATGTTAGATATGTGAAGGAGCTCAAATTCAACTTATTGTCGGCTCTCAAATCGTGATAAAAGCACCCTGTTATTCATCGACAGAATGTCTCATCCTTTCCTCTGAATTCAAGCCTGCTGATGATAACTTGGTAGTACTCAGAGTACCAAGAACCAATGATGTGTATAGTCTGACATGAAGAGTCTTCACTCTTATAGGAGAGCCACCTGTTTAGTGGCAAAAGCAACATCTGAAGAGGCACATCAATGGCATAGAAGATTGGGCATGTAAATTCAAGAATATCAACAAACTGGTCAAAGGATTAGAGGTTTACCTTCAAATACTTACAAGAATGATCACTCATGCTTGGCATGCAAGAAGGGTAAACAACACAAAGCTTCATGCAAGAAGCTTAAGGAAAGAATTATTAGAGATCCATTGAGTCAAGTATATGGATCTGTTTGGACCTGTCTCTATGGCAAGTTTAAACAAGAAAAAGTACTGCTTAGTTGTGACAGATGATTGAAGTAGATTTAGTTGGGTATTTTTCTTGGGATTTAAAGATGATACTTTTGATGCTATTCAGACTCTAATAATAGCACTAGAAAACCAATTGAGACTCAAGGTTAGAGGTATTAGATGTGATAATGGGACTGAATTCAAGAACAAGCTTATGGATGAATTTTGTGCTAACAAAGGAATCAAGAGGGAGTTCAAGATTGCAAGAACACCTGCAGTAATGGTGTTGCATGAGGAAGAATAGGACTTTGATTGAAGCGTACCAACAATGCTAGATTCACAACTACCTATTCAATTCTCGGGTGAAGTTGTAAGTACTGCTGCTATGTACTTACAGAGTCTCACCAAAACCACAAATGAAGACACCTTATGAGTTGTTGATGGGCAACAAACCCAACATTCGTTTTATGAAGCCTTTTGGATGCTCTCTCACTATTTTAAACACAATTGATAATCTGGGCAAATTTGATGGCAAATCAGAAGAAGGATATTTATTGGGCTATTGTACCAATAGCAAGGGCTTTAGAGTGTACAACAGAGTCACTAAGAAGGTTCAATACTGTCTTCATGTTGAGTTTTTAGAAGATCAAGAGAATCAGAAGGGTAAAGGTCCTGATTGGATGTTTGATCTTGAAGTTTTGACTCCTTCTATGAACTACGTACCTGTCAGAGAAGAAAATCAACCTGTGTACAATGGAGAAGATTTAAAGTATGTTGTTCATGGAGTTCATATTAGACCTGATGCTTTTCCTGATGAAGAACCTCTACCTATTACACCAAAGCAAAGTACTGATGCACCAAATCAAAGTACTGATGAACCAAAATCTTCACTATCTGCTGAGGATCAAGCTATTCAAGAGACACTTAATCAGATGCTTTTTCAAGATGTAATGGCACATTCTTATTCTGATGAACAAAGAAGAGCTTATGAAGAAGCAAAGAAAAAGAACAAGACTGCAGAGTATTCTCACTGTACCTTGGACAGTACTTTCGAACAAAGTACTGCTGCACCAGTTGACAGTACTTTGGATGATTTGGATGATCCTACCATGCCTAGCTTAGAGGAAACTGATGATGAGTTTCAAGATGAAGGTATTTTCTCAGATTCCAATGAAGATGCTTATTTCACTAATTTAAATGATACTTATGGAGTTCCACAGTCTCCAACCTTAAGAATTCATAAGAATCATCCTACTGATCAAATCATTGGTCCTTCTACTTTTGGAGTAATGACAAGACACAAAGCTAAGAGTTTTACAACACCTCACAATGCTTTACTTAGCTTTGTGTATAAACAAAACAGGCTGAATCATAAGGACCATCAAACCTGCCTATTTACTTGTTTTATCTCTCAAGAGGAACCCAAGAATATTGCTCAAGTATTGACTAAAGAAAGTTGGGTTGAAGCTATGCAGGAAGAACTTCTTCAATTTAAACTTCAAGAAGTTTGGTTTTTATGTGATCTTCCGTGATGGAAAGAGGATTATTGGAACCGATGGGTTTCAGAGTCAAGAGAGATGAAAGAGGGAATGTCATCAAGAACAAGGCAATGTTAGTAGCTCAAGGCTACGCAAAGAAGGAGTAGATTATGATGAAGTATTTGCTCTTGTAGCAAGGATTGAAGCTATTAGAATATTTCTTGCTTTTGCTTCATATATGCGATTTCAGGTTTACTAGATGGATGTCAAGAGTGCCTTTCTCTATGGCACTATTACAGAAGAAGTTTATGTAAAACAGCCTCCTGGTTTTGAAGATCCTACACATCCTAACAAAGTCTAAAACGTGGTTAAGGCTCTTTATGGCCTTCATCAGGCACCTAGAGCTTGGTATGAGAGACTCTCCACATTCTTATTACAACATGGTTACAGGAGGGGAGCTATTGACAAGACTTTGTTTATTAAGAGAGACAAGAAGGACATCATGTTAGTTCAAGTCTATGTTGATGATATCATCTTTGGAGCTACCAAACAGTCTATGGTTAAGGAGTTTGAGCAGCTGATGCAGAAAGAATTTCAAATGAGTTCAATGGGTGAGTTAACTTTCTTTTTGGGACTTCAAGTTAAGCAGTCAAAGGAAGGTATTTTTATCATTCAAGACAAGTATGTTTCTGACATACTTAAGAAGTTTTGTTTTGATGCTATGAAGCCAGTAACTACACCTATTAAATCTATCAATTCATTGGGCAAAGATGAAGATGGACAACCTGTTGAAGTCAAGTTATACAGATCAATGATTGGATGTCTTATGTATCTCGTTGCATCAAGGCCTGATATCATGTTTGCTATGTGTTTATGTGCAAGATATCAAGTCTCACCAAAGATATCTCATATGAATGCAGTTAAGAGGATTTTTAGTTATTTGAAACAACAACCTAAGTCGGGGTTGTGGTATCCTAAGGATTCGCCTTTTCACTTGAAAGCTTTTTCAGATAGTTATTATGCAGGTGATAACTATGATAGAAGATCAACAACTGAGGATGCCAATATCTTGGAAGAAGATTAGTCTCCTGGCAATGTAAGAAACAGAAAATTGCAGCAACATCCTCTACTGAAGCTGAATATGTGGCTGCTGCAAGCTATTGTGGACAAGTTTTGTGGATGTAGAATCAACTCTTGGACTATGGGTTCAATTTTAAGAATACTCCTATCAATATTGATAATGAGAGTACTATTTGTATTGTGAAGAATCCAGTTTATCATTCAAAGACCAAGCACATCTTGATTTGGCATCACTTTATCAGAGATTGTTATGAGCACAGGCTCATTAATGTGGTCAAGGTTCACACAGATGATAATGTAGCTGACTTACTCACCAAAGGCTTTGATGTTTCAAGATTCAATCATTTGGTAGTGAGCATTGGTATGATTAACTACTGAGCTACATTTAAGGGGAGGACTATTAAGTATTAGTATAGTCCTATGCATTGTTTGAGGGGAGGATATTTATGTATACTTAGTCTGTACAGAGAAATTTGGGAAAGTACTGCTTGGAAAGTACTGCTTGGAAAGTACTGCATACTTGGAAGTACTGTTTGTCTTATTAAAAGTAAAAAGGTTCACCAGAAATCTTCATTCAAATTGGTGTGGAATTTAGATGAAACGAATTTGAAAGAAGATACTGAAAAGAAGAATGAATCTCAAAGTACTGAAGCAGCTGATGTTCAATCTCAAGATAATCAAGAAATTGGTGTTATTAAGCATCGAGAAAGAAAAGTTCAGTACTGAGGAGCAAGTTATTGATGTTCAAAGTACTGATGATCAAGGTACTGCTGATCAAAGTATCGCTCTTCAACAGGAACTTATGGCAAGAGTTGATTACCCAAGGCCGTTAGACTTTGAAGAGGAAGCTGGTCCTTCTACTACTGTGTTTGAAGAAGAAGTTGGTCCCTCTACTATTTTACATGAAGAAGAAGCTACCCAAACATATCAAGTAGTGATGATGAAACCATTGCTGAAATCTTGCATGACTTATCAAAGCCAAGGGGTGTTAGTATTCCAGGAGTTCAAGAGGAACAACCAAGAGCGTCTCAACCTGCAATAGATCCTAAAGATAAAGGAAAAGGTATATTAGTAGAAACAAAGAAGAAAAAGAAACTTTCTCTAGCACAGATAAGAGCTGCTCAAGTTGCCTTGAATGAGGAAGCAGCTAGAAAGTTTCAAGAGGAATTAAATGCTAAAGATAGAGAAGCTAAGGAAATTTAAGAAGCTCAATAGAGGCGTACTAAGAAATTGCAAGAGGAATTGAATGTTGAACGGCCAAACATTAGAGTTACCTATTACTATTTCTTTTCTACCCAGAAGACCGAATCGAGCTAAGGACATAAATGCAATGATGGCTTATCTAAAAAGTCAAGGGTATAAAGGATTGCAAAAGCTGAATTATGTTGAGATGAAACGATTGTATGATGCTGTTAGGGAAGCTTATAAGAAAAATGTTGCAAGTATCAAAGATTTTAAAGATGATGCTACCTGGACAGAAGCAGATAGAAAGAAAAACTTAAAAAGAAAAAGAAAAACTGAAGTTGAAGAAATACAGTCATCAAAGAAAGAGAAAGTTGAGTTAAGATCTGCTACTAAGGATGAGCTAAGAAATTATCTAAGAATATTGGATTTTGAGTATTCTAAAGAAGATGCTGACATGAAGATGAAAAAATCTCAAATTATTGCTTTTGAAGTTGTGGAATCCAAAGATGGAAGTTATCTGATGTTTCATAGAGAAGATGAAAGCTTCAGAGTGTTCAATAGGATATGGGATTTACTGCATGCAATTGATAGAGTGGATTTATTTTATCTATATCATTTGGTGCGAGATTACTTTGAACATAATTCATTAGAAGGAATTGGTTTAGTATTGCTTGGGGATCTCACAACTATATGGGAAACTAAAGAACAAAGCATCTAATTTAAATTTGGAAGAATCAGAATTGGGAAATTGTTAGCTGGAGATTCTTTGAAGAATCCGTGTACATGTTATAGAGCTGGAAATGGAACAATGATTCACATGTTTGCAGATAGAAGATATCCTCTGACAGTAGAACTTATGAGGAGGATGCTAGAGCATGGAATGGAAGTTGAAGAGGATAATGAAATTGCTTGTATGGTCATCAATTTGTTTATCAACCGACTACTATGGCGATTGATGAATAACCGTATGAATTTTAATTGAATAAATTAATTTGATAAATCAGATTTATTCAAAGTATCGCTGATCAAACAAGTACTTTAATCAAAGTATCGCTTGCACTTTTAACCACTTAAATGATTTTTGGAAGAAACCTTTTGTTAAGTAACAAATATTTTGAAACAAAGGTTGAATAAAATAAATGGTTTTGAGATGGTAACATCAATAGGTTATCAATCCACCATGGTTACAAAAGGATTGGCTAATCCATGAGCAAACGGCTCTCGTAAAGATATCTCAAATCCGTTTTTAGTTGACAACTTGCTAATAAGTTGTATGGTCATTAACTCACCATATCAGAATGTGAAGAGGGCTAGCCCACAAGAAAATGGCTTGTGGTAAAGGTGTGGAAAACCATTATTTGTAATTAGTTCACCTGAGATAAAAGAACTAACTAGTCTAGAAGGGTACAGCTTTTGGTAAAGACAAATCAAATTTGTTGATAGCTGATGATTTGCTTAAAATCATATGGTTATCAATGTACCATGGTCTTACACACCAAAACATTTGGCTACTCCAGAGTTAATGGCTTTGGTAAAGAGATTAAAATCCATTAAATTTTCAATGATTCACCTCTCATAAAGTTAACACACCGGAAGTGATGAGAATAGCCTGTAACTTAAACTGAATTAATGTACAAATAGTCATATGTTGCTGTGTTGCTAAAAAGATGGAGCTTGCTGGATGATGCTATAAAAGAATAATTCTAAAGATACTTTGATAAGCACAGAAACTACATAGATACAATCTAAAGATAAAGACACAATCATTCCTTGAAGTTGGAAAAGTGAAAGATTAATTTACAAAGGAACTTGAAGTCAAACAAGTAGAATTCAAGTTAGGGGAGGATTGTTGGGATATGAAAGTGCTAAAGATTGACAAAGTGCTGCAGAAAGATAAACTACTGTAAACAACAAAGTATTGGAAAAAGTCAAAGAGTCAAAGTACTGCTAAAGATAAAGTCAAAGTACTGATGTCGAAGTCAAAGTACTGCAAGACTAAAGAACTGTTTTATTCGTTTATAGAAAGTCTTGTAATTCTAGAATAATATGTATTAGATTACTTGTCGTACAAGGATACAATTTGTAAACCGACTAGGGTTATCCTTGAGTCTATAAAAGGACCCCTAGATTGGCATTAGAGGTACGATTGCATACAAGTTATTATTTCAGAGTTTTAGAGAAATTCAATATTCTTAGAGTTGTTGAAGTATCTGCATAATAAGCAGATTTAGAGTTATTAATAAAGTTGTTCTTCTTAGATTTGTTAAGTAATTTCCGCATACTTAATAAAGATTACTCAGTGTTTCATTGTTAATAACTTAGGATTTATCCGAGATTGTTAAACCTTAAACAAGCTATTTAAGTTAGATTGGTTAGAGTACATCGATCCAACATAAGTCCATATGAAGCATAAACAGTGGTTGTGTGATGGTATTTACAGTTTTGGTCTTACAAGAAGCTCTATGTTGTTTTCCTTTTTGACAGGCCACACACAGTTCCTCACACTCAAAAACCTTAGAAGGTAACCCTCTCACTAAGTTTCCTTTTAACAGTTTATTGATTGTTTTGTAATTGAGGTGACCTAGCCTTATATGCCACAATTTTGACTCATCTACATATGCTTTAGCAAACAAACATGTTAAGGACCTATTTGGAAGAACATCTTTAAGATCAAAACAATATATGTTTTCTTTCCTAGGTACCCTAAGTTGTATAAACTTCTCATCAGGCATCTTAAACTCAAGAGACAACACCACACACCTCGCCACAAAAAAGTACACGTTTTTCTTATCACACATTTGAGAAACACTGAATAAATTATACTTAAGTCCTCAGTACTAGATAGACTTTTTCAAAGTCTAAATTCCCTGTTCTGATTGTGCCTCTGCCAAGTATCTTTCCTCCCTTTGGATCATTTCCAAATGCCACATATCCTCCATCAAAAGCTTCAAAATCTTCCAAGTTGGTCCCATCCCAAGTCATGTGCCCAGAGCAACCACTATCAAAACTCCCTTTATCTTTAGCTCATCTTGTAGATTGCCCTGCACATGAAATTAAACAAGTTAGTTCCTTTGGTGGACCTAAGCCAATACTGACTTGTCCGCCTGCATCAAAATATTCAAATTTCTTTAGGTCCATTGATGCACAATTGACATGATGTAAAACCTTGGTCTTAGGCTTCCATTGCCAACTAGCTGAGGCCTTAACAAAGATAGAATGATTTCCAACCTCCAGACGCTTATCACCTTTGGAATTTTAAAACTTCTTTTGTATCATGGTGATATTTTGCTTAACAAAGGGTTTGATTCTGCTTAGCTATGTTTACATTTTGCTTAGCAGTGGTTGGAACCCATTTAGGTGCAGCAGTGACTATTGATTTTGTATTTCCATTCCTCATCAACACTGCCCTAGGAATCATGTTTTTGTTATGGTGAGGGTTTGTTTTCTTTGTAAAGTTTTGATGATTCACCCTCCTCCAATGATTCCAAACCTGTGGTTGGTTTTTATAACAATTTCTCTGTAAGTGCTCAAAACTACCACAGTTATAACAAGCTTTCTTGACACATTGAAACTCATCACCTACCCTGTTAGAAATTAGGCCATTAAAGTTTCTCTGATTGCCCCTAGGTATATATTTTCTCATCTGTTCCCTAGGTATTTCCTTGTACTCAACCACTTTCTTAGTAATTTGAGCTCCAAATCTAGGTACAAGGTTGGCTTGTTTAGAATCAACTTTCTTAACATGTTCTATCTTTTTAGGTTGAGTTGATTCAGATCTATCTTCCTCAGAATCTGATTCCCAATCTTCAATTATGGGAGCATCAGATGACTTATCAAAACTTATCTTAGGTGATTCATTCTTGTTAGTCTCACCTACAGGTTTATTGAAGCTAAATTCATCGCTAAATGAGAGCTCTTTTGCGTGTGGTGCATGTTGCATAAGATGGTGGTGGCATATTATTGTATCCTATCCCGAACCCTTTTCATTAAATGACTCTCTATAGATTTATGAACCATATCAGAAGCAAATTGTGTTTTAGCTATCCTCACAACATGTTTTTCTTTTTCTTCTAGGGCCTTTTGTTTTACACTCTCTGCCTCTGCTAGTTTATCTTTAAGCATCTTAATCTCTCTATCTTTAAGATCAATTTCACCGCCTAGTATATTGATCTTATCTACATACTCAAACTCACATTTAATACAGTACCTTAGCTTCTCTTCCACACTTTCTAGACCAACTCTATTACCTAGGTTGTCCATAGACAGTCTTTCTACTTCTTTTCTTAAACTCTCAGTGATAGCTTTTTGAGATTCTAAGTTATCATGACATGACTTAAAGAACAAGTAGATGTTGTAGAATCATTAGATACCTCAAAATTTGAACCAGAAGATGAAGCATAGGCCATTAGACCAAAGTTATGCTCTTTTGAAGCTTCACTAGCAAGAAAAGCTGCATTGGGACCTTCTTCAATCTGATCACTCCAATCATAATCACCAATCCCATCCTGAGCAACCAAAGCTGCAAGCAGTGCTCTTCTCGGTGGTCTCTTAATGCCTTCAATTCTCTTAGGAGCTCAACATTCCCTAGCAAAGTGACCCTTCTTCTTGCAGTTAAATCAATTGATGAAGGACCTTATCAGATTGAGACTACGAGAGACATACTTGAAACTGCTGCGGATGGAACAGTGCCCTTAGGAATGGACAGACCAAACATGTATGATGAGCTCAGTTGATAAGGAGAAAAAGAGATATGATGCTAATATTAGGCTTCAAACATTATACTTCAGGGTCTTCCAAAAGACATCTACAAGTTAATCAATCACAACACCTGCCAAGGCATTTTGGGACAATGTCAAGATGCTTCTCTCTTCATTAACTAAAGAAGACAGAGAATCACAATTGTATGATGACTTTGAGCACTTTAAGATGAAACCAGGGGAAAGTGTCACTGAATATTTCGTTAGGTTCCACAAGTTTGTGAATGACATGAGGAATATTAAAATGACTATGCCAAATATTCAGCTAAACTCAAAGTTTGTGAACAACATGAATCCCGAATGGCAAAAATTTGTCACTTCACCAAGTTAACTAAGGGTTTGAGGAACACAAACTATAAGCAATTGTATGCATTCTGCCTTCAGAATGAGAGACATGCTATGTTTGAACGAATGATTCTTGAACAGTTCAAATCTAATCAAGGAGAAACAAGCTCATCTAATGACTCAACAAAGATTCTACACCAATGTAGGAATTACCACCAAAGCTTCAAGTCGTACCCACGGTAATGGTAATTACAAGCTCTCCTCGATCCAGATATAAGCCTCCGCATTCTAACACACTCATGGAAAACTTCATCAATCAACTGTCTCTTATGGTTAGTCAAAATCTGAATCCTACTCCACACACCAACAATAACCTCAGAACAACATCCAATCCACACAAGCTACTGTCAGAGATGGTAAGGTAGTGGTGCAGAATGTGCAAGGAAGAATGTATGAACAAGGGATGATTGGAGCAGGTTATGGTAATACCGAGCAGTGGAGGGTATGTGGCTAATCAGAATCGTGGAAGGAATGCCAATCAAGGACAAGGAAAGCCAATCAAGTGCTACATCTGTGGTGGTGATGGACATTGCAAGGAACTGCACATCTCCAAAACGCCCTCAAAATGCAGAGTACTTCAGGGATAAGATGCTGCTGTGCAAGCTCGGACAAAGGGAGCTTTTGGATGAAGAAGAGTTGTTGTTTCTTGTGGATGGTAATGCCAAAACCTATGATGCTGATGTGGATGAGCAGGCAATTCAGGAAATAGGTCACGATCATCAAAATGCCTTTCAAGTAGCTGACTGTGATGCATTTGACTCTGATGTCGATGATGAACCTCATCGCCAGCACAATCATCATGGCTAGCATTTCACCTATGGTCTCTCCAAAGGTCTCATCACCACAATAGGCTGGTCCTTCCAAAGATTCAATCATCTCTGAGGTATTAAAACTATACTATGAAGATGAGCAAGATGCATAACAAAGTACAATCACATGTAACTAATGAATCCGATATGGATAATGTGGGTAATAGTAATATTGTCCCATATGATCAATATGTGATACAAAGTGAAAGTAAGATTGTACCAAGTGATGCATCTTCAGCAGTCAATGATGACTATGTTTTTGATGAATACACTCCATGTGCCTCGATGATTCTTATCTCGAACTAATGCCTATAAAGAACAAGTTGATATTTATGAACAACGTGCTAAGTTTGAGTTAACTACCCGTGAGCAGGAAATGGATGACCAAATGCGCACAATTATTAGAAAAAGTAATTTTAGAGAAGAAGTGTTAAAACAAGAGTTAAACTCCATACAAGAAAAGCTTTCAAAACTCGTAAGCAAAAACAAGAGCTCCAAAATAATGTTAAAGTGCTTAAACAAGAATTTAATGCTAAGGAATCAAAACTTTTGAATGACTTTTCCAATCTAAAAACTTTGAAAACAAGCTTGAAAATAAGTTGTACGACAAGGAAATAATTATCCATCGCTTCACATGATCACTAAGCATAGAGTTCTCAGCGATAAGCATAGCATTCCCCTCGTAAAGGAACCCAATCCTGAATATGGTAAAGTGGCTAGAGAAGCTTAGAAGGTAATATATGATGGTAATGAAATCCTTAAGCCTAGGCAGAAATCTAGTTGTGCTGAGTGCACTGAGGAAGATAGGCAATTAGATGAAGTCACTAGGGAGAAAATGAATAAGAAGCTAAAAGATCCTGAGTGTAAAAAGCAAAACATAACGTACAAACCCCATGAATACACTAAATAAAATTGGATCTCCCTGAACAAGTTTAAGCCTCAAGCTCTATTAACCCCAGAACAAGTTTTTTGGAAAAAGGACATAGATATGCAAAAAGCCAATGCACTTGTTAAACAAACACTCCTTAGGAAAGTGCCTCCAAGAATGTGTATCCTCCGAATACCCCAATGAATTTAGTTCCTAGATCTATTCCCACTAAGAGCAAGACCTTAATCATCAGATGTTGTGTATCAACTATTTGTTGATTTTGAGAAGACATGTAAGAAAAGGATCACACCTACTGGGATAACTGAAGGGAGAGGGGTTTTGAGCAAACTAAAGAATGCTATTTAACCGAGGTCATGCCTTTCTTTAAACAATTAAAAGGTCAATTTGAGAGTCTTCAAAAGGAAATAGACTCGGATATTAAAGAAATGGAAAAAGAATTTGATGCAATGATTGTTGAGGTCAATGATTATGAACAGGAACTCAAATATAATGAAATTGAAAGGAAGAATATGCATATCTTAAAGGAGAACTTAATATTGAGCTGTGTGGGTCAAGATGTTTTTATAATCGTTACTAAGCATTCTATTATCGCTTAACAATTTCATGAATTAACTATTGCTTTGAAAGTTTCCCATGATCGTGTCATTGAGCTTGAAAACAAAAGCTCAGAACTAAATGAGAAAATTGATCGATGATCACGATAATTTGTAAAACATCTTTCTAAGCTAGAAGTTGAACATTTTGATTGCAAAAAAATATCAACATCTCAAAGAAAATGTCAAAACCTCAAACATCAAGACATCTTCAAATGTTCCAGAGTTTGATGCACTTTTTGAAATAAACAAACGTGACGAACAGATTCAAGCTCACTCTAACACATCGAAAGTTGAAAGCCTAAATTTCACAATTAAAGGGTGAAAAGAACAATGTGACTGGCTTCCAAATGCCCTCCACTGTTCTCAAACTTTCCATCTCCAAAACTTGGTTAATGTTTTACAAAAGGAAACTAAGAGTTTTCTAGAAGAAAATAAAAAAGTTAAACGACACTTTAAAGAATTATATGATTCAATGAAAGTCACTCATGACAAGAACAACGAAAAAATAACGTCTTTACAAAAGGAAATTGAGAATCTGAGGAGTCAGGTAAAAGGGAAAATCCCACTTGTCTTTAATGAGAATGTTGCATCAAACTCATCTGCAGACTCTAAATATATTGTGACTGTTAAATACATTCCTCCTCATCTTAGGAATAACGAACTTGTGTTTCATAACTATTTCGCTCACCTTAAGGATAGTCTAGAATGTCTCCGTGAGATTGTAGAAGAAGATTTCATAAATAAGCCACTTGATAGAGAAATTAGGTTTGCTTGCATTCAAGCCAAACGATCTCAGGAGCTGTTAGAATGTTTAAGAGTAACATGCCCTAAATTCTTATGTGAGAAAGATAAAGCTGTGATGCCTTGTTCTATGCCCAATGTTAAGAAAGTGAACTCTAAAGTGCCTTCAAGTAGTTCAGATCCCTCAAGACTAGTTCAGAATGTAAAAGGTAGCCCAACCAACTAATGTTCCCATAATTCCCTCTAAAGGAGTAATCAGTGACACAAAAGCAAGCTGGTCAAAGCCTCCGGCAATACAAAGCAAGATAGGACCTCGCAAGCTAAGAATGTGCAATGGAAGAGAGTAGAAGACCACCCTAAGAACATTAAGTTTGAGTTGAATAAAACGAATCATGTTGATTCTAGTATTAGCGCGCATCGTGAATTAATCCGATTCTCGCTACTTTTGGCAAAACATGTAATGATGATTGCTTGGTTTCTGTTACTAATCATGAATGTGGTGTGAATGATTTGATTAATGTTGTTAAATACCCAGCTAAAACTGTAATGCCAATAATCGAGCTAAGAAGGCTAGAAAGCAAAGCGCGAAGAAGATTAGAAAACATTGGAAACCCACAGGAAGAAAATTTAGTAATGTAGGTTATCAGTGGATACATACTGGACACAAATTTAGTCTTAATATATTGTGTCCTAAATTATCCAGATCAACGCCCATTAGGAAATGGATGCCTACTCGTAGAACTAGTCCTTTAAGAAGTGAACATACTTTGAATATGTCTAATGCATACAGCACCGATCAATCCTCGATGATTCCATTTTTCTACTTCCGATGTGGGTGTTCCAATCATTGTTACTAACCAAATGGAACCCATTCTTGCATGGAGATCCCAATTATCTAGTTATCCATTCTTGTCTCAGGTTCAACTCAAGCAGATCGTTCAAATCGCTCGTGGTACCGACTTGCTCGTTCCAAGCATATGACTAGAGACCTGCGGCTCATGAACTTCGTGAGTAAATTCATAGGACCTGTTAGATTCAGGAATGACCACCGGTGCAATTATGGGTTATGGAGACTATGTTGTTGGTGATAGTGTAATCTCCGGGGTATATTATGTAGAAGGTCTTGGTCATAACTGTTTCTCGTTGGTCAATTCTGTGATTCCGATCTAGAGGTGGCTTTTAGAAAACATACTTGTTTCATTAGAGAAATTGATGGTGTGGAACTTTTAAGAGGAACACGGGGTTCAAATCTATACACCATCTCTATCGAATACATGATGAAGTCTTTTCCAATCTTGTTGTCAAAGGCTTCGAAAACATAGTCATGGTTATGGCATCGTCGTCTCAATCACTTAAACTTCGGCACCATTAATGATCTTTCCAGAAAGGACCTTGTAAGAGGCTTACCTAGACTAAAGTATGAAAAGGATCACCTTTGTTCAGCATGCCAATTTGGAAAAAGCAAGAAGTATGCCCACAAACCCAAACCTACAAACTCAGTTATGGAAGTTCTTTATACCATTCACATGGATTTATCGGACCCGTGAGAGTGCAGACTATTAACGGAAGAAATATGTGTTAGTGGTGGTTTATGATTACTCGATTTACTTGTTAAGTTCTAAGGACAAAGGATGAAACTCGATATCATCATTAAACTTATCAAATAGCTGCAGTTCAACTTAACAAAAATCAGAATCATCCGAATGCACAATGGAACCGAAGTTTGTCAATAAAGAACTTAGTGAGTTTTATGAAAGTGTTGGAATCAGTCATCAAAGAAGTGTTCCACTAACCTCAATGGGTAATGAAAGTGAAATGAAATCGAAAGCCGCAAGAACAATGCTGATTTACTCAAAGGTTCCAATGTTTCTCTGGGCTGAAGCTATTGCCACTGCATGCTATACTCAAAATCGATCCCTAATTCACACAAATCATGAAAAAACACCATATGAACTTTTCCACAATCGAAAACCTGATCTATCATTCCTTCGTGTGTTTGGTGCATTGTGTTATCCAACTAATGAGGGTCAGGATTTAGGTAAACCGAAGCTAAAGCGGACATTGGAGTATTTGTAGGATATGCACCCAAACGAAAAGGATACAGAATCTACAACAAAAGAACCCGAAATATCATGGAAACAATTCACGTTACGTTCGATGAGCTCATCGGTCAAATGGCTCCGTGACAATCGTTCTGGACCCGCATCACAACCTTCATCAAGTAGTCCCATCAGTTCAACTCTTGTACAAAATCCCTCCCCAGCAACTCCATATGTACCACCCTTAGAAGATGATTTGAAGACATTGTTTGATCCAATGTTTGATGAACACTATGAGCCAATTGCTAATGATCTATCAAATCCATCAGCAGAGGATGCTCCTATCCCAGTCAACGTAGATAACCCTTTAGTTTCTATGTCATTGAGTCAAGAAGCGCTTGCTGCTGATCACAATGTATCATCTTCAATTCATCAATCATCAAATGTACATCATGGAATTGTTTATGGCACCTATGATGGAGATAACCCCTTTGCTACTCCCGAAGATGCTCCCTTTGAGAACATATTTGCTCCTGAACCTTCATCAACCATCTTCATCGAAGAAACCGACTCTGCTACTTCAGTTCCTCAACAACAACCACACGAACACTTGAGAAAATAGACACATGATCATCCATTGGACAACATCATTGAAATCCTTCTCGCCCAAGATCCACTCGTAAACAACTTGCAACCGATGCCTTATGGTGCTTCTTCAACTCCTCCGCACTCTAAGATCGAACCAAAAGATGTTAAAACCGCCATGAATGAAGACAAATGGTTCAATGCCATGCAAGAAGAAATTCATGAGTTTGATCGACTAGATGTATGGGAATTAGTACATGCTCCTGACTGTGCTATGATCATTCCTCTAAAGTGGATCTTCAAAGTAAAACTTGATGAGCATGGTGATTTACTAAAGAACAAGGCTCGATTGGTTGCAAAAGGATACCGTCAAGAGGAGGGTATTGACTTTGAAGAATCATTTGCTCCAGTTGTACGTATCAAGGCAATCAGAATATTCCTGGCTAATGCTGCAAGTAAGAATATGATAGTCCATCAGATGGATGTAAAGATGGCTTTTCTTAACAGAGATCTTAAAGAAGTCGTGATACGCCAGCCAACCGAAGGTTTTTGAATCCGAGCATCCTACTCATGTCTATCGCTTGAAGAAGGCTTTTTACGGCTTGAAGCAAGCTCCAAGGGCATGGTATGATACGCTATCAAAGTTTCTTCTATCTACTGGATTCAGAAAGGGAGCAGTTGATCCGACATTGTTCACCGTGAAAGTTAGGCAAACATTTAATTCACATTCAAATCTATGTTGATGATATTATTTTTGCCTCGACTGACCCTAATGAATGTGACTTTTTATAAGGAGATGGCTCCAAATTTCAAATGTCAATGATGGGACAAATGTCATTTTTCTTGGAATTACAAATTTCACAAAGTCCAGGAGGCATTTTTATCAATCAATCTAAATATGCTAATGAAATTTTAAAGAAATTTGGATTTGACACTTGTGACACCGTTGATACTCCCATGGTGGAGCCGCACAACCGGATGAGGACCACTTAGGGATCATGGTAGATCAAACGAAATATCGAAGTATGATTGGATCCTTGATGTACCTCACAGCTAGTAGACCTGACATTATGTTCGCTGTATGCATGTGTGCTAGATACCAGGCTAAGCCTAACAAAAAGCACCTTAAAGCGGTTAAATGGGTCTTTCTCCGAGGAACCATCAACATGGGACTTTGGTACCAAGGACACCGTATGTCACTAACAAACCTATGCAGATGTGCACCATGCAGATGTCAAGATACACGCCGGCACGCCCTGAGGTGCTTCGTTTTTAGGTGATAAGCTTGTGAGCTGGTCTTCAAAGAAACAAATGAGTACTTCTATATCCTCTACAGAGGCTGAATTGTAACACCCCCAAAATACCGCAGCGGAAGATTGTGTCATTGGGGTGCTACTTCATAATACAAAGTACAAGTTATAGAAAACGACCTCTAAATGAGACGTTTTGAAAAGTTATCATTCGATTAATGAAATCAGAGTTACAAACAATGAGGTCCCAAAGTATAATACATAAATGTTTCGAATGGTAAATAAAAGCATAAGTCTTCAAAATATGTCGTGCGACTCTATGTTCCATGCAAATGCTATCGCCTTATTGACCTGAGATAAACATGCTAAAGTGTCAACACAATGGTTGGTGAGTTCATAGAGTTTGTTTTGAATAAGTCAAAAAGCCTTTAAAGAATGTTCACACAGCAAAGGCATTGTAAATCCACTCAGTTCCAAGTTTCGCCCATACAAAACTTGCAACATGTGTGTTTACAACCCACTGCTAAAATATAGTACATTTTATAGTTAAGCACACATAAAGACATAATATTTCACATTATTGCACTTAGTGTTGCTCCGTCTATATTGGGAGACTTTCAAGTTGAACTGCTCCGTTTATGTTGGGAGACTTATCATCGTCGAACGAGGGACTGCCCGTGTAATGCTTGGGAGACTTATCATCGCCTTATCATGTGAACGAGGGGACTGCCCTCGTATATTGGGAGACTTATCATCGTCTTATCATGTGAACGAGGGGACTGCTCCGTCTATATTGGGAGACTTACCATCGACTTATCAAGTATAAGGCAATCAAGTATAATGCAATCAAGTATAATGTTTTGTGTATTTGTAAAAGTATAAAGCCAGTGTTTGAGCATGTATCTCCCAGTTTGTAAAACAAGCATTAAAAAGAGAGGGCTATGACTCACCATAATAACCTGATGAATGATACTAGAAAATTAAGCAGCGCTCGCATCTAAATTCAAAAATCCATTTCCTAAACTATAAAAACCTCTAAATCACCTCATATCTACCCCATAACTATCCCAATAGCTTCAAAAACCAAAACCCATCTTTAATATTGCCCGATCTATTCTTGCAAAAGTTTTGAGAATTTCCCGGGACCCATGTCCAACCCACCATTGTGTAGCTCTTAATCCAACCGCAGAAATACAAAATAAACTTAATTTTTACGTAGAGAATACTAATGCCTTCAATTTATGTGTATAACTCTGAGCCCGAAAATCAAGTATAGAGGGATGAGGGGCGACATCATGAGAGGGGAAATGTGTGTTTTTCTGTGAAATAAAATGAACTAGTTTCTTTCTATTTATAGAAAATATCTAAAATATCTAGATATTTTGATTAATAGTGTTTAGATATTTTGATGAATAGTGTTTAGATATTTTTGAAAATATCTAGATATTTATAAATAGTAACTAGATATTTATATATTATGAGTACAGAGTACATTGTTTATGCATGAAAATTATGTAAAAGTACTTACTTGTTCAATTTAGCGAAATCAAGAAATAATAAAAATTACGGTGAATAGTAACTCGTGAATAGTAACTCGTGAATAGTAATTTTCGAAAAAAGTTGAGTTTAAATAATGACCCAAAATATGATGAATAGTAAAAATGAATAGTAACAGTGAATTGTAAAAATGAATAGTGACCAAAAATAAGAATTGTTACGCTCTACCCCTTAAGGGAACTTGTCCCGAAGTTCTCGTGATGTCAACTACTTATAGTTTGTCTAAGAAAAGTGTTGTCTCTAAAACAGTGGGATTCTCACTTATTCAACAGGAATAGTGTATGGGTTACGTTGTAATACACCCATAATGTGGTTAGGGAATCAGACGGGTGCAAATAAGCCCACTTATTTATAATTCATTACTTACATAAAGAAGCGTCCAAATTTATGTAATTAATGGGTTATAAACATATGGTTCGGTGGTTTATAACTTCTTTATTTGAATAAAGAGGCGTCCCAATCCATTCAAATAAGAAGATTATAAATCATCCTACTTAAGATTTCCCAACACAAAACTCGCTAGATAATAAGATAACCAAGTCATCAAATCCCTAAAGCTAAGTAATAATATTATTTAACTCAAATCTCATGTCTCATCAAACAAGAACTGTCACAAGATCAAGTTAAATAATTAGTTATTACTGAGCTCCATATTTTAATACTCATTAAATTATGTGGTTTCCTTATTATTACTAAAGTCATATCATCCAACAACGTGGATCTAAACAAACAACTAACAAGAAGCATATGCGCACGGCGTGTGTGGGCAATTACATGTCGAGAGTCTTAACGTATAAAGCAGCTTATAGTCTAGGCTTTAAATGCAACCTAGTTCTCTATAACCAATGCTCGATACCAATCTGAACACCCCAAAATACCGCAAATGAAGATTGTGTCATTGGGTGCTACTTCATAATACAAAGTACAAGTTATAGAAAACGACCTCTAAATGAGACGTTTTGAAAAGTTATCATTCGATTAATGAAATCAGAGTTACAAACAATGAGGTCCCAAAGTATAATACATAAATGTTTTGAATGGTAAATAAAAGCATAAGTCTTCAAAATATGTCGTGCGACTCTAAGTTCCATGCAACAGCCTATCGCCTTATTGACCTGAGATAAACATGCTAAAGTGTCAACACAATGGTTGGTGAGTTCATAGAGTTTGTTTTGAATAAGTCGAAAAGCTTTTAAAGAATGTTCACACAAAGCAAAGGCATTGTAAATCCACTCAGTTCCAAGTTTCTCCCATACAAAACTTGCAACATGTGTGTTTACAACCCACTGCTAAAATATAGTACATTTTATAGTTAAGCACACATAAAGACATAATATTTCACATTATTGCACTTAGTGTGTTCTCGCTATATTGGGAGACTTTCAAGTTGGACCGCTCCGTTTATGTTGGGAGACTTATCATCGCCGAACGAGGACTGCTCCGTACGTTGGGAGACTTATCATCGCCTATATCATGTGAACGAGGGGACTGCTCCGTCTATATTGGGAGACTTACCATCGACTTATCATACTAACGGGGACCGCTCCGTCTATATTGGGAGACTTACCATCGACTTATCAAGTATAAGGCAATCAAGTATAATGCAATCAAGTATAATGCAATCAAGTATAATGTTTTTTGTATTTGTAAAAGTATAAAGCCAGTGTTTGAGCATGTATCTCCCCAAAGAGTTTGTAAAACAAGCATTAAAAGAGTAGGGGCTATGACTCACCTGATAATAACTGATGAATGATACTAGAAAATTGGGCAGCGCTTTCGCATCTAAATTCAAAAATCCATTTCCTAAACTATAAAAACCTCTAAATCACCTCATATCTACCCCATAACTATCCCAATAGCTTCAAAAACCAAAACCCATCTTTAATATTGCCCGATCTATTCTTGCAAAAGTTTTGAGAATTTCCTAGGACCCACAGCTCCAACCCACCATTGTGTAGCTCTTAATCCAACCGCGGAAATACAAAATAAACTTAATTTTTACGTAGAGAATACTAATGCCTTCAACTTATGTGTATAACTCGGAGCCTGAAAATCAAGTATAGAGGGTGTATGGAGGGTGGCGACATCAAGGAGGAGGGGGAAATGTGTGTGTTTTTCTGTGAAATAAAATGAACTAGTTTTCTTTCTATTTATAGAAAAAATATCTGAAAATATCTAGATATTTTGATGAATAGTGTTTAGATATTTTGATTAATAGTGTTTAGATATTTTGATGAATAGTGTTTAGATATTTTTGAAAATATCTAGATATTTATAAATAGTAACTAGATATTTATATATTATGAGTACAAAGTACATTGTTTATGCATGAAAATTGTGTAAAAGTATTTACTTGTTCAATTTAGGCGAAATCAGTAAATAATAAAAATTACGGTGAATAGTAACTCATGAATAGTAACTCGTGAATAGTAATTTTTGGAAAAAAAAAGTTTGAGTTTAAATAATGACCCAAAATATGATGAATAGTAAAAATGAA
>OU343225.1:54217-105541 GCA_910596185.1 Chrysanthemum makinoi | reverse complement strand
TTTTATTACGTTCTTGGGCAAGAGTGGCTCAACTAGATGTTAGGACTATGCATGCTGCAGTGCTGACTTTTGGAGAGGCTTATTGAATGGGCTTAGAGAAGCACATCATCACTGCTTAGTAAAAGACGCTACTTTCATATGAAGCTTGTGAACTCTGTCATGATGATGTGATTATACAAAATGTTTCAAATGATGATGAGATGATACAAAATGATGATGATTTGACAATATGTTTAAACAAGCACTCTCTTTGAGACAGAGAAGTAGAGTTCGATCCTCACTCCCGCAAAATGGGCCGGAGGTCCTCAGGAAGCAACCTCTCTACCTTTAGGTAGGAGTAAGACTATCTACATCTCACTTCCTCCATACCCGCAAAGATGATTAGATATCGTTAGTTTATTGGTTTTATCTCAGGTTATATTTATATTTGTTGCAATTTTGTTGGTTAGGTCATTGCTCATAAGATTATAAACTCGAGATCCTAGTTTGATTCTTGGTCTAGCATCCGGTTATAAGTTGTTTATCCGTCTGTAACTGAACCACTTTTTAAAAATAAAAGAATTTATACCTGTAACAACAATCTTTCTTTTTTGACATCAAATTTGATTAACCACCCCCCGTAAACAAAAGGGTTTCTATCTTTCAAACCAAGTTTTCAGAAGTTTCGTGCAGATTTTATTTGGCTATCATTTTCTGTATATTCTGCGCATCCAACTTCTCGATAATGGTCCTGATCATCCATCCTCTTATACCCCTCCGCTTCCCTTGTTGCTTCATCCGCTTTGGTCTGAAACATTCTGGCTTCAGCTTCTTTTATTCTCCTCCACGCTCTCAAATGCAACTTTTTTTTGTCGGACCATTTGACCTCAATTATCATCTTGTTGGTGTTCAGCATGTTAGGAAAAGCTTTGAGTCTGTTATCTCCTGTGCCACTCGAGGAACCGGTGTTGTTATACAAGGATGAACTCAAAACATGAAATTCGGACATCCCACCTGCGTCTAGGGCTAAACAAAGGATTTTTAAGTTTAGATCATATGCATTGTAAAACCGACCCCAATTTCAACAGTCCTCAAAATTTACCATTCAATAGACATAAACAGTCACTTATACATCAAAGGTTTGAACGATTCATGGTCGTCCAAACCCAAGCGTCGAACAGAAGATGTAATCTCATCATCTCAAATCATACAATATATAGCCTTTTAACAGCACAATCATGCATCTACTTGGATGGCGTTACCTTAAACATCTGTATAAAACAACGTATGTGATAACTTACACATTTGCACCTATTGAATATATATCCCGTGTAACATACATGGGAAGCACAAACCGGGAAATCCTAGTACCAGAGAGTAAAAAATATATCTATACACGATATTGTAATAGAACAGGCATATAATACAGCTTACTGAAACTTCCTATCGAATGGGACTCAAGACCATAATAACAAAACAAAAGGTAATAAATCACATGGCTTGTTAAGTCTTCGTGATCTTTGGTGGTATACAAATTGTATGTTCTTTACTTAATCAACATTACACTATATTATGATTTGAATTCCAATGCACACGCAGTTCTTGAGGTATTTAAGACACGTGTTCACATAGTGCTTTGGGATAAAAGAGAGAAGAAATTACCAAGCGAACATTGTTTTCATCCAAAATTATGCAGAAACATGAAACGACGCCGCTTAGAGCAAACCAAAGAGTAACAAAAACTCAAAAACAACGACATTTTCCACGATAAATGTATAATAGAGCAGTTAATTATCTGAAGCATCTATATTTGATAAAGTAACACATCTCTCTGTGTCAGGTTTAACAAGTACAAGGGCTAAGTTGTAAGTAAGTAGAAGTTACCCCAAAATTTTATAAAAAGTATTACGGTGAAATAAAAGTTCTACACATACTGCAGTTGCAACAAATTCATCGCCAGTTTTAATTTGTGTTGTATGTAAGGTTTCAAAATCTTTATCTCTAAATCGTTTATGTTTACTTTTCAAACTTACTCAGACGCTTAGCAAAACTAGCAGTAATAGTTAGCGACAGCTTGTTTTATAAAGTTTTATTGGTAACGTAGGTGTATAGTATATGCTATATATTATAAAGTGTAAAATGACGTTATTATGACATAACAAACTTACATAAACTCACAAGTTTCAAAATAGGCTTAAATTACTTGCTTGCTACAGAGCATTAAACTTTCAGATTAATGTTTTTTGAAGCTCTAAATATACGTGAAACAACGTATTTTGAAGCTGACAATTTAAATGATACTTTTGCAGCAGCTTGGAATTTGATTTTTAAGGCATTGATATGTGTATCGCCTATGTGTTTCTATAGTTAGAGTAGGAGTTTTTTAACCTGAGTTACACTTTAGGTGAAACGCTAGGGTTTTAATTAGTGACCAACGTGGGTTAAGCCATATCGGCCAAAAAAATAGGTCTTGTCAAAACTCGGTTTGAAGCATTTAAACATTTGTAGTAATGCTAATAAACATAGCTTACTCCCTGCCTAGCTAGGCTGGATTTCTCGCTAGAAGGTATTTTGATAAATAATCTCATTCCGCTGATACATGCGAATCAAGTCATGCCAGAAGCATATTTTCTAATTGTTACAGTTCGTCATCATTGATTGTGTGCAGGCATTACATCTGTAAACTCCGCTTGGTGTCCTGCATATTATTGACACCCAAATATCTACCTTTTGTAAAACCCGATGGGATGGGATGGGTTGGTTTTGAAAAATAAGTATTTATTTTTATTTATTTTTCTACTTTTAAATCTTAAAATATTATTTTCTCTTGCATCACTTTCCTACATTAAATCCAAATCCAAATTCTAAACCCGTCTACAAACCAAACCAAGGCCCCCTAATACCTGCAGAGATGACGGATGGATTGCATTTGATATGCAAAGAATGTAAGTTTAAGGAGTTTCAGTGCTTTGAAGGCATGTATTTCTGCAAGAATTGTGGCGCTCAAGAAGAAAACAGAATCATGCACACTGCTGCTGAAAATGAAGAAGGTAACCCAAGAGAATGCACGTGGCTTTGCTAAAAGGAAACTTGTTAAAATCGAACAACTCTCACAATCCCAACCCCTACCACAATTCTGGCAGACTCTGCACACCCAAGTGGATAATGCTGAAGCAGCAGGTGCTGATGGTCGTGGTCCCACCAAACCCGCTGATTTAGGTGAAGGAGAATCTAGAACATTGTGTGATGAAGATTACTACTCAGAAATTAGGATGAGATATGTGATGGGGGTACAGATAATGCTTCAACTGCAAATCAAGGCTCTGGTTGATAAGTTCAACGTCTCCCCCATGATTCTTGACCTGGTGGAGCCCATTTGGTCGAAATTTGTGGCATCAACGAGGGTATTAGCTGATGACCGGGCCAAGGAGGTTATTAATGAATCAGAATCTCAATTACAAGGTATTTATATACTTTAAATTTTTAAAATTATATATGCTGTTTTCTTTAGTGTTTAACCGGCATACTTATCATACTTCAGGGGAAACTAAAGGTGTTGATAAAGGATCTTTAATGAAATGGTACCGATATGTTAGGAAGACAATACCTTTATGGTACTCATTAGTAATTTCTTTCTTGGTGTCATTTGCGCGCGAGCCAATCTTGTCAACAGATATAATCAAGTGGACACTTGAAGGAAAGCTTCCCTATTTTGCTGCTTTTGTTGAAATCCATGAACAAATCGGACCCCCTACTAATGCCTGTCCACTAAGTTCAAACCGTATGTTCAGGCCCATACATGCTATTACAGTACAAAATCTGGAATCATTAGCAGCTTCTCTTGCTAATTCTATACGATTGGAATTACCTCCAGTCAACTTCTATGCAATTGCATCCCGTTATCTAAGAGAGCTATCTCTTCCAGTTGAGACTATTCTCCCTCATGCTTGCCGTATATATGAGTGGTCTATGCCATCTGAGCTGTGGCTGTCGGCTAACGAGTTTAGGCTTCCTACACGTTCATTTGTGTTGTCAATACTTATAGTTGCAATTAGGATTATGTACAACATACATGGTTTTGGAAAGTGGGAAATGTCTCTGGATAGTAAAGACGAAGAGGATAGTAAAGACGAAGAGGCGGAATTTGAATTCAATGTGGATGTAAATCGTGATATTTCAGAGCCTTGTACCAGCAGCAGCCAATCCTCCGGTATTTCTTTTACAGAGCCTTATAATAATAAGCTGCTACAAAAACAATCCAACTTGGATGCTACTGATATTTTACATGTACTTCATTCGAAATACAACAAGCTCATTGATACAAGTGGTAAGCCGTTAGTAATTCCCTATGCAATCTCTGAAATGCTATTAATACATCGAGAGTTGTTTTATATGATTAATGTTGTCGGTTTTTGTGTTTGGTAGATAATGGTAAGGATTTGGAGAAGTATCTTGAATATTGTAAGGACGCTGTTTTTGCTGATCTGGAACTGTCGTTTGAGGAACATGAGGAAAACATGCTAATGGAGGACATTTGGGATTTTTACCAGAAGAAAGAAGAGGTACTGGTATTATTTTGTTTCTCTTTATTTTGTCGACGTGTAAGGAAGTTTCGACGCATTTTTCCTTTGCTTATTTTGTTTTAGGAACATAAACTATCTGGCACACTCTTCACGAGTCCCCACAAGAGACCTCGAGATTCATCTAAAATCAAGGCGAACAGGATCTAGAAACCTAAACCGCAATGTCACTAAGGGGTCTTACAAAGAAAGAGCAATACAACAAATGATATCAAACATGGAAGAGAACAGATTTTGCTATATCCCTCCGAGGAGCAGAGTCAAAAGACTCGATTACCTACATTACACAAGGAAAAAGGGTGATGGGATATATGTTTATGCTGCCCATGCGGATTATTACATTTTATTACGTTCTTGTGCAAGAGTGGCTCAACTAGATGTTAGGACTATGCATGCTGCAGTGCTGACTTTTGAGAGGCGATTGAATTGGCTAGAGAAGAACATTGATCACTGCTTAAAAGACGCGCCTTCATATGAAGCTTGTGAACTCTGTCATGATGATGTGATTATGCAAAATGTTTCAAATGATGATGAGATGATACAAAATGACCATGATTTGACAAAATGTTTCAAACAAGCACTCTCTTTTGGAGACAGAGGCGAGAGTTCGATCCTCACTCCCTGCAAAAACGGCCGGAGGTACTCTGAAGCAGCTCTCTACCTTTGGGTAGGAGTAAGACTATCTACATCTCACTTCTTCCATACCGCCGTGAAAGATGGGATTAGATATCGTTAGTTTATTAATTTATCCGAGTTATGTTTATATTTGTTGCAATTTTGTTGGTTAGGTCATTGCTCATAAAATTATAAACTCGAGATCCTAGTTTGATTCTTGGTCTAGCATCCGGTTATTAGTTGTTTATCCGTATGTAACTGAACCACTTTTTAAAAATAAAAGAATTTAAACCTGAAACAACAATGTTTCTTTTTTTGACGACAAAGATGATTCACAACCACCCGTAAACAAAGGAGAATGAGACATAAGGGTTTCTATCTTTCAAACCGAGTTTTCAGAAGTTTCGTGCAGATTTAATTTGGTTATCTTTTTCTGTATATTCTTCATCCAACTTCTCGATAATGGTCCTGGTCATCCATCCTCTTATACCCTCCGCTCCCTTTGTTGCTTCATCCGCTTTGGTCTGAAACATTCTGGCTTCAGCTTCTTTTATTCTCCTCCACGCTCTCAAATGCAACTTTTTTTTGTCGGACCATTTGACCTCAATTATCATCTTGTTGGTGTTCAGCATGTTAGGAAAAGCTTTGAGTCTGTTATCTCCTGTGCCACTCGAGGAACCGGTGTTGTTATACAAGGATGAACTCAAAACATGAAATTCGGACATCCCACTCTGCCTAGGGCTAAACAAAGGATTTTTAAGTTTAGATCATATGCATTGTAAAACCGACCCCAATTTCAACAGTCCTCAAAATTTACCATTCAATAGACATAAACAGTCACTTATACATCAAAGGTTTGAACGATTCATGGTCGCCCAAACCCAAGCGCCGAACAGAAGATGTAATCTCATCATCTCAAATCATACAATATATAGCCTTTTAACAGCACAATCATGCATCTACTTGATGGCGTACCTTAAACATCTGTATAAAACAACGTATGTGATAACTTACACATTTGCACCTATTGAATATATATCCCGTGTAACATACATGGGAAGCACAAACCGGGAAATCCTAGTACCAGAGAGTAAAAAATATATCTATACACGATATTGTAATAGAACAGGCATATAATACAGCTTACTGAAACTTCCTATCGAATGGGACTCAAGACCATAATAACAAAACAAAAAGGTAATAACTACAATGGCGTGTTAAGTCTTCGTACTTTGCATCAAATTGATGTTTTTACGAATCACTCCAGCTATCATCGTTGTCAGAATCATCATCATTTCCGGCAGCTACAATTGAACCTTTGTATGTGTGATCTTCCACTTCTTCAATCCGAATTAGGCGACAATATCAAGAAACTTAATATTCAATCCCGCATTTCTGTTTTTCTGAATCGCTTTCCTAAGTATTGATCGAGTGTTATGAACTTGTGTCTTGATTTTGTAAGTGACGATCTAATGCACACGTGTTCTTGAGGTATTTAAGACACGTGTTCAGACACATATAGTGCTTTGGGATAAAAGAGAGAAGAAATTACCAAGCGAACATTGTTTTCATCCAAAATTATGCAGAAACATGAAACACGCCGCTTAGAGCAAACCAAAGAGTAACAAAAAAAACTCAAAACAACGACATTTTCCACGATAAATGTATAATAGAGCAGTTAATTATCTGAAGCATCTATATTTGATAAAGTAACACATCTCTCTGTGTCAGGTTTAACAAGTACAAGGGCTAAGTTGTAAGTAAGTAGAAGTTACCCCAAAATTTTATAAAAAGTATTACGGTGAAATAAAAGTTCTACACATACTGCAGTTGCAACAAATTCATCGCCAGTTTTAATTTGTGTTGTATGTAAGGTTTCAAAATCTTTATCTCTAAATCGTTTATGTTTACTTTTCAAACTTACTCAGACGTTTAGCAAAACTAGCAGTAATAGTTAGCGACAGCTTGTTTTATAAAGTTTTATTGGTAACGTAGGTGTATAGTATATGCTATATATTATAAAGTGTAAAATGACGTTATTATGACATAACAAACTTACATAAACTCACAAGTTTCAAAATAGGCTTAAATTACTTGCTTGCTACAGAGCATTAAACTTTCAGATTAATGTTTTTTGAAGCTCTAAATATAAGTGAAACAACGTATTTTGAAGCTGACAATTTAAATGATACTTTTGCAGCAGCTTGGAATTTGATTTTTAAGGCATTGATATGTGTATCGCCTATGTGTTTCTATAGTTAGAGTAGGAGTTTTTTAACCTGAGTTACACTTTAGGTGAAACGCTAGGGTTTTTAATTAGTGACCAACGAGTTAAGCCATATCGGCCAAAAAAATAGGTCTTGTCAAAACTCGGTTTGAAGCATTTAAACATTTGTAGTAATGCTAATAAACATAGCTTACTCCCTGCCTAGCTAGGCTGGATTACTCGCTAGAAGGTATTTTGATAAATAATCTCATTCCGTTTGATACATATGCGAATCAAGTCATGCCAGAAGCATATTTTCTAATTGTTACAGTTCGTCATCATTGATTGTGTGCAGGCATTACATCTGTAAACTCCGCTTACGCCCTGCATATTATTGACACCCAAATATCTACCTTTTGTAAAACCCGATGGGATGGGATGGGTTGGTTTTGAAAAATAAGTATTTATTTTTATTTATTTTTCTACTTTTAAATCTTAAAATATTATATAAAATACCATTGTTTTAATTTATAATATTATTTTCTCTTGCATCACTTTCCTACATTAAATCCAAATCCAAATTCTAAACCCGTCTACAAACCAAACCAAGGCCCCCTAATACCTGCAGAGATGACGGATGGATTGCATTTGATATGCAAAGTATGTGAGTTTAAGGAGTTTGGGTGCTTTGAAGGCATGTATTTCTGCAAGATTTGTGGCACTCAAGAAGAAAACGGAATCATGCACACTGCTGCTGAAAATGAAGGCGTGAAGGTAACCCAAGAGAATGCACGTGGCTTTGCTAAAAGGAAACTTGTTAAAATCGAACAACTCTCACAATCCCAACCCCTACCACAATTCTGGCAGACTCTGCACACCCAAGTGGATAATGCTGAAGCAGCAGGTGCTGATGGTCGTGGTCCCACCAAACCCGCTGATTTTGGTGAAGGAGAATCTAGAACATTGTGTGATGAAGATTATTACTCAGAAATTAGGATGAGATATGTGATGGGGGTACAGATAATGCTTCAACTGCAGATCAAGGCTTTGGTTGATAAGTTCAACGTGTCCCCCATGATTCTTGACCTGGTGGAGCCAATTTGGTCGAAATTTGTGGCATCAACGGGGGTATTCGCTGATGACCGGACCAAGGAGGTTATTAATGAATCAGAATCTCAAGTACAAGGTATTTATATACTCTAAATTTTTACAATTATATATGCTGTTTTCTCTAGTGTTTTACCTTAGGTAGGGGTATGATCTGGCGGGATTGCGTATTGTTCTATTGACTTTTCAGATAAGTTTGACACTCTTGTTAATCGGCATACTTATCAAATTTCAGGGGAAACTAAAGGTGTTGATAAAGGATCTTTAATGACATGGTACCGATATGTTAGGAAGACAATACCTTTATGGTACTCATTAGTAATTTCTTTCTTGGTGTGTCATTTTACGCCATGAGCCAATCTTGTCAACAGATATAATCAAGTGGACACTTGAAGGAAAGCTTCCCTATTTTGCTGCTTTTGTTGAAATCCATGAACAAATCGGACCCCCTACTAATGCCTGTCCACTAAGTTCAAGCCGTATGTTCAGACCCGTACATGCTATTACAGTACAAAATCTGGAATCATTAGCAGCTTCTCTTGCTAATTCTATACGATTGGAATTACCTCCAGTCAACTTCTATGCAATTGCATCCCGTTATCTAAGAGAGCTATCACTTCCAACTGAGACTATTCTCCTCATGCTTGCCGATATATGAGTGGTCTATGCCATCTGAGCTGTGGCTGTCGGCTAACGAGTTTAGGCTTCCTACACGTTCGTTTGTATTGTCAATACTTATAGTTGCAATTAGGATTCTGTACAACATGCATGGTTTTGGGAAGTGGGAAATGTCTCTGGATGGTAAAGACGAAGAGGCGGAATTTGAATGCGATATGGATGTAAATCGTGATATTTCAGAGCCTTGTACCAGCAGTAGCCAATCCTCCGGTATTTCTTTTACGGAGCCTTATAATAATAAGCTGCTACAAAAACAATCCAACTTGGATGCTACTGATATTTTACATGTACTTCATTCGAAATACAACAAGCTCATTGATACAAGTGGTAAGCCGTTAGTAATTCCCTATACAATCTCTGAAATGCTATTAATACATCGAGAGTTGTTTTATATGATTAATGTTGTCGGTTTTTGTGTTTGGTAGATCATGGTAAGGATTTGGAGAAGTATCTTGAATATTGTAAGGACGTTGTTTTTGCTGATCTGGAACTGTCGTTCGAGGAACATGAGGAAAACATGCTAATGGAGGACATTTGGGATTTTTACCAGAAGAAAGAAGAGGTACTGGTATTATTTTGTTTCTCTTTATTTTGTCGACGCGGTAAGGAAGTTTCGACGCATTTTTCCTTTGCTTATTTTGTTTTAGGAACATAAACTATCTGGCACACTCTTCACGCGTCCCCACAAGAGACCTCGAGATTCATCTAAAATCAAGGCGAATAGGATCAAGAAACCTAAAACCGGCAATGTCACTAAGGGGTCTTACAAAGAAAGAGCAATACAACAAATGATATCAAACATGGAAGAGAACAGATTTTGCTATATCCCTCCGAGGAGCAGAGTCAAAAGACTCGATTACCTACATTACACAAGGAAAAAGGGTGATGGGATATATGTTTATGCTGCCCATGCGGATTATTACATTTTATTACGTTCTTGTGCAAGAGTGGCTCAACTAGATGTTAGGACTATGCATGCTGCAGTGCTGACTTTTGAGAGGCGATTGAATTGGCTAGAGAAGAACATTGATCACTGCTTAAAAGACGCGCCTTCATATGAAGCTTGTGAACTCTGTCATGATGATGTGATTATGCAAAATGTTTCAAATGATGATGAGATGATACAAAATGACCATGATTTGACAAAATGTTTCAAACAAGCACTCTCTTTTGCAGATAGAGGCGAGAGTCCGATCCTCACTCCCCGCAAAATTGGCCGGAGGTCCTCTGCCTCTACCTTTGGGTAGGAGTAAGACTATCTACATCTCACTTCCTCCATACGCGGAAAGATGGGATTAGATATCGTTAGTTTATTTATTTTATTCAGGTTATATTTATATTTGTTGCAATTTTGTTGGTTAGGTCATTGCTCATAAGATTATAAACTCGAGATCCTAGTTTGATTCTTGGTCTAGCATCCGGTTATAAGTTGTTTATCCGTCTGTAACTGAACCACTTTTTAAAAATAAAAGAATTTATACCTGTAAAAAATCTTTCTTTTTGACATCAAATTTGATTAACCACCACCCGTAAACAAAAGGGAATAAGGGTTTCTATCTTTCAAACCAAGTTTTCAGAAGTTTCGTGCAGATTTTATTTGGCTATCATTTTCTGTATATTCTGCGCATCCAACTTCTCGATAATGGTCCTGATCATCCATCCTCTTATACCCCTCCGCTTCCCTTGTTGCTTCATCCGCTTTGGTCTGAAATATTCTGGCTTCAGCTTCTTTTATTCTCCTCCACGCTCTCAAATGCAACTTTTTTTTGTCGGACCATTTGACCTCAATTATCATCTTGTTGGTGTTCAGCATGTTAGGAAAAGCTTTGAGACTGTTATCTCCTCTGCCACTCGAGGAACCGGTGTTGTTATACAAGGATGAACTCAAAACATGAAATTCGGACATCCCACCTGCGTCTAGGGCTAAACAAAGGATTTTTAAGTTTAGATCATATGCATTGTAAAACCGACCCCAATTTCAACAGTCCTCAAAATTTACCATTCAATAGACATAAACAGTCACTTATACATCAAAGGTTTGAACGATTCATGGTCGCCCAAACCAAGCGTCGAACAGAAGATGTAATCTCATTATCTCAAATCATACAATATATATAGCCTTTTAACACACAATCATGCATCTACTTGATGATGCTACCTTAACATCCGTATAAAACAACGTATGTTGATAACTTACACATTTGCACCTATTGAATATATATCCCGTAAACATACATGGGAAGAACAAACCAGGAAAATCATAGTACCAGAGAGTAAAAAATATATCTATACACGATATTGTAATAGAACAGGCATATAATACAGCTTACTGAAACTTCCTATCGAATGGGACTCAAGACCATAATAACAAAACAAAAAGGTAATAACTACAATGGCGTGTGAAGTCTTCGTACTTTGCATCAAGTTGATGTTTTACTAATCACTCCAGCTATCATCGTTGTCAGAATCATCATCACTTCCGGCAACTGTTTGGCGAATTGCATTTGCTTTCTCTAAAATGGCAGCTACCCTCAAATTGGTTGCAGGACCCTGAATGCTGGGCCTAGTCTGGACTGCTGGTTTCAAGTTGAAGGACTGGTATAACCAAAGCAAATCGCATTATTGTGTAAAAAAGAAAAGATGAGCAATATGCGTGATGTAGAAAACATTATTACACATGGTATAAAGCAAGTATGTCAACTGTAGGATGGAATTTTTTAACCAGTTCACTCATAACGGGGTACAATCTAAGCTTATACTGTTATCTAAAATGCGTCAAATCAAGTAATACTAACAATTGTAGCAACACGGAACAGAAAATAAACTGGGTCAAAAGTACATAACAAAAACATGCTCCTGGATCAGGAATAAAAAATTTCCCATTCTAACTCGAATCAGTTTCGACCCATTACCCGACCCATCTAACACCCATTTTGTTACATCTAGACAAGTCACCGACTCACCGGTTTCCAGTGATCATATGTTAACTTTTGTAACAATTATGTTACAGATGCAACTAAATGGAACAATTTAAAAAGTGATGAAAACAAGGAAATAAGGATTGATAATTTGTACCTTTAACCGTATCTGTTCCAATAAAGTGCCTCTTTCCTCTTCCTTTTGTATCGGAGGCATTGCTCGTTCTGAGACCTTCCTCAACTGCAAAACAGCAAGTGTCATTCCTTTTATATCAATTTCATATTCCATTATTAATTTTGTGAGTCACATACTTATATAGACTCATAGCGAGCCAAACAGGTTGGAAGTCAACTAGAAAAAATTTAACGCGAAAACAGCTCGAAAACACTTTATTTAGAAACAGAAGAATTATTTGTGATAGCATAGTTTTTGAAATCATATTTAGCACATTAAATATTTATAAAACTTAGAAAAAATGTTTGAGGACCGCCAACCCCACCAGCATTTTTTTTACCCGAGCCATTTTAACGAATTCAGATCACTGAGAGAATTATCAACTTTACCTTGCTTTTATCATGAGCAGCAACTGCATCAATGAGAGGGGTACGAGGTCGTTGAATCTTCATAGGGCGGATGCCGTTTGGCCTTTCATCATCAACTAGAGGAAGTGAAGATGTGCTTGATGGCCTAATAATTTCGGCTCAGTAGGAAACACATATGGAGGTCGCTCTTTATCAGATGGTGGTTGTGGAACAATCCTTTCTGCAGCTTCCTCTGTGTTTACACTTGGTCCGGTATCAGATGGTGGTTTTGGAACAATCCTTTCTGCAGCTTCCTCTGTGTTTACACTTGGCTCAGTTTCAGATGGTGGTTGTGGAACAATCCTTTCTGCAGCTTCCACTGTGTGTACACTGGCTCGGTATATCAGATGGTGGTTGTGGAACAATTCTTTTCCAAGCTTCCTCTGTGTTTACACTTGGCTCAGTTGGTAACTCGTTACTGGAACTTTCCATGTCTTCATAACCATTATCAGACTTCTCGTTTGTTATATTTTCATTCTGATCTAGTGGAGGGGGAGTTTCAATTGGTGGAAAAGGTGATGGGAAGTTACTGAAGCCATGTAGACCGCCATCTGGCATTGTACTCACAGAAGTATTCTGAAGCTTTCCCGTCCTCCATTGCATAGGTGGAAGAGGTGGTAATGGTGGCATCTCTTCTATGTTGATTGGAGCCAACTGCGGAAGCATGAAACCAGGAAGGTTGTCATGGCTGCTTAATTGCGGCAAGTCAGCCATTGACGGTTCTAGAATTGCTTCATGGTTCACTGGGTAAGGCCAGAATCTACGTCTCCAACTGAAGTGATTGTATATGAGATTGGTCAGCCATTTCTTCTATATGAGCGGAGTGACTCGTGATAGATGATGCACCTTCAAGTTGACCAATGTGATCAACTTGGTTCAGAGATTTAGATACTTCATTTTGGTCGATGAGATTTGAAGATTTATATTGTTGGGCTTCTGCTGACACAGGAGAGTCAGGAGCACTGTCCAGAAATTGGGCATTAGATTCATCAGTAAGTACATGGTTGTCAGGTAGAAACTCATCAGGTGAAATATCCACTTGCACTCCATTTTGATCCGCTTCTCAGTAACAAGAATGTTTTCATCCTGCGTGATTTTTGAATTTGTAGATGGGCTATCTACATCATTTTCATTCAGATCGACACAGGTAGCCGGGGATGATATAGGAATGCTATTAAGATCTTGTAAATGCTCATAAGATACAGAAGGGATCGAGTCAAGCTCAGAAGAGACAACTGGTTGCTCACTCGATTCTTCTTTCACCAGATTCAATAGCTTCCTTCTCTGTAGATGCATCATCAAGATCATCTACGTTTGAGTGATCGTGATATGCAGAAGGAACGGAATCCAATTTTGGAGAAATAAGTGAGTGCTCAGTAGAATCCTTTTGAACAGACTCATTAATGACCAACCCATTCTCAGTAGTAAAAAGACCATTGTCTTCATTCTCGTCCACATCACAAGAGACATCTTCGGTTTCTGATTCCCCGAATCCACCTCAAGACCCTTGCTTTCACTATTGTCGACATCAGCAGGGACAAAAACAGGTGTCAAATCTTTACTTTCTAAATTTACTGAGTCAGCTTCTCTCTCCTTTAATTCTTTTTCACCCTCTAGAGTAGGAAGATCGTTGTCTCCATTTTTATCATCAGCAGGATCGCAGACAGAGTCAACCGGTACTGATTCTTTGTCTCGTAACTCCGTTTCATCCTCACTAGAATATGGAACTCCAGCTTCTTCCGGAACAGATTTACTCTCAAGAAAATCATCTGCTAGCTCCCGTTTGGATATAGAACAATTATCAGGACTATATGCCATCTCTTCATCAGGATTCCCGTCTCCATCATCAATTTCAGGTTCGGCCCAAGGTGGGACCCGAAGTCTGCTCTACCACGTGTGAAGTCACAAGGCTAATACTGGAAATATCGTTCTCATTATCAATTGTTGAGGAATGAACATCATCAAGCTCAGATGTAGAGGCTGCAATGTCTTCCAAGTCATTTTCACTTTCTTCGTTTTTCTTAGGACTACTAACATCTACACAATTTTTTGATGACAGTTCACTCAAATCTGATTCTTTGGAAGTACTTTCTTTAGATATTACTCCTTGATCTACAGGCAAAGCTGCATTATCACTCACCTCAGTGCTATTATCAGAGGCTTGTTGGGGTGCAGAGCGGGGACGGAACGGAATTTCAGTAGATGCAAAGGCATGAGGAGAATTGACACCACGGGGTGACATGTTGCCAACTGAACTGCTTGTATCAGAATACGAAAAACTTGTTATTTTATTCTTCATTGAGCTACTCTCATCCTCTGATGCAGATAGAGAATCTGAAAACTGTGATTGAAGCTGTTCAATATGTGTATCAGAAAGGTTTTCACGTTTTATGCTTGGATCAGAGTTAGCTCTAAGTTCGACATCTGTTTCAACCGATTCCATGGTAGCAAGAGCATCCATGTAGTTGTCAGTCTCACTTGCCACATCATCTGATTGGTAACCTTCTTCAACTCCATCTGCTTTGTGCTCCTCATTAACCGATATGTGTTTCTCTTCAATACCATCTGCTTGCAAATCAATACTCGAATTTTCATGCAAGTTATTTATGTGCTCCATAGAGACTGTCTTATCCACCATTGGAGATTCATATCGACTACCATTACGCCTGGGTGAGCCTAAAGGTGAATTTGCCATTCTATCCCCGAGTGTTTCAAGCTGTGGTTCACGAGAAATATTGGAAGGTAATCTAAGAGGCGAGGAAACCATGGGTACTTCATGGACAAGTTTATCCTGTGGTGGAGAGTTTAACAGCTTTTCCATGTACCCTTTTCCAGTTTCCGTGTCGAATGGAAACTTGATATCCCTTTTCTTCAACTTCACACGGCGTGCAGGCTCACTTGCACCATTTTGCACACGCTCCTCCAGAAGTAATTGATGGAGTCTGCAGTATTGCAAATGAAAGGAAGTTAATGCCGAAATGAGAACGAATTGTCTTTTCTATGAAAATTGATGAATTAGAAACCTACTTGACATGTGACGACTGGAAAGCCTCAGGCGTCTCTCCATTTTTCAATCGTGATCCCTTCTTCTGTTAAAATATGATTAGGTTAAAAAAAAAAAACAAGAAAGAAAATTAACATCTGTATTTAATTCACTTTGTCAACTAACCTTTGTCTTACGGATTTTCTTGTCCCTTTGAGCTTCAGCACTCATCATTTCAAATGATGACGCTTCCACTTTATAAAATGATGGATCTGTGTAACGTTTTAAGCATGCTCCAGCACCAGCAACATCAAACCTGTCGAAAGCATCATTAATTAGTAATGTCTGCAGCAATGTGAAATACATCAAGTACTTGCATCCCAAAACTAGAGTCCACAATTTCTATTAGGTATCAAATGAGTTACTTTACAAGCCAAACTTGGTGATCTAATAATCAAATATCTTAACGAGGAGTAAATATAGTAAGTATATCAAAGTCAAAAACAGATTTTCACTCCAATTATGAGATGGAGGGAGTATATGCGATGGAATATATAGTTTCATACTTGTCTAGAAGAAATAAACGAGGCGCCCACGAGATTCTTTCGTAAGAATCCATGACAAACCGAGGCAAATCTCCCTTGGTGATAAGATTCTGCTCTGTTTGGAGATTTGGATGCCAACTAATACTTGTAAGATCAATAGCGATACTCAGTAACTGCTAATATGACCAAAACTTTCGTTTGGAAAAAAAAAATGCTACATAAAATGGTTCATAAACGTTAAAGTACAGCATGGTGCAAACAGATCAGAGCATCATTTTATCAGAATGGGGAGAAAAAACTGATGATGATAATCACATGACTAACTGACAGTAACAAATTATATTAGAAAGTTCTATGCATTAAGTTTATCGCTAGAATGGACGCGCGACTATAGGTCTTCTTTGAATCTTTGATAACACAGAATTTAGATTGCTTTAGCCTATTGCATATTTTATTTGCTAGATATATTGATTTTTTGCCCATTTTCTAGCTACAGATCCAATAATGGTTTTCGCTATTTGCATACTGTAATTTACATCATCCCTAAGCCATAACTGCTTAACAAGTAAATGCGATAGGTTTCCCCATGTTTGAAGCAATCAACACTTAGGTGAGAGGGCTTAGATTACATTCCTTGTGATGCTCAAGTAGTTCTAGTTATTCCTGACAAGAAGCTTAGATAATTCTAATCCTATTATAGTTTGTCACCAAATCATTTTTGTGTATTAAAGAAGCGCAGTAATTTATCTAATAAGCTTCTACATTCTTTATGACTAAACGATGTGAGTATACATCAAAAGTGATAACGCTGAATATAGAGTCTAATATGGACTATAATAAGTTATGACGGCTGCGCAAAATATGATTCCAACCTGAACTGGAGAAGAATGCTGAATGGCCAGTTTGTGAAAGGAATGCCCTTTCAATCGCAGGGAAATCTGCCTCAACCTGTTGAACACGCACCAGTAGACCATGGCCCCTAGCGGCAGTCACCATCACTTCTTCATGCAAACCATGGAAAATCTCAGCTGCAAACCTTCAGAAATTGGAGGCAAGTTTTTCGTCAAAACAATATCATATGACAATGCATCATAATAAATTATGAAGTATCGACATACTTTAACTATCAAACGGGTACATTTTATAACTGGCTAGTTATGTATGTACTAATTTCCCATAAGTCTATAACAATAAACGTACTAAAAATTAGGGAAGAAAGGTCATTACTGTCTAGCCCTTTCTTTGAAGTTTACAATAAACGACGTGTGCACAGAAAGCTTCTCACTACCATCCTATACAATACAGTCCAAAGTTTGTGCAACTTGCTAAAATCTGATAAATCAAACCCACCTAAACGTAACAACCATACATTACAAATCCAGTAAAGAAATATGCAACCCACTTTACTCAACTTGTACTCCATCCTAATCTAGCAAAAATACATTCTTAATCCATCAACACAATCAAACGTAAATCAACCTCATGAGTCACAAATCACATAACTTCCTCATTGATTCCAGCTTACAAACATCTCACTATCACTTTTTCCTTAAACTAAATTTTTTGCCTAATAAAAAAGCGGGCCCCACGGTCGATATGTGAGAGGTAAATCGTGTAACACCATATAATTAAAGGGGCACCAGGACAGGATTTTAACCCATTACCTACGCATGTCCCCCACCATTGGATTACCATCACGGGGACTTAAATACATTACCTTAAATTCTACACTATCTTAAATATTCCCAATCTGATAACGAAATCAATACACAACCTATATTAATTCACATTTATATACACCTATCCAATTCACAAATTAAATAAACCCAAACTTAACAATCACTCAAAATCACCTCAAGTCATCACACAAATCTTCGATTTACAAACCCTAAGCTATCATCGCGCTAACCATAGACAAACGTGGGTCCGAGATTTAAACTCCAAGACCCCATTATAGGTGCATTTCTCTAACTGCTAAGCTACTATCCTGGGGACCACCTTCAAAACCACACCATATTTTTTTCCTTAATCACATACATTCCCTGAAATCCTAAAGTACTTTTACATAATCATAACCCGATAACTAAATCCACGCAAAACCCAAATCAATTCACATTCATTTAGCACCATTTTCAATCAACAAATCATAAAACCATATATTTTGTGTTTTCCTTCGACAAATATTATATTTTGGTATGGTTTGCCTTAGGGTGTTTGTTTAAGCTTATTTGATCCCGCTTATATCGCTCAAACTTTCGGCTTATTTGGAGACATACATAAATTTATTAGACATAATAATAAATGTACATAAATTTATTGTGACATAATAATAAATGTACATAAAGTCTCGAAATAAGGCGAAAAATTCAAGCTTATGAAATATAAACCGAGATCAAATAAGCTTAAACAAACACCCACTAAGGCAAATCACACAAAAATGCAATACTTGTCAGACGGAAACACATAGTTTGAAAAGACATTAATTATTACGGCTTAAAAGAAATCATAATTAGGGGGTGTTTGTTTAAACTTATTTATGAGCTTATGAGTTTATTTGATCTCAGCTAATATTTCACAGCTTACATTAAAGTGTCAAAATAAGCCAGAAAATTCGGTCTTGTGAAATATAAGCCGAGATCAAATAAACTCATAAGCTCACAAATAAACTTAAACAAACACCCCGTAACGCAAATTTTACACACAAAAATGTAAAACTTGTCCGACAGAAAACACGCAGTTTAAGAAAAGCATTAATCATTACATCTTATGTTTGGGCTTATGATTAGCTTATTTGATCTTGGCTTATATTTCATAAGCCCGAATTTTCCAGCTTTATTTCGAGACTTATAGTCTTATGTAAGTTTATTATGTCATAATAAACTTACTTAAAAAAGTCTCGAAATAAGCCGGAAAATTCGGGCTTATGAGATATAAACCTAGATCAAATAAGCTAACCATAAGCCCAAATATAAGCTTAAACTAACACCCCCTAAGCCAAACCACACCAAAAATGTACCGCTTTCTCTTTCCTACTTTAACGGAAATTGGGTGTTTTAAGTTTATATTTGGGCTTATGATTAGTTTATTTGATCTCGGTTTATATTTCATAAGCCCGGATTTTCCAGCTTATTTCGAGACTTATAGTCTTATATAAGTTTATTACATACAAAAAAATGTCTCGAAACAAGCCGAAAAATTCGGGCTTATGAGATATAAACCTAGATCAAATAAGCTAATCATAAGCCCAAATATAAACTTCAAATGTAACATTCCTAAACACACAGTTTAATAAAAGCATTAATTATTATGCTTTCTCTTTCCTACTTTCGCAAATAAACTCGAGATCAAATAAACCCTAAAATTAATTATAAAAAAAGTAAAAAAAACATACTCAGCTAAATCACCAAGCTGACGAAGAACACCAACGAGCCCCGCCATAGCCACACCTTCAAGCAACGCTTCAGGGTCATCTTTATCTGCTGATTTATAAAGCTCTGGATCAGCTAAGCTGAACTCGTTCCGTATTTGGTATCTGCTGAACGGCATTTTGGTCAATTAAGTTGGGGTTACATTCATTCACAGGTTTAATTTCATCAATTTGGGGGAAAATTTTAGAGAGAGAAAGTGGTGCTTTAATGGGGGGTTTTAGAGAGAGAAAGATGGTGTGGGGGTGGTGGTGTGAATGAATGAATGTTGACAGAGTGGAGGAGACGACTTGGAGGTGAGGGGAGGGGGATGTTTTGCATTTGGTCCTTTTAGATTTGGTTTGTTTTATAAAGTTGTGTTAGCAGTAAGGCCGAGGAAACAGATCAAAACCGAATCAACCGAACCGAAAATTGAGTTGAACTACTTAGTTTGATTTTATCCAAAATAAGAAAACACATCTAAATCATATAATCGAACTGAATCAACCAAGTCACTTTAGTTTGGTTCTCGGTTCATGGCTTTCATAAAGTCGCTTTTATTTCGTTCATTTTGACCTAATGCTCAGCCTAGTTAGCGTGTAAAAAGTAGATCGCAAGATATAAATATGATAATTGTTTAACATTGTGGTCTCAATACCACTTAAAAGAAGAAAAGTAAAGAAAATAAAGTGAAACAAAAATTGTGTTCTCGAGTATCATTTAAGAATGAAAAAATAAAAATGATGAAAACTAAAAGTGATTTGGTTGATTTTAAAATAAAATGTTTCTCTCAAAATTGTTGAAAATGATTACTTTTGATTATATTCTTTTACTTTACTTACTAAAAAACTTGAGAACTAAGAATAAGTGACAAAATAAACACATCTTTTACATTATTTTGAAAACCCGAGAACTCTCTCATATGGATATGTAAAATACATGATTTCCATACCTAGGGAAATGAGGAAATGAAGGAAACGTGCCCAAATCAAAGTGTGTAAACAAGATTTATAAGTACACCACATATCGACAAATGATAGAAGTTTGTGAGAGTACCCATGAACCACGTGAAAATTTATGTAGTGTAAATAATGTATGTCAAATACACCGGTTTTTTTATGAGATGCACATAGTTCTAAATTTGTGTTACTTAATCTTTTTGGTTTAAATAAAATGTTGTTTATAAGATTTAGTTACGGATTCGACATTGTCTATGTGACTTGTTTTTTTACAATAGTAAAGTTTAGTAATCTACTAATTAAATGATGGCAGAATATAACATGTAAAAGTTATTATTCTTGTACATACAACTGAAAGTTAATAAAATTATAATTTGAAATATAGTTTGTTGCTATTTCATGTAAATGTACAAAGATTTAAGTTGGGTTTTTTTAGTTAAACAATGCCAATTCTATGAAGATTAATAAGGATTTTATTTATTTATTTTTTAACGATCAGATATATCAAAAATAAAAAACTACTAGCAAGATGCTAGAAGCAAAAATAAATGGTTTGTGAATTGGTGTCTCCTCTTATAGAGTTACTTATTATAGTTTGTATGTCAGGGAACTCAAACTATGTGAAATTATCGGATAAAATCTTAAGTCATGATCACTTAAAAGTGATGTGTGTGTAAATGTACATAAATTTAAATTGAATGGCAAACGAGGGTGTATATAAAAATGTTGCTTAACAACAAACAACAAACAACAAACATGTGTTCTATCAAAGTATCAAGTGGGCACGATTATGTCCCAAATACTAAACACCTTTACACCATTTTGTTCTTGTCATTTTTCACCTTGGTTTGTCTTTTATTTGTTGCATAAGCTTAAATTTGTGTAAGGAGGTGGGTCCCATCGAGGCTCTTTAACATCGGCGCCAAAATTGAAGACTTCAACCATGTAAACAGAGGTGTGGGATGCTACAATTCGTTGCAGATCGGTTGGATTTGAAAAGGTAATATCGGGTGCATTTTCGCCCGACTTTCCAAATGTATACTTTCCAAAAAATTGACCGGTGCATTTAAAAATAAAACCTTTTATTTTAAAAACTTTACCACTCTATAAATACTAACTCAAAACATTTCTAAAACACACAATTTCAATCAACCATTCTAACGAAATACCCACAAGATTTATTACCCATTGCCTCTCTATTCACAAGATATTAAACGTGACGCTAACAAACAATGCGGAGAAAGATGCACCCAAATCATATAAATCAATAGAATTTGATTGGTTAAAAACTGGAACCGAACCGAAGTTACTGTTTTGACCCGATGCCCTCTATTTAGAAGTGCAAAATGTAGATAAAGTAAGATGTAAATATGATAACTGTTTAACATTGTATTCTTGATAATCATTTAAGGATGAAAAGTAAAGAAAATGAAGTGAAACAAAAAATGTTATGTTCTTGAGTATATCGAAAGAAAAAAGAAAATAATCAAGAAAAGAGTGATTTGCTGATTTGAAATAAAATGTTTTTAAAATTGGGTTGAAAATGCTTATTTTATATTTCTTTACTTTACTTACTAAAAAAAAAAAAAAAAAACTTGAAAAAATAAAAATAAATAAAAAGCTTATTCTTTTACAAAACCCGAGAACTCAATCATATGGATATGTAAAATACAGGATTTCCATACCTAGCAGGAAATGAAGGAAACGGGTAATGCTAATTCAAAGTGTGTAAACAAGATTTATAAGTACACCACATATCGACAAATAATGTGAGGTTTGTGAAAGTACCCATGAACAACATGAAAATTTATGTAGTGTAAATAATGTATGTCAAATACACTAGTTTTTTATGAGATGCACATAGTTCTAAATTTTTGTGTTACAAATATTTTTTGATTTAAATAAAATGCAGTTTATAAGATTTAGTTACGGATCCGACACTATGTATGTGACTTATTTTTTTACAATAGTAAAGTTTAGTAATCTACTAATTATATAATATAACATGTAAAAGTTATTATTCTTGTATATAGGGGTGGAAACGAGCCGAAAGCCGTAGCTCGAAGCTCGCTTCAGCCTTATATTTTTAGCTTGAGCTCCTGGCCGCGGAAAATTTTCACAAGCTCGGCTCTGGCTCGGGATCGACTCAATTTTATGATATGTTCAATAAAATAAAGTTCAAATGGAGCTCGGCTCGTTAATTACATAAGGCTCGAAGCTCGCTTGCTACTTTTAAGCTCGCTTATATCGATATATTTCTACGCCATGAAAGCCATGCGCCACCAACTTTTTTGTACAAAGCTCTGCTCGAGCTCGATTATTAAATGAGCCCAAATTAGGCTCGAAGCTCGGGCTCAGCTCATTTAAGCCGGCTCGCTCGAAGTTTTACCCATCCGATTCAACTTTTAATACGAGCGTGCTCGGCCGTTTTTCCACCCCTTACGTAGTTAACAACCGAAAGTTAATAAATTATAATTTGAAATATAGTTCATTGCTATTTCATGTAGATGTAACTTTAGATTGTATTTACTCCAAAGATTTAAGCCGGGTTTTTTAGTCGAACAATGTTAACTCTATAAAGATTAATAAGCTAATGGTAGATAGAATCAATTTGGTGTTATGTTTAAAAATAAGTGGTTTGTGAATTAGTGTCTCCTCTTAATAGAGTTACCTATTATAGTTTGTATGCCAAGTGAACTCAAACTCTAAATTATCAAAAATCTTACTTCATATATCACTTAAAAAGATGTGTAAATGTATAATACATAAATTTAAATTGAATGCCAAACGAGGGTGTATATAAAAATGTTACATGAACAACAAACAACAAACAATAAACTTGTGCTTTATCAAGTGGGCACGATTATGTCCAAATGCTAAACACCTTTACACCATTTTGTTCTTGTCATTTTTCACATTGATTTGTCTTTTTAGTTGTTGCATGTTTATAATTTGTGTATGAGGTGACCCATCACCACGAGGTATTCTCTCAGGCGCCACTGCAATTACACAATGCAAACTTCGCGCGTGAGGTAAAGGAAAAGAGGTGAAATGTGAGCTGACTGGCAGTTTTATTGTTATTTATTCATTTATAATGGTATTTTTGTCGTTTAAAGTTAGATAAATTGGTATTTTAATAAAGTTTTGAGTGGTAACCATTACTTAAAATGTGAGTGAAAATGAGGAGAGCTGAATAGTGACGCACGTTTAGGTGGAAGGTTGGGAAAGTGGCAGCCACTACCTCTAGTCTAGGTATAATTTGAAGATATATTTCTCACTAACAACAATCCAATTTATTTTATGCTTTGCTAAACATATCATGAATAGCTACGTTTAAGAAACAAAAAACATATATAACTGGTGGTACATTGAATCGGTCAAGAAATGCTAAATTTAGATAATAAACACTTATCATTAAAAGTACAAACAACTATACATGTCTGAATATCTTAAACATAACATTTAAGCCTACGTTTATTATCTTTTTTAGCTTAGAGAAAAACTCACATTTGTGACAAGAATTTTAATACCAAAATCGCCATGTTCTATCTTGTTTCCAAAGGATCAAAAGGTAAAGGTGGTTCCATTTTTCTTTTTTTACATATAAAAGGTACTTTTCATGCAAAAGTTCATTTTGTTCCCATTAACTTTATTAATGGTCCTATCTTCCAAATAGCATAGAAGTTTGAAACTCAAAATGAATTAAAACAAAATTATAGGGAGTAAAGTGCATTGAGCCAAAAATGAATTAGTTAAATAATTAATATAAAATTAGTTTCAAATTGGTTATGGTGCTTAATTTACGCTGAAGGAATAATTAATGAAAGGTGACGAAGAGGAATAAAATGCTTTGGGGTATATATAAAAGTATAAAACACATATTTGGACCCCTTTTGGTATTTCATCAATAGAATATTTCGATTTTGTAACATCAAAATTTATGATGTATTTTATAAGTTTTAAAATTATGTTTGTTCATTTTTCAAAAATAAATACAAAATTTAGATCAAGTTTATCATATTATTTTTACTTGAGGTTAATATTATAAATTTAAAAAAATTATAAATTAATTAGATAAGAGTAAAAGTGTCATTATGTAAAAATTAAAAAATATGTTGTTGAAATAACGATTTTTTTAAACATGTATTTTTGTCGATAAAACAATTATTTGTGATGTGAGAAGTATTTTGATTACATTCGTAAAATATGGGCAATTCTATATTTACACAACTTAAATATTGTAATGTCATACTTACCTAAAACATGCTTTAAATTTGTACATGATGCATTCAAAATTTGTATTTTGAGTATATATGATATTTTCATGTTTAGATTGGATATATATGAAATTATCCTGTAAAATATAGAGTAATGTTTATATAAATTTATGCTGACAGCTTTTATGTTTAATTGTTTTGATTGCTATGATAGCAAATAAATTTCCATCAAGGGTGTCGAATTCTACTTTTAAACCTCATTTAACAAGGATGATCTTATAAGCTAATTTTCTGACTTGTTAGCTAATCAACTTGAGTCTATCAAAGCTCGTAAATAAAAAATAAAATAAAAAAAATGCATATGGTTCTTTCCTCAAGATCAAATTTAGCTCTTAACATTACAAAATAAGTCTCATCTATCCGAAGTTGAATAAGCCCTTAACCTTGCAAATTATATGTACTTAGATGATAACGACAACGGGTCACATTTCACACGATGTTAACTTACTATATCGTGTTCTTAGGATCGTCGGTATAGGACTATAGGAGAACATATGAATATTTATGTTTCATAGAAAAAAATGACATGCATAAGTGTTCGAAAAGACTGGCAAGGGGCCATAAAAAGTGCTCGAAAAGGTTGATAGTAATTTTAGTATTTTGATAACAAATATGCTTTCTAGTACTATTGTCGTGTGGCGAATATGATCTTTGTAAACGTGGTATCCAAGATTTAAAATCTTGATAGATTGTGATAAACTTGTCCTTTTTCATAATCTTATATTTTTCTACAAGTCACGATTTTGACATTATAAGTCTTGTTTGTCAATGATGTTTAAGTCAAATATACATATTTTACATGTAATTACCAGTTCACCACCAAATGGTCTAGTGGTAAAGCCAATCGTAGTGGCGACCTCACTAATGGTCGGCCTATCCATGAGGCGCGATCCTCCCCCCTTTAAAAAACAATATTTTGCTTCGTCGGTTGCTCACGTGATGACAGCACGAGATGCAAAGGGTCGTGTGTGTGTGTGAGTGTTTTTTGAAAGTTTTGTGAGTTATATTTTTTTTTTGTGACTGACGTTATTTTACGCTACGGACATCGGTCATGATTGATTATAGAAGTGTTTAATGTGAAGTTGAGATGGCGGGGTGTGACCCCCGAAATCTAAGGTAGCCATTACCACCATTATTCTCTCGTTCAGTATGGTATTGACGAAATGAAAATGGAAAAAAAAATGTTCTTAAGTTTAGGAATAAGTAAAGAAGAAGAGAGAAAGATTTGATAGTGAAATCTTTTCTCACTTTTTAAAAAAAGTGAAAGAAAACTGAATTAAAACTCAAGAACGAAAGCGTTATCTAAAATCATTGGTTTTCAAATAAAAAGTCAAAAGGTTAAACCTTGCTAAGTGTGTATATTTGAAAATGGCCAGAAAACAATCAAAAATAATTATGTGATTAACCTGATAAAACCACATATCCCAGCAGGAAAGCTCATCTTCCCCCCGGTAACATGAAACCACATCCAATTTATCCGTTTATACATAGTTTTACTTTTACATGTACGGTGATTTTAAATTTTAAACGTGAGTGCGATTATGTAATCTCCATTAATAAAGGTGATTAGACACTCTCAATATTGACGTGACACTCAAAATACGAAGTTTTTAGACAATTATACCTCTTACGGATAAACATAACTAAAAATAATATAAGGGTATAAATGTCTAAACACTCATATTTTGAATGTCCAATCATCTCCCATTAATTAAAGGATGGACCAAAATACGAAATAAACGGACGGTGGAGATCACGTGATGAGAATTTTTGACATGGTATATATTGTGGGGTCCATCTGTCATGCGTTCCATAATATCGCATGTTCTTATTATCAAATGCTAAATATAATAAGTCCAACATATGTTATTCAGAATATTAAATATAATCATACGTTTTAGATTTTGTGTTCATAGGTGTTATCTAATACTACTAGTATAAAATGTAGTCATTTTTGTCCTTTTGTGTTTAAGGTTGCAAAATCGTAAATCAGTAATTAATTGAGGGACAATCGATTCTTTTATAGCTTGTAGTCAGTTTAGGCATTAATAAAATTGACATTTTCGTATTTTCTAATGAAGATTTTTCTTAAAAAGACATCTTGTAATACAAACAACCACTATGTGATTAAAATTTGTTTACGATTTAGTTTTGGCTATTTTCGTCATTGACCACAAGTTGAACGACTTACACAAATCATAGAGATTGGGGGAATGGTGGCCCAAGAAGCACCTAAGCAACGACTAACGGGCTTGTCGGCTTTTATTTTATATTGTAATTGGCTATTGTTTTTGAACTCGCTACATTTGTTTTGACAAATAACTTTAACTTAGAGAAAGTTTACTACACAAGCCTTTCATTTTCTCGGCCTACAAGGATGTTTACTCTTATGAATAGACGTCTGAAGCCGGACTCGAAATTTTTGTAAATGAATCATGGTTCCTACTTTGTCTAGATCAACCATGGTTTGATGCAACGAGCCATTTCTATCTTTTAGCAAGAAAGCACATTGTATCGAAACTGAACGATGTCAAGCTTCGGAGGCCATTAATCCAACCATGTGACCATGTCCACATCGAGAGGTTAGAGTTGGTTAAGATCATGTCAAAGTAGAAATTCACTTTCTAAACTATTTGGTTTGTTAAATACAATGTTGACGTAGTAACCACCACAACAATGACAACTAATGTATCCAACTTATTCTTGTTATTTTGCTTTTAGCTTTCAATTGTAAAGATCACTTTATTCGAAATACCCACAACTACCTCAAATTAGACCTTAAAATATCTTAAATAATATGTCACAATACCTACTAAATTAGGTAAAAAGAAGTATATGAGTTTTATTTGTTAAGTATAGTCCACTTTGGTCACTTGTTAGGTCCAAAAAGTAAATGTAACTATGTTTAACCTCATCTATACTATATTATAAAGCATTTGGAACATTCCTAAAAAGGAAGACTTAAAAAATTAAGATTCAACGCTTGCTAATAATGGCAAATTTTAATAAGTACATCTATAATAGCATTTGTTGCAACACTTTAAAGCACTTTTTTTAAACATGTTTTTTAAAAAATAACAAAAAAATACAAAGTAATTTAATATAAGAAAAAAAAACGTCCATAACAATAAATACCTAATAAATGTTATTTTTAAAACACCCTAATATGAAAAATACATGTTATTATACATATTGTACAAACTAATAAAACACACAAATCTTCAAACAATTTATATGTAAACAAGTTCATGGTACATATGGTTTTAAAAAACGGACCGGGCCAACGGGTTCAACCGGAACCTTAGTCACCAAGGTTCGGCAAGCAGCCCATAAAAGTCGTCCGAAAACGATATTGTTAAATAAATATAGTTTAAAAATGCATATTAAAATACAATGTTCAAAAAATATTATTAAATCGCAAGAAGTGCCTCGAATCAACATACGCTTTTGAATTTTTAATAAAAACTTACCGTAAAACTAAAACTTTGTTTTTAATAATCGGACGATTTTTTCAAAGCAAAGGATGCAAAGTTGCAAAGTCCTAATTATATATATTATATATATATTTGAATATTAATAATTATACTCTTTAAAGTAACCCACATGATTTATTAAATATTTATTTTTACTTTATCTTTATAAGCAATCTTTTACTTGTATCATCCATCTATGTGAGACAAATTTAACAAACATTGTTTTTGAGAACTAAATTTTCTTAGTATAATGTAAGTGATTTTTAAAAGTTGCTATGGTGTGTTATTATTTAATCAAAACTTATGACTACGGGCTATTTTCAACTACTTTTATCTCATACCTTTACAATATGCCTACTACCAACTCATTATTGTCACCACATCACATGGATAATCTACAATTTTTATATGAAATTTTTTGTTATTGCAACAGTATTCAAAACTAAAATTATCGTCGTCAGATATCTATCAGTATTGTCAAATATAGATCTAAAACAAATTCGCTGAATATTTTAATTGTATGATGCCTGCCGCATTGCTGCAACGCTAAGCGGCATTGCTAGTTATACAAACCAAGAAGACATAGCCAAGTGTTCGATCCTCACTTTCAAAGAAAAGGGCGATGTCTTCGAAGCGCAAACTTTCTATCTTCAAGTAGGGGTAAGACGGTCTACATCTCACCTACTTCACACCTCGTAGAAAACAGGATTAGGTACCATTGATACAAACCCTACTTACACTAATCTAACTTGTTATACAAACCCAACAAGAACAATAATCGGGTAAAACTTAGTTCAACCATTACGTAACACGGATACTTTAACTATATCGCAGTATTTAACTCAAAATTTGAACCTCACAAAATAACTAGAACAGATAAAAACTTCATTTTTATTTTTCGTTTTGGACCGTTTAAAAGAAAAAAAATGACCAAAAGGTTGAAGGTCTAATAAATGCTCAAAATTTAAGATATAAAGTTACAATCCCTTTGTACTAGTGTAGTATTTATTGATAAAAATGGACCATGAACTATGAAACTAGACGTGTCCACATATTTACTAGTTGGCCAAATGCTAAAAGAGGATAATCTATTAATTCTAGTAAGCTTTAACAAACTATTCCACTCCCTAAAACTAAGGAAAATATTAAAAGGTTTTGGTTAGTATAGCTCTTTGGCTTGGGTCAATAGACTCATGTTCAAACTTCTTCCATGGTACTAAATATCATTTGGTATCATTCTTTCACCGCAAATATTCAAATTGACTGGTCAATGAGGGGCCTATTAGAGAAAGTGATCAGTGTTCAAAGCCCACCTCCTGATAAGTACAGTCACTGAGACATGTGTTCATTACTTGAGGCCGGGTCCTTGAGGGAGGGTCCGGTTGACATCCATAAGATGCATGGGATCAGGATGATCCCACCGATCTTCACCTTTTGGAGAACAATACATTATTTCAAAATATACTAATCTAGTACGTGAATTTTTGAAAAAATTGTTTAAATGTAATTAACTTTTATAAAGTGTTACACCGCACATTTGATGACATGTCATACATAAAAGTCTAACACGTGACATCATTTATAACGCGACACGACATCAAAATATATAGATTGCAACACTCTATCAAAGTTCGTTAAATTTACACATTTTTAATGAGACGATGAAAAACCAAAACCAAATAACAAATACAAACAAGAATTTAATGTTACTAGCAGAAGACCCGTTTAGTTGCATGGCACCCTAAAATAAAATTTTTCATGAATAATATATTTTAGTTTATTATGTTCTTTTAACAATAAATTTACGGATATCAAAATTTCAGATAGCCCATGCCGTTCGGGCTCGAACCCGCTGGCTCGTTCCGCTTTCGGGTCGAGCCCGTTGGTCCTCGCCGTTCTCAGCCATTTGGCCAAGCGTTGCCCGTCGGGCTTGAATATTTGTATAATGTGCTTTATTATTTGTAGTATTCAAAATAAATGCAGCAATTGTGTTTAATTTAGTTGTACAATATGCTTGATAATTTGTATTTCTTATGTAAGGGTGTTTTAATAATTGTATTAATTGTATTTATTAATCGCTTAAATAATTGACTACATCAAATAGCATTAATGTGATGTTTTGTTGTACACTATGCTTCTTGTCTTGTACGTCTGAAAATTATGTGCATTAAAGTGTTATACACTATGTTTCTTTTTTTGCAAGTAGTAGTCATTATAGTAATTAATAACATTGACCACTTTAATAGCATTAATTTTGTAAGTCTGAAAATTACATCATGCTTATTTTGTTGTACACTATGCTTATTTTGTTGTAAATCTGAAAATTTGTTGCAGCTATTCTACATTGTGCTTAAATGGTTGTAATTTTTTATGAAGGGGTGTTTTTAATGTTGTTTGATAGAATTTTGGCCTTAAAATGACACCACGCTTTATTTTGTTGTACAATATGCTTACTTTGTTGTAATTCTGAAAATTGGGTGCATTAAAGTGTTGTAAACCATGCTTAATTTTTGTACGTCTTAAAATTAAGAGTGAGGTGCCTCAAGCATTATAAATAGTATAGATTTAAACATCAATTATAGTCATTTTAGCTTAAAAATTATTAAGCCAAAAATGATATGATGATGTAACTAGTGTGTATATAATGATGCAAACGTTGCTTTGAAGCTTTAGTTTAGTTTGTTGGAACTAAAATCCAATTCCAAAATATGGGTTTAGCCTTTAGTAGGTCGAATAAAAAACCAATCAAAATTACTCCGTATAACATAGGTAATGATTGAATGATATTTTTTATAGTAATAAATTAATATTTTGTAATAAAAAGAGATGACTCATTGTTTTTTTAAAACCAATTAACATGAATAATGGGTCACACTATTAATTTTGCTACCTATACCCCCCGCAAACCCTCCTTAGTTTAGGGTACTATTTTTTCAGTTTTTGTACTTTTCATTGCTCATTTAATGTTCATTTATCGCTTTTATAGTACTTTTGTCTTTTTTGTTTTTTTTCCAATTTTTGTCCAAGTGCAAGACACACATACAAGTCTGTTTCATTTTTTGTCCAAGTGCATAAGTTATATTTTTGTCCAAGTGCCAAGTTATATTTTTGTCCAAGTGCATTAGCACACAAGCACACAAGCAGATTTAGCAAACAAGCAGATTGCGTAAAGGCTCAGATTAACATCATCGCCGATTTAGAAAAACATTTGCGCAATTGATAAAAAGTGTTAGGCTCAGATTTGACGGCCGCAAAGTGATAAAATATCACTTTGCCGTCGGGGTTATAAAACCAATCGCGTCATCGCCATTTTTTTTTGTCCAAGTGCATAAGCACAAGCATTGCATTATCACACAAGCGAAATCAGATCACACAAGCGGTTGCATTACCACACAAGCAGATTGCATAAAGGCTCAGATTAACATCATCACCAATTTAGAAAACCATTAGGCTCGGATATGAAGGTCGCAAAAGTGACAAAAATATCACTTTCCGCTCGGTTATAAAACCAATCGCCATCGCCTTTTTGAAATTTTTTTGTCCAAGTGCAGAGATTATAACGTGGAGTTGCAAGTGCAGATCGATTGCACACAAGTGCACGATCGTCAGATTACAATACCAGTGCAACCAAGTGTTCACAAGCAAATACCAAAAGCAACAGTAATATTCCCAAAGCAAGAAGATTCAAACCGGGTGCACACAAGCCGCATCGAGATAGCAACCAAGTTAGATTGCCCAAGTGTTCACAAGCCAAAACCAAAAGCAACAATAATATTCCCAAACTATAAGATTCCCCTAGCGGGGAAGTCACAAGGAACAATCTCAAAGTGGTAGGTAGTGAAACCTCCCATTTATACTCCTCATCACCACAAGGCAGTATCAAATTCACAAACTACCACAAAGTTACTCTCACCACAAACTAAAGTATTTTCAAAGTACACCCAAGTTACCACAAGCAGGTTCAACAAGTTACAAGTAGTGAAGGTTACACAAGTTACAGATAGGGTTGGGTTATTTCGACGGTGCACGGTCTTTAGATTAACCCTCTCTAGTACATAGGGTTGGGTTATAACACAAGCCAAGTGAAACACAAGCCGCAAGTAACAAACCACAAAGAAACAACAAATACCTAAGCTGCCGACATGTCTCAATCACCAGAGGTAATGAAACTTTACACATTAATAAGGGTTGAGTTATTAGAACGGTGCCTAGTATTTTATTAACATTAGGCTCAGATTAAGTTTCATATTATCATTTATGGTCAGAACATCGAAGGTTGCAAATGAATTATTTTTTTGCCGTCCATTCGAAATGCCAAGCCAAAATCATTTTTACCTTAAATCATCATTGCCTTATCCCAGTTTTAAAAATGTTTCAAATCAGCTTAAAATAACAAACCGCTTATCAAGCGTATAAGCGGCTTGTTATTTTCATCTCCAAACCCTAAAACTAGGAGGGTTGATATAAAATAATAGGCACCGCTGAAATAACCCAACCCATAAAGTATCTTGTTAGAACGGTTCTAATCTGAGCCTGTGTGCAATAAGCGCTGACAAGAAACCACACGAGCACGTGGACCGGGGTAGAGCAGGCGGTATTCATACCACTCAATGGTGGCAGATCAAGGTGTTAACCTACCCTTTTGCACACACACAACTCTGGCGGTTCAATAAGTACATAAGCACATTTTTATCATAAGCAATAAGCGGTTCACAAGAAACCACACAGATCCCGTGGATTGGGGTAGGCCAGAAAGGTGTATTCATACCACTCAATGGTGGCGCATCAAGGTGTTAACCTACCCTTTTGCACCCACAACTCTGCGCTTTCAATAACATCACATAATCACCATCTCACATAAGCAGTTTGTAATCTGCTTATACCATAAGGGTTATTTAAATTAACCACAAATAACACCCAACAATCACACAAACATCACAAACTCACCCTCACAGACCCCAATCAACCAAACCCTAAAAAAAATTAGGCGTTTTTAAATTTTTAACAGATCCGGTTAATTAACCACAAACATCACCCAACAATCACACAAACATCACAAACTCACCCTCACAGACCCCAATCAACCAAACCCTAAAAAAAAAAATAGGCGTTTTTAAATTTTTTAACAGATCCAGTTAATTAACCACAAATAACACCCAACAATCACACAAACATCACAAACTCACCCTCACGCACCCAATCAACCAAACCCTAAAAAAAAAAAATAGGCGTTTTTAAATTTTTAACGATCCGTTAATTAACCACAAATAACACAACAATCACACAAACATCACAAACTCACCCCTGCACACCCCCAAATTACCTTTTTGCAAATGAATGGAATTCCCGGGATTGATCGTCATAGCATCACAATAACAGTTATATTGAACGACCTAAAGTGTCGTTTGGAAAATACATCGTTTGATTTAATAAAACAATCAGAGTTTACAAAGTAGGTCCCAAATGAAAATCAACTTGTGCGGAAATAAGTTTGTTACAATTCAAACGATGTGTTAAAGTATGTAAAACCCAAGTGAGACGCGTCGTCACCACGACTCCATGATGTGTCCAAATGCATGCCATGAAGTGAATGCCTTAGATACCGGAGATAAAACATGCTAAAAGTGTCAACACAAAGGTTGAGTGAGTTCATAGAGTTTTGAGTTGAAATGTAAAGCCTTTCAAATCGCTTTATGCAAAGAAAGGCATTGTAAATTGTTGAAATGTAAAGACTATCAAAATCGATTATGTAGCAAAGGCATTGTAAATCCACTCGGTTCCAAGTCCCGCCCATACAAAACTTGCAACCTGTGTGTTCACAACCCACTGCCAATATGCATAGTTTATGTTCAAACATAAATCGTCAAATGAATTCACAAAATAGTGCATGACTCAATGTATCGAAATCGTTTATGCAGCAAAGGCATTGTAAATCCACTCAGTTCCAAGTCCCGCCCATACAAAACTTGCAACCTGTGTGTTCACAACCCATTGCCGAAATGTATATATAGTTTATATTCAACCACACATCGTCAAATGAATTTACAATAGTACCTAACTCGACGTAAAACCATAGGTTTAATTAATTCGTTTGAACACAATCATCGTAGTGTGAGTTAAATTGTTCACACTCATCGTTAAAAACAACATCGTATTTATTTCACTAAGTTCATGACACCAAAGCGTAAACATCGCACCAATAAAAATTGGTAATCATCGTTTCATCGCTGCCCTAATAGGTAATTTGCCAATTTACCTTAATGATTCAAATATAGTGCTTTCGATTTCCCTAAATGGGTCAATAGGAGCGGGAGTGTTAATTCCAATAGGCCTATTCACTATACTCGCGCGCACCCGCAAGTGACTAATGGTTCATGATGTAGGGACTTCGAACATGGCAAATACTTAGTGAGAATAAAACATTCGGTTATAGCATACAGTTCAAAGCATTTGTGTTCGATTAAAAATGTAGCATGTATCTCCCCAAAGAGTTTGTAAAACAGTTAAAAGAGTAAAAGTGGGGCTATGAACTCACCAGTAATCCTTAAATGTTAAAGTAACTATGAAAGTAAATGAAAATAGTTTGAGCATGTATCTCCCCCAAAACATTATGAAAACAATTAAAAGTAGGGGCTATGAAACTCACAGTAATCCTTATAAAAGTTAAAGTACTTGTGAAAGTAAATGAAAACAGTTTGAGCATGTATCTCCCCCAAAACAGTTATGAAAGCAAGTAAAAGTAGGGGCCATGAAACTCACTTTGCAATGATTACGATGACAAAAGTGGATACACCTGAAATATAGCGAATCTCGAAAATGACATATTATGAATGATATGATATGTAATGAGTTGCAATGTAATGTTATGCATGCATTTCGTATGTTATTTATACCATTTGCGAGTTTTGAAAATATTACTTATCGTCGAAAATACTCGTTTGACGTCTTGACCAATCCAAAATCACTTTTCAAGTATTTACGTCAAAATGTCATCCTACAATGGTTTTATAATGATTTATGGTGAAATTTTCACTTTTCGTCAAATAAAACAATGTCGTCGAAATTTTCATGAAATTAACAAAAATGGTTTTGGAAAACTAGCCGTAAAAAGCGGTTATGCGTCGATCGTTAGAGAACGAACTCGACGGTTTTGGAAAGTTTGTATCGAAATCTAGAAGTTTTAGTTCAGGAGTTTTCGTCCAAAAGGTCTCGAACATAAAGATAATAAGGGTTAAAGATAGTGATTTTGTTGAATTGTTGTGCAGAAAATGAGTTTCGACCAAGTTTGAACATCCATAAATAATTTACTATAACTCCGCTTTACAAACAGCTTGTTGTTTTGAAAAATATGGCCGGTGAACTTGATTTTACTAGAAGACAATTCGTTCTAAAAGTTTCACAACCTTGTTAAAACAGCCCTCAACAGGACGCATACTACCGTAACACTTGTCTCGTAAAAATAATATAGATTTTCAGAAAATAATAGTTACGGCAAGTTTTTGAAAACGTGTATATATTTGTCGTTTCAAATCCGTTTTCTACGTATAATACGTCCTTAGCTTCGTATCAAGTAAACTAATATATTTTTGAGAAGTCGAAATAATTTGTGAAGCTTAAGGCTCATTTTTGACCCAAACAATGTAAAAATATGTTGCTGAAATTTCAGAAAATAATATATTTCGTCGTCAAACTTGTAAAATCCATAACTTCTTCGTTATAAGTCCGTTTTCATCCGTTCAAGCGGCCACGGATTCGTTTTAAAGTATATTTTCTAATTATCAAGGCCAAAGTTTCGTACCAACTGTCGGATTTTCCAGAAAAATGAAACAAGGACAGAACATAATTTATACTTATCGAAAATAGTTTTTCTCGGACAAAACCTATTCTAATCCCTTCAAATCAACTCCAAAACTAATCTAATCCTACCATACACCTTCTTAGGGTGTCATGGGTTCCTAATCATCATCAAGACCAACATATACCAAGGGGATAATTATAGGATGACCAATATATATAAATAACTCTAAAAATCATGTAAAATGGTATAATCAACATATGTCTTGCATGTTTGTACCAAAAATGAAAAGATACTTATGAAATGAAAAGGAAACATGAAAAATGTAAATAATATGCTTACAAGTATATGATGAGGTGATAAGAACCAAGGTTAAACCTAAATACTCTAGATTTTTATCTCAAAATCTTATAAAGAGTATTATCTAGATTGTATAAACACTTGAACTTGAAAAATCTTGTGATTCCTTGTGAACTCTTGTAGATGGCCGGTTTTAAGAGAGAAAACCAAGAGAGAAGAAGTTTTTCTACTTGTGAATTATTGGAAGTAAATGAATGAAATGAGGTGAAGACTTTATGTAAGTGTGTAGGTTTGTACAATCAAGAAAAATCTATCAACATTTAAGATACACCCCCCCCATGGCCGGATATGGGGGGATAGTGTCTTTCCATTATATTTTTTTTTTCCTTTCTTATATTGTATAAATAAATTGTAAAAAGTGTAAGTTATGTGTAGTTAAATGTATAAGTGAAGGTAAATGGAAAGTTTTGGTACAAGTAAGTTTTTAATAGGTCAAAATAGAATGTAATGAGATAATAAAAATTGTAAAATACATTCCTTGTGAAATTTGAGTGATAAAATAATTATCGTAAAATTTTTAAGAAAACGTCGTAATAATTTAACTTTAACGATTAATGTACCAAATAAATTCAAAACACTAGGAAAACTAAAAATATAGTTTTTATAAACTAAATGTAAGTTTAAAAATACATCGGGATCATTTTTTTTTGAAAGTAACGGATTAAATATACAAAATAATAACTCACGCGATAAAGTTTATTAAATATAAAAATTACGCGGTTCAAGTGAAATGAAATGTCATGAATGAATTAATGAGATGCAAATGGTGTCAATGAAATGTAGACTAATCTTAGTCCATATGAAATGTGCGTGATGTTATGATCATGAATTCGCCGCTAAACCTTCAAGGTTACGCGAATTTGAAACAAGTAAACCAAGTTTACTATAAATGTTGAAATAGTGAGGCATAAATTGTGTCGAGAAATGACCTGAAGGTACGGGTTGTCACATTCGCCCATCCAAAAGGAATTCAGTCCACACGAATTCAGTTCGTGTTGGTCTCTCCGGTTTAGGGTTTGATGTGGCAAACTTTCCCATTCCCGAGCAAAACCCTCAAAAGACTTTTTAGTAACCGATTTTTACTTAATCCCACAACTCATCAAACAAGAACTGTCATACGATTAGGCTAAATCGGTTTAGGTAACAACTTGTTTCTAGCTCGATCTTTGCAACTCATCAAACAAGAACTGTCACGCGGATCAAGCCGAAACAAGTGGTTTGATGAAAATCTTTTGAAAATTTGGCTCGATTACGGAATTGCTTACACATATAAGCCTACTACTCCCTTCATTGCATGATTCTTCCTGAATTAGACATAGGTGATCAGGCTATGTATAATTTAGGAGTAACTATGCAATGCTTGGACTAATCGACTCATATGATGTTTGGTGTTGAGTCATGAGTCCGCATGCATAAAGAATGTGCACTTATGATGAAATGATGAGATGCTATGATGATGTAGTTATAGTCTAGGGTCAATGATGCAACCTAGTTCTCTATAACCGAAGCTCTGATACCAATCTGTCACACCCCCAAATTACCTGTTTTGCAGCGGAATGGAATTCCTGGGGATTGACTGTCATAGCATCACAATCACAGTTATATTGAACGACCTAAAGTGTTGTTTGGAAAATACATCGTTTGATTTAATAAAACAATCAGAGTTTACAAAGTAGGTCCCAAATGAAAATCAACTTGTCCGGAAATAAGTTTGTTACAATTCAAACGATGTGTTAAAGTATGTAAAACCCAAGTGAGACGCGTCGTCACCACGACTCCATGATGTGTCCAAATGCATGCCATGAAGTGAATGCCTTAGATACCCGAGATAAAACATGCTAAAAGTGTCAACACAAAGGTTGAGTGAGTTCATAGAGTTTGTGTTGAAATGTAAAGCCTTTCAAAATCGTTTATGCACCAAAGGCATTGTAAATCGTTGAAATGTAAAGACTATCAAAATCGATTATGTAGCAAAGGCATTGTAAATCCACTCAGCTCCAAGTCCCGCCCATACAAAACTTGCAACCTGTGTGTTCACAACCCACTGCCGAATATGCATAGTTTATGTTCAAACCGAAATCGTCAAATGAATTCACAAAATAGTGCATGACTCAATGTATCGAAATCGTTTATGCAGCAAAGGCATTGTAAATCCACTCGCCCAAGTCCCGCCCATAAAAAACTTGCAACCTGTGTGTTCACAACCCATTGCCGAAATGTATATATAGTTTATATTCAACCACACATCGTCAAATGAATTTACAATAGTACCTAACTCGACGTAAAACCATAGGTTTAATTAATTCGTTTGAACACAATCATCGTAGTGTGAGTTAAATTGTTCACACTCATCGTTAAAAACAACATCGTATTTATTTCACTAAGTTCATGACACCAAAGCGTAAACATCGCACCAATAAAAATTGGTAATCATCGTTTCATCGCCGCCCTAATAGGTAATTTGCCAATTTACCTTAATGATTCAAATATAGTGCTCGATTTCCCTAAATGGGTCAATAGGAGCGGGAGTGTTAATTCAATAGGCCTATTCACTATACTCGGCCACCGCCAGTGACTAATGGTTCATGATGTAGGGACTTCGAACATGGCAAATACTTAGTGAGAATAAAACATTCGGTTATAGCATACAGTTCAAAGCATTTGTGTTCGATTAAAAATGTAGCATGTATCTCCCCCAAGAGTTTGTAAAACAGATAAAAGAGTAAAAGTGGGGCTATGAACTCACGGTAATCCTTAAATGTTTAAAGTAACTATGAAAGTAAATGAAAATAGTTTGAGCATGTATCTCCCCCAAAACAGTTATGAAAACAATTAAAAGCAGGGGCTATGAAACTCACAGTAATCCTTATAAAAGTTAAAGTACTTGTGAAAGTAAATGAAAACAGTTTGAGCATGTATCTCCCCCAAAACAGTTATGAAAGCAAGTAAAAGTAGGGGCCATGAAACTCACCTTTGTTGCAATGATTACGATGACCAAAGTGGATACACTGAAATATAGCGTGAATCTCGAAAATGACCTATTATGAATGATATGATATGTAATGAGTTGCAATGTAATGTTATGCATGCATTTCGTATGTTATTTATACCATTTGCGAGTTTTGAAAATATTACTTATCGTCGAAAAATACTCGTTTGACGTCTTGACCAATCCAAAATCACTTTTCAAGTTTTTACGTCAAAATGTCATCCTACAATGGTTTTATAATGATTTATGGTGAAATTTTCACTTTTCGTCGTAAAACAATGTCGTCGGAATTTTCATGAAATTAACAAAAATGGCTTTGGAAAACTAGCCGTAAAACGGTGTACGTCGATCGTTAGAGAACGAACTCGACGGTTTTGGAAAGTTTGTATCGAAATCTAGAAGTTTTAGTTCAGGAGTTTTCGTCCAAAAGGTCTCGAACATAAAGATAATAAGGGTTAAAGATAGTGATTTTGTTGAATTGTTGTGCAGAAAATGAGTTTCGGCCAAGTTTGAACATCCATAAATAATTTACTATAACTCCGCTTTACAAACAGCTTGTTGTTTTGAAAAATATGGCCGGTGAACTTGATTTTACTAGAAGACAATTCGTTCTAAAAAGTTTCACAACCTTGTTAAAAACAGCCCTCAACAGGACGCTTACAGCTACCGTAACGCTTGTATCGTAAAATAATATAGATTTTCAGAAAATAATAGTTACGGCAAGTTTTTGAAAACGTGCATATATTTGTCGTTTCAAATCCGCTTTCTACGTATAATACGTCCTTAGCTTCGGATCGAAGTAAACTAATATATTTTTGAGAAGTCGAAATAATTTGTGAAGCTTAAGGCTCATTTTTGACCCAAACAATGTAAAAATATGTTGCTGAAATTTCAGAAAATAATATATTTCGTCGTCAAACTTGTAAAATCCATAACTTCTTCGTTATAAGTCCGTTTTCATCCGTTCAGCGCCACGGATTCGTTTTAAAGTATATTTTCTAATTATCAAGGCCAAAGTTTCGTACCAACTGTCGGATTTTCCAGAAAAATGAAACAAGGACAGAACATAATTTATACTTATCGAAAATAGTTTTTCTCGTACCAAACCTATTCTAATCCCTTCAAATCAACTCCAAAACTAATCTAATCCTACCATACACCTTCTTAGGGTGTCATGGGTTCCTAATCATCATCAAGACCAACATATACCAAGGGGATAATTATAGGATGACCAATATATATAAATAACTCTAAAAATCATGTAAAATGGTATAATCAACATATGTCTTGCATGTTTGTACCAAAAATGAAAAGATACTTATGAAATGAAAAGGAAACATGAAAAATGTAAATAATATGCTTACAAGTATATGATGAGGTGATAAGAACCAAGGTTAAACCTAAATACTCTAGATTTTTATCTCAAAATCTTATAAAGAGTATTATCTAGATTGTATAAACACTTGAACTTGAAAAATCTTGTGATTCCTTGTGAACTCTTGTAGATGGCGGTTTTAAGAGAAAACCAAGAGAAAAGAAGTTTTTCTACTTGTGAATTATTGGAAGTAAATGAATGAAATGAGGTGAAGACTTTATGTAAGTGTGTAGGTTTGTACAATCAAGAAAAATCTATCAACATTTAGATACACCCCATGGCGGATATGGGGGATAGTGTCTTTCCATTATATTTTTTTTTTCCTTTCTTATATTGTATAAATAAATTGTAAAAAGTGTAAGTTATGTGTAGTTAAATGTATAAGTGAAGGTAAATGGAAAGTTTTGGTACAAGTAAGTTTTTAATAGGTCAAAATAGAATGTAATGAGATAATAAAAATTGTAAAAATACATTCCTTGTGAAATTTGAGTGATAGAAATAATTATCGTAAAATTTTTAAGAAAACGTCGTAATAATTTAACTTTAACGATTAATGTACCAAATAAATTCAAAACACTAGGAAAACTAAAAATATAGTTTTTATAAACTAAATGTAAGTTTAAAAATACATCGGGATCATTTTTTTTTTTTTGAAAGTAACGGATTAAATATACAAAATAATAACTCACGCGATAAAGTTTATTAAATATAAAAATTACGCGGTTCAAGTGAAATGAAATGTCATGAATGAATTAATGAGATGCAAATGGTGTCAATGAAATGTAGACTAATCTTAGTCCATATGAAATGTACGTGATGTCATGATCATGAATTCGCCGCTAAACCTTCAAGGTTACGCGAATTTGAAACAAGTAAACCAAGTTTACTATAAATGTTGAAATAGTGAGGCATAAATTGTGTCGAGAAATGACCTGAAAGTACGGGTTGTCACACACCCTCACAGACCCCAATCAACCAAACCCTAAAAAAAAAATAGGCGTTTTTAAATTTTTTAACAGATCCAGTTAATTAACCACAAATAACACCCAACAATCACACAAACATCACAAACTCACCCTCACAGACCCCAATCAACCAAACCCTAAAAAAAATAGGCGTTTTTAAATTTTTTAACAGATCCAGTTAATTAACCACAAATAACACCCAACAATCAAACAAACATCACAAACTCACCCTCACAGACCCCAATCAACCAAACCCTAAAAAAATAGAGCGTTTTAAATTTTTAACAGATCCAGTTAATTAACCACAAATAACACCAACAATCACACAAACATCACAAAATCACCATCACAGACCCCAATCAACCAAACCCTAAAAAAAAATAGGCGTTTTTAAATTTTTTAACAGATCCAGTTAATTAACCACAAATAACACCCAACAATCACACAAACATCACAAACTCACCCTCACAGACCCCAATCAACCAAACCCTAAAAAAAAAAAATAGGCGTTTTTAAATTTTTTAACAGATCCAATTAATTAACCACAAATAACACCCAACAATCACACAAACATCACAAACTCACCCTCACAGACCCCAATCAACCAAACCCTAAAAAAAAACGCGTTTTTTTAATTTAACGCAACATAAACATCAATAAACATGATATAAACACCATCTAAACGTAATCAAAACAAGATCTTACCACGGATCTAAGAAAATTAGATAGAAAAGAGATGAGATAGAGAGATAGAGAGAGAGAGAGAAAACGCTTGGTGTGTGTGTGTGGTATGAGATAGAGAGAGAGAGACTAGTCACGCGTTCTAATAACTCAACCCTGGTAATAACTCGACCCACCCGTTTTTCTCTTTATTTTTTTATTTTTTTTTTTAAATGTATTTGTTTTTTAAAAAAGGTAGAGTATATTGTTTGTGATAAAAATGTAATGAAAAAAATGTAATGTAATGTTGTTAATAAAAATGTAATGTAAGTTGTAAACAAAATGTAATGTAATGTTGTTTGTAATAAAAATGTAATGAAAAAAAAAGTATCATTTGTAAAAGGGATAAGTTATTAATGTATATGTTTTGTAAAATGTATTATTTGTAAAAAAAAATTTGTCATTTGTACAAAAAAAGATTATTTTGTATATTTAAGTTGTAAATGAAACATAATGTAAGTTGTAAAAGAAAAGTAAAAAAAAGGTTGTATTTTCAGGCTTTCCGTTATCGCGAGGAAGTATCAGAGGATTGCCCATTTATCAGACAAGAGGTAAAATCTGTTATGAAATTATTAAAAAAGTATTAGTTAAAAAAAAGTGTCTTATAAAATTTGTTATGTATTTTCAGGCTTTCCGTTCTCACGAGGAAGTAACTGAGTGGGTGCAAAATATAGCCTCGGGGCTCGGTTTTGTCATTGTTAAAAAGAGAACCAAATCAAAATGGTCGATGTTGAAATTAATTATAAGTGTACAAAGGGCGGGATTTATGAATATCACGGTAGTGGAAAACGAAAAACCAAAACAAAAATAAGCAATTGTCCATTTAGATTAGTTGCAAAATATAGAGCAACACAATATAATTGGATTTTGAGGGTGAAGTGTGATAGCCATAATCATGAGTTGCTAGAGTCGTTTCATGGTGTGCCATATGCAATCGCGATTAAAGATGATGAGTTGAGTTTGGTCAAAGAATTGTCAGAGTATAGCGTACCACCACGTAATATACTTTCGACAATAAAGGGACGTAATCCGGATAACGTGTCTAGCGTTAGAACTATATATAACGCACTTGATAAGTTCCGGAGAGCGAGAGTAGGTGATAGAACTCAAATTCAAGTCCTTTACTCGCATCCGGTGGATTCGGGTATGCATACTACCCGAGGGTGAATGAGCATAATGAGCTTGAGGAGTTATTTTTGTTCACCCACTTCGATTGCTCTATGGCGTACGTTTCCTGAAATCATGCTGATGGACTCCACGTACAATACCACCATGTTTAAATTGCCATTGTTGGAAATTGTAGGAGTAACACCAACGAATAAAACATTTTCAATGGCGCATGCCTTTATACACGTGAAAAGGGGCATAGATTTCAGTGGGTATTGCAACGCATAAAAGAGGTGATAGACGAAAGATACTACCCACGTGTTATTGTCACCGACAGAGATTTAGCGTTGGTTGGGGCATGTAGAGCAGAATTTCCTACCGCTCATAAATTACTCTGTCGATGGCATATAGAGCAAAATTTGATGAAGTTTATGAGAAACAAATGCGGTGGGATAGATGAGTATGAATCCATTAAAAGGAGATGGGATAGGTTGGTTAAAGCTCCGACACGCCGCTTGTTCGAGGAACAATATGAGCGTCTACAACAACGCTTGGTCAACCATGCGCGTACTAAATTGTTAATTATATTTTTTTTATTATTATTCAATTAACAAGCACCCGAATGACCTTTTATTATTCGGCAATTCAGGAATGTTTTTACCAAAGCATCGTCGTTTGTCAAGAATAATATGCTAACGAAGTTGAGATCGATATACCAACCTGCATCTGATGACACACGGGAACCTGTTATTCAAAAAAATACCCGTGGACGTCCGTGCGCAAAAGGACAAATGGGCAGTAGCTACAAGTCCCGGACTTGAATGAAGTCCCGGACTTGAATGAAGTTCCAACCGTAAATCACCGAAGAAGCACCGCTACAAGATCAAGACAAGTCCCGAACTTCAACAAAGAGCCTGCCCGACATAGTTCTTTCACGGGTCCTAGTCCTTTGTCGATAAGACACAGGTTGTACGATGGAGATGCAGAAAGCGAAATGTTGATGGGTATGCTTCCAGTCCTTTGGCATCCATACATAATCAGTATATATAATGTGGTGGGTGACGGAAATTGTGGGTTTCGGTGCGTTGCCCATGATGTTTGGAAACAACAAGATTTGTGGCGCAAGTTAGGCAATGATGTTATTGCAACAGATGGACCTAAATTGGCAAGTTTACATGGGTTTGTGGTGGGAAGATGGTTTTAACGAACTTCGCCGTACAATAGACTGGTTCGAAAATGGAAATGCACCGCCTGATCGCTACATGGACATGCCAAACACGGGATTGGTTATTGCAGAAGTATTTAGACGACCCGTTGCACTTATATCTCTCAGGGGTTGGAATACGTGTTTTTCCGCTTATCGCTGGTCCAGACTTCTCACAAACAACTGACCCCCTTGTGATAGCCCGTGTGGGGAACGAAGTAGGTCATTACATTGTTCTGACGCTAGACGATGATTCTCCACTTCCGCAACTCCACCCACAATGGAGGAGGCACAGATCCGATGCTGCATCCCAATGGGAATCATTATATAGGCATCGACTACCAAATTAGTAAATAATATATACATACAAAACATTGTAAATGATTAATGATTCATGTTGTAAATAATTATAAACATAGTGAATGATTCATGTTGTAAATAATTATAAACATAGTGACTGATTACCGATTTATGTTGTAAATAATTGATTAATGATTCATGTTGTAAACATAGTGATTGATTATTGTTTATATTTAAATTAATAATAACATTGTCAGGTGAGCCAAGGAAATCCTTTCTGGTATCGATGTAATAGAGGATTTATTATAGAACGGAAATCCACGAAATCCTTTCCAGGCCGACCGTATTATGCATGTCCTCTTTCAGTGGTAAATAATCATACGTTTGCTTAGGCGTTTTATGTAAATAATTTGTTTGTTAAAAATACATTTCTTATTATTTTCTTAACATGTAACAGCCAGGTACAGATGACTATGGGTGTCGATACTTCAGTTGGAAAGATGAATTTGAAGGACGGTACTTAAGTCGAGCCTCATCTTCAACGCAGTGCTCAAACTGCGTTGCTAAAGATAATGAGATCAAGCTGTTGAAGACAAAAATAAAGACGCTGGAGATGGAGTTAGAATTGGCAAGGAATCCTGAGGATCACGCTTGTCAGTCGGGTGCAAGACTCCATGATCTTTTAAACGAGATGAATAATCTTCATATGTAGTGTTATGTTGTTGTATTTAAATAATATGTTAACGTTGACGTTTAATTTAATTTAATAATAATTGTTGTTGTTGCAGTTATTTAATGTGGTAATATTTAACATGCAAAACATTAATACACACTTATTACACAAAACATATTATTACACACTACACAAAACATATTATTACACACTTACACTTATTACACAAAACATATTATTACACACTTAAAAAAAAAAAAGACACAAAGTACACCCTATTTACTAGGGAGGGTTGTAATAAAATAATAGGCACCGTGGTAATATAATGATGCAAACGAAAATATGGGTTTAGCCTTTAGTAGGTCGAATAAAAAACCAATCAAAATTATAACATAGGTAATGATTGAATGATATTTTTTATAGTAATAAATTAATATTTTGTAATAAAAAGAGATGACTCATTGTTTTTTTAAAACCAATTAACATGAATAATATTAACATTAAGTTTTTCGACCATTTTTCATATTCATACATACTATGAGTAAAAATGTAAAGTAAAATGACTTATCTTTAAAGCTCTGTTAAGATTAAAATGAGAATATTGACAGATATCGAGTTCAAGTTAATATTGTCGTATTAAGTTCAAACTGAGCTGAATTCGAAAAAGCAATAATCTGAAGAACTCTAACATGATGACGAGACTTTATAAAAAGAGTGATTACAAACATGTTTAAAACTTATACCTAATTTTTATGTCTAATAACGAATATCATAAATGATTTTTCTTTTTTCATTGACTTTTGAGATTACATCTTTGTTGTTAAGCATATTTATAACACACAAATTAGACACAACCAATCCGGAGAATTTTCTTTATGAATAAACATAATTTCAAAATTTTTGACCGACTAAGTCGAGTTACAAACTTACCGTCACACATAGTCAAACAAGTTAAAACCTTTGTTTGAATAGCTCTATTTTCTGAAGAGCTTATAAAGCGAAGATGAAACTTTACCTCAAATTAAACTTCTGTAAAACTATAAATGAGACCAATCATAAACTAGACTTTTTATGAACTCAATAAAAACAGTCTAAATTTTACAAAAGTTTGTCGGGACCGAAGACTAGAACAGGACACATGTGATGAATACATCGATATTTACAAAACCTTGATGTGCTAAACGTTATTCACAAGTTACTTCATTTATTTACATTTATTTACTCGTAAGAGGGTGAGCATCGGGCTAAGGCCAGATCGTATGTAGACCGTTTAGCCAAAACTTCAAATTAAGGACCGAATCAAATGTGTTCGATTTGGTCCGGTTTGATTCGGTTCTTCGATCGGTCCGGTTAAAGAAGACATAATAGTCGGTTTGCACGTAAAACCGGATCGGACCTAACCGACCAGAGACCGAAATAAGAAAAAAGTTGAAATCAAGACCTGACCGTTGGTCCTTCGGCTCGGTCGGGTTTGTGTCTGTTCGATCGGGTTTGGGGTCTCATGATGCTCAACCTTACTTGTACATTGTTAATTAATTGTTTTCCTTTATATATAAGATATGTTTAGCGAAATGGACAGAAGTTCTGGTTGTAGCTGAAGTTTATATTATAAGCTAAAAGATAGAGTTTATATCTTTATAAAGTTGTTTGACGAATTAGTTGAAGCTGGAAACTTATTAATGTAAAATCGCATATATATACATCAAATTAAGTTAAGATATATTTTCAGCTTTTGCATTATTATCCACTATATTTTGAAATGTATTTAAGTAATTTAACTAACTATAAGCTCTCATACGTCCGTTTCAAGTGACTTAGGCTTATAATGCTTATAGCTTATAAAAGCTTTCATAAGCTTGAATGACAAACACAATTTATTTTATAAGCTAACTTATTTTAAAAACTCACGCTCCTATACGTCCCTATAACCCCACGCTAAACACAACCATAATGTTCTAACTTTTACGAGTTTTCTAGCAAATGTGGAGATTAACCTCTATTTACTGCAGCTACTTGAAGTATAAATGCAACCTAATTTTCCTCTACAAAACATGTGCATTTAATACTTCGTTTAGTCAACACGTTTTTACTAGCCAACTAGACAACTAGTCTACTCCATGACATGCTTTTATATGTTTTTTGTGATGTATGTTCTTTTGCAAGATATCACATATCGAGTAAGATACTTATCAGAATGATATTGTCAAAACCACAACCTCAAACCGTCCAAAGAAACCAAGAAGTTGCCAAAATTAGTTGTAGTATGATCTCATTGAATTAATTCCATCTAAAAAGTAGATGTAGGTTCGCTGAAGCCCATGTATTCAATAAGATCGGTTAAGCAGGTTGTTAGGGCCACTCAACTTATAAGTATAGTATCACTTTGAGCGCTTATATGAGCATCCACTTTTTCAAGCAATCGAGCCTTCATCATGAAAATAATTAAGATAATAGGGTTCCAGATGTAGTTTATTGGTCGTTAGGTCAGTAAAACTGTGCTGTGAACGCTATGCAAGTATAGAAGATATCCATAAAAATTGCAGTGTTAACAAATATATTGATCATTAACAATTGCTCAAAATGAGCCGAAATTTAGTCAAATATTTAGCTATTATGTTTTTACTCCATTTAATGCATATAAATAAAATTAACTACTAAGATTTAGAACCAATACATCCATAAATGTTTACTTTAGATATACCAAAAATGTTTCATAAGAAATGTCTAAATGATACAGTAGAATTTAACCAAACTGAATAATAATTTCTTTCAAAATATCCATTGGACTAACATCATATCAAAAAGCCCAATCCAAGGCTAGGCTGATTAAGTTGGGCCATTTAAGCACTTGCTAAAGCCTAAAATAAATACTCGCGTTAGTGACTTAAATCAAATTTTATTTTTATTTTAATTGGGTTTCCGACTCGACATTGCGAGCCGATTAATCCTGGGCGACTAATTTTTTGGATTGCCTGGACCTCTGTGGCTACAAGAAAATTCGTTTTCTCCCAGTTGGATTTGAACTATTGACTTTCGCTTTAAAAGGTTAGTATTCTTACCGCTAGATGTTAACTTAAATGATTTTATTGAATTTCGCCTGTACACACATATGGCTTTTTTCTAGTAAATGATAAGCTATAGGGCTTTTGACTCGATTTAGTATAAGCATGAGAATTTGTTCATGTGTTTTTTCCAGTTTATGAATTGACCTTTGAAAATTTGCTTTAGGTTTCGCCTGTGAAACTTGAGATATGACCGGTGAAAATTTGGTAAACTATGTGATAAGACATTCGTTTAAGTATCATCCCTTCGCACACTTTGATTTATGATTTGCTTTTAGTTAAACCCTTTTTAAGATCATTCTTTATGGAGATTTAGAAAACTTAACATAGTGCACAACATAAGCTTAGTGATAAAATAAGCTTAGTATGCCTTGGAAAACTTTGTTAATCATTGATTTATGTGGTTTCTCTTGCTTTCGCTAGACATATTAAGGTCCCCTCTACACTATTAGGTTATGCTTTACCCATCCCTTTAGGCCTTTGGATCGTCTTGATAATTTGATATATGCTTCTTTGGTCGTTGGTACGTTTTATTGGTCCGTTCGGAATCTTAGATCGTGTTGGTGAAGTTTGCCTCCATTTGGCATTTCCTTCGCAATTATTTCATAATTCATAATGTTTTTCACGTGTCTCTTTGAGAGGCTACCACTATCATCCGTTACATGTTATGTATCCGTTGGGTCAGATTCGTTATGATTTGTCTTTGGTTGAGGAGCCTAAGGCTATTTTGGACCGTTAGAATCGAGTCATGAGAAACAAACCGTTCCATTCGTCAAAATTATTTGGAAGAATCATCTCAAGTGAGTCAATCATTTTCATTTCTTTTCATAACTTGGTATGTCTCTGTTTATGTTAGCCTCGTTCTTTTATAAAGATAACGTCACTTACGTGAATTGGACTAGATGCGTAGTAAGTTGCACCCGTAGGGACTACTTATGTAAACGGGGCAAAGTAATAGAGTGATGAGCCTATAAATACCCCTCATGACTCTCCATGAGAAGTGTGGTTAAGCATTAGGTTTGTATTATTGTTTTCTTATCAATAAACTTATCTTTGTTTCTCCTCACTCTCTCTACTTTCTCTCACTAAAAAGATGATTCTTTTCATCTTCTTTCACCAACCTAGATCTCTCAAAACCACATAAATCATATAGTTTTTCGATCCTAACAAGTGGTATAACGAGCCAAGGTTATTGGTGATGATTTGTGTGGTTTCTTAGATTTGTTTAAGCTGTTTTCATATCATTTTTTTTGTCAGAATTTTTTTCCTACTTTTTAGTGATATCAGTTTAATACAAGTTTATGTATCCTTTTGATCAAAAAATTGTCATGGTCATTATTTATGGTTGTCCAAAAACTGTGGTCAGTTTTAGATAACATTCATCATTTATTTGACGTTTTTGGTACCAAACTGTGAAAACATTTGTGGTCATCTAGTCATCATATTCGTGGTCAAAACAGGGCAAAAAGAAGACCTTTTATGTCATATTTTTGAGTTTTTGAAGCTGATCGGAAAAGTTGGTCGGAAAACTCGCCGAAGCAAAAAGTCAAAAAGTCAAAACCCTCTTTTTACGTGTAACTCTTCATTTGTTTACGAATAACTTGGAAAGCTACTCGTAAGAGCCTATCCTTACGCGTAAGGTTACTCGTAAGACCTTGTTTACGAATAAGGAACTCAAGTTTACGACTAAGCCCTTACGCACAAGACATCATTTACGCATAAAGAAACTTGTTTACGCGATAAGAACAAGTTACACATAAGCAAACTTTACACCTAAGAAAGTTTTACGGATAAGCAAGTGGGTTTACGAATAAGAAAAGTTTTTACGAGCAAGAAAGAAGAAGACCTTATCGTAAACTGATAAAAGACCTATGACCATATACCAATTACCAAGTCTCAACGACCTCAGGTCAAAACCATCATCAGTTCAAGTTCTACAATAAACGAATTGAAAAGAGCCATTATCATCAGATTCGACTCAAATCTTCTACTCCTATCCAAAACAGAACCTACATCGAATACCATAAAATACCATATCTATCCTACCACATCTCCTTTTATCCCATCTCCAATCTTATCAATTGACTCAAAAAGGAAAACAAGTAAAAGGACCTCAAATCGATTCAATTTTTTTTTAAATCTTTTAAAGATTTTTGCAATTGAACGAATATCATCATAGTCCCAATTGTGATACTATACGAAATTAAAGAAATGAGAATAACAAGTATGTTAACTTATTTATTTGGTTCATTTAAAATGGAAATCAAAAAGTAATCACAACATGAACCTACCCGAGACCTTAATTACTCAAGATCTTGAAGACGAAACTCAAAGTGGTGTTCGGTTTGATAGACGGGAGATAATTTAGATGATGAATCTGAGATGATTCATGATTGTGAATGAGATGATTTGTTGGGGTTTAGTCAGGTTTGATTTGTTGTTGATGATCTTCTTTTGGTAAGGAGATG
>OU343225.1:0-54117 GCA_910596185.1 Chrysanthemum makinoi | reverse complement strand
CCAAATAATCAAACCGTGCGGTGCAATTCGGAGGTTTAATATAGTTGTTATAAGTTGATTTTGAGTACTTTTAGCATAATATAGCTTCTGTAATCATTTGGTGGTCTTTGGTGTCCATTTGCTTATTCCAAGTGCTTATTTATAAGCACTTGTCATTGCAGCTTGCATTTTCTTACACAACAAGCCAATGTTTTTATATTTTTCTTAGATTCATAATATTAATTTAGACTTTTCCTGAATTTTTCAGATTTTTCTAGGTTAGTTTGCTATTTTTCTTCATTAAAACACAGTATTTTAATTAGTTTTAATACAATTAATCGTAAAAGTTTCAAAAAAATAAGTTTTCATTTTTCCTAGGTTAAGATAAATATAAAAAGTCAAAAAAATATTTTTCCAGATTTTTCATAGTTTATTTTGTAATTTTTAGTAATTTAATTAGTTTTAAATAGTTTTTAATTCATAAAAAATACAAAAATAATCAGAAAAATATAAAAATAGTTTTGAAAATTCTCTTAAGTTATTTTAGATTTTTCCAAGTCATAATTTCAATTTTCTAGCTTTATTTCATATTTTCTTGTATTTTAGGCTATTATTAAATAAGTAAAAATAGTTTTTAATTAATAATAATTAAATAAATAGTTTTAAAAATAATTTTCTTTTTCTAATAATTTTCTCTTATCATTAGGTTTGTAAAAATGTCAATTTTATATTTTTAGGAATAATATTGCTCCAATTTCACATTTTCTTTCGTACGTCACGTAGTTTTTTAATTTAAGTTTTATAAAAGAAAAATCAAAAACATCATTTTGCAAATAGTGATAACGTTTATTTAATATATTTTATCTTTTTAATTTTCTTTAATTTGCATTTAAGCCCCTGTAATTTATATATCTTTTTCTTTAGTTATAATCATTCAAAACCTCTTTTAGTTCAAATTCTCGATCACTATTCGTTTGGTGATTCATCGCTACGCCTTCGTTGGGACATTACGACTGGGAAACCCTATACTCCCTGATCTTCATTGCATTTGCAGGTTCTTTTAAGTTTCTTACGGTTAGCCATTCACAAGTGGCTAGCTTGTGTGAGAAAACTTGACGGTTCTAAGATCGATAAAATTTTTACGGCCGCCGCGGAGTCAGGCTGATTATCTTCCGTTTAGCAGATTAGTGATTTGAATATTCACTCTTTGTTCATACCATCTATATATATATCTATATATATTCTTATAAAAAAATCAAAAACCCAAAAACACCCAAAAACGTATAAAATACAAAAATATTTTTCCTTTTGTTTCTATATATATATCAAAGATAAAAATACAAAAAGATTTGTCGTTTTCTTTGTTTAATAATAATAACATAAAAGATTACCACGCTAAAACCAAGGCAAGTGTACTACCTAACCGGGTAATGACCATAATAAGTTCCCGAACCAAAGATTTAAAACTTGCCTTTGTGTCCTCGTGAGTGGTGTACCTTTTTCAAAGAAGCCATTCATCTTGTGATTATTGGTTTAAGTTCACTGTTTTGCCTCGATTTTGTTTTAATTGGATTTGTTGTTATATATACTTATCAGAACCAGAAAACTCAAAAAGATTCTTCTTACCCCATTTTTCATAATTCCCTTCATAATTCCCATTCCTTTCCTTAACTCTGAGATTCCTAGAAACTCTATGCGTATCTCGCTTCTTTCTAGATCTCGAGCCCATTTCGTGAGCTTGTCAAGATTCCAAGAAGGCGTGTCGTAGACTTCGCTTCCATCGATTCAGATCCAGACGCTTCACACTACTTCCGTTATCATGGCGGAAGAACGCCCTATGTGTGAGCTTCTCCCGGCACCCATCGACGGGTATGGAGATGCTATTGTTATCCCACCATTGTGGTCAAAATTTTGAACTCAAACCGGGTTCTTGAATCTTGTAACCTCAAGTCAATTCTATGGTTTTGAGCGGGATGATCCTCATGCTCATATTCGATGGTTTAACAAGATTGCATCTACCATCAAATACAAGAATGTCCCTATCGATGTCGCGTTTCTTCTGCTCCCATTTTCTCTAGAGGACAAGCCCGGATTTGGCTTGAAAAACAACCCTCAATCAATCGAGACATGGGAAGACTGTGAAGAAATTTGTGAATGAGTTTTATCCACCTTCCAAAACCACGAGTCTTAAAAATGAAATCATCAAGTTCACTCAAAAGTTTGATGAATCTTCGCTGAATCGTGGGATCGCTGAATTGCTCCTGAAATGTCCTCACCATCGGTTTCGAAAGTTGATGCAACTCGATACTTTCTATAATGGAGTGAGTCAATCCGATCAAGATTCTCTCAATTCCTCCGCTGGAGGAAATTTCTTGAGCAAAACTGTCAAAGAATCTTTAGCGATTATTGAAAACAAGTCTAAAGTCCGCGACCGCACTAAGCAAGCCGGTTGTTTCCCAATTCGGTGTTGGTCCTTCTACTTCATCGCCCGTGAGTCAATCTAGCACCGATGCTAAGATTGATAAACTCACTGAAGCCATTCAAGCTTTGGTTCTCTCCAACCAAAAGAAAGTCTCTTTTCCACAAACTTCACCTCCTCACGGGTTAAGAAAGTGGAAGTCTCGGTTACTTGTGGTGGCCCCATGCTTACTACAATTGTATGGCCACCGACGGTAACCCTTTTGAAGCTAAACGTGGCGGGATTTCTAATCCAGAGGCAACGAATACCGTGCTCCTATAGACCAACCACCGCCCTAACCACTACACCGGACCTCCGTTTCAACCAAAACCGTAATCAAAATCAGAATAGACCAAACCAAGGTTTTCAAAACCAAGGTAATTTTAGTCCAAACAACGGTTTTCAAAATCAAAATCAAAACTTCCAACACCAAGGAAATTTCAATAGAAACCAAGGTCGTGGAAATTTCAACCCGGGGTATTTTCATGGCAATAATCAAGGAAATTTTCAAAATCAGGGCCCCAATCCAAACAATAGAGGCCGAATTTTCCGGCAGTAAATCAAGCCATTGTTCCAACCGACCATCATCCGATGAGTTGTTGAAACAATTCATGAAATCCCAAGAGGAAATGAATAGGTTGTTGGTTAGCCGATTGACATTAAGTCTTTAAATGATCGACCCTCGGGCTCAGAAAAACTTCCGAGCAACACGATCGCTAACCCGAGGGAAGATGCAAAGGCGATCACAACCGAAGTGGTGCTTCATATCATGGACCGCTATTCCTACTACCTCTTCTTCTTCTCCGAAGGTAGTGGAAAGTGAACTCGAGGCGACAAAGGACAAGGAACTTCCTAATAAACGGAGGTCAAAGAATGTCCATCCTCGGGTGGTCCCGAAACCCAAAACCAAACTGAGTTGTTTTGAACCTCCGGCAAGGCAACCCCAAATCCAAAACTTCTATTCTTACCCTCACGTTTAAATGAGCAAAAACTCGCGAAAAAGTAGTTATCAAATGGAAAAATTCTTTCAAATTTTCCAAGAACTTCATTTTGACATAAGCTTTGCGGATGCCATCATGTTGATGCCCAAGTTTGCATCAACTCTCAAACACATGTTGAGCAATAAGGAAAAGCTGTTTGAAATGGCCAAACCTCCTTTGAACGAGAACCGCCAAATGTTTGTTAAAGAAGCTTCCGGAGCTAGGAGATCCGGAAAATTTCTTCTTCCTTGTGTTTTTCCGGGGATGATTGAATGCTTTGCCCTTGCCGATCTTGGTGCAAGCATCAATCTGATGCCTTATTCAATGTGGAAGAAGCTTTCTCTTCCGGAACCTATTCCTACCGCATGACTCTCGAGCTTGCGTGATCGTTTCTATATCGCGTCCCTTGGCATCGCCAGGATGTATTTGTGAAAGTAGGAAAGTTCCATTTTCCAGCTGATTTTGTGGTTGTTGATTTCGATGCCGACCATCGGGTTCCTCTCATTGTTGGACGAGGATTCGAGAACGGGCCGCTCTTATTGATGTATTTGAGCAAGAAATCACGTTACGTGTGGGAAATGAAGTCATACCTTTAACCTTGATCAAACTCGAGGTACCTCAAATTATGATATCAATCAGCTTAATCGAGTCGATTTAATTGATATTGCTTCGGAGGAGTACTCTCAAGAGTTTCTTGGTTATCTTCATAATTTTGTGAGTGGGGATTCCACCACATCTTCTAAACCAATCATTGCCGACTCTTTCCTCTCTCACTCCGTTTGAGGGAGGTGACTTCTTCCTGGAAGAGATCGATGAGTTTCTTGCTAGTGATGAAACAATTCCGCCTGGAATTGATGGTGTTTATGATTCGGAGGGGGATATCCTTTATCTTGAGCAATTGCTAAATGAAGATCCATTACCTTCTACCCTCCGAAAGAGATCACGATGAGGAAATCAAATCAAGACAAACATCTACTGATGAATTTCCCGAGGTTGAACTTAAGGACTTACCTCCTCATCTTGAGTATGCATTCTTGGAGGGTGATGATAAATTACCGGTCATAATTGCTAAAGACTTAACTGGGAGAGAAAATCGCTTCAAAGGTCTTGAAGTCACACAAGCAAGCAATTGCTTGGAAACTCTCCGACATTAAGGGTATCAACCCTAAGTTTTGTACTCACAAAATCTTAATGGAGGATGACTTCAAACCAGCCCAACATCGAGAAGGGTGAATCCTAAGATTCATGAGGTTATCAAACAAGAGGTTCTCAAACTTCTTGATGCCAGTTTAATTTACCCTATCTCTGATAGTCCTTGGGTCGACCCCATTCATTATGCTCCTAAAAGGGGTGGCATAACTGTTGTCACAAATGAAGAAAACGAGTTAATTCCAACTTGATTGGTTACGGGATGGTGTGTGTGTATTGACTATCGAAGTTAAACGAGCCACCGTAGACCACCATTTTCTCTACCCTTTATGGATCGATGCTTGAGAGATTAGCCGGGAACGAATACTATTGTTTCCTTGATGGTTTCTCGGGTTACTTTCAGATCCCCATTGATCCGCTGGATCAAGAAAAGACCACATTCACATGCCCATACGAAACATTTGCCTACGCACGTATGCCTTTTGGCCTATGTAATGCTCCCCGCACGTTCCAACGATGTATGATGGCAATTTTCCACGACATGATCGGGGAAACAATGGAGGTGTTTATGGATGACTTCTCGGTCATTGGGGATTCGTTTCGAACATGTCTCTCCCATTTAGAAAAAATGCTTCAAAGGTGTGAAGACACCAATCTTTGTCTAAATTGGGAGAAGAGCCACTTTATGGTCAAAGAAGGCATAGTCCTTGGCCATAAGATTTCAAAAACGGGATTGAGGTAGATAGAGCAAAAGTAGATGTTATTGCTAAATTGCCTCATCCTACTACCGTCAAAGGTATTAGGAGTTTTTTAGGTCATGCCGGTTTTATCGCAAGATTCATACAAGATTTTTCTAAAATCGCCCTGCCTATGACCCATCTTCTTGAAAAAGATGCTCCTTTTATCTTCTCACCCGAGTGCATCGAAGCTTTTGAAACACTAAAGAAAAAGCTTACGGAAGCACCCATTCTAGTTGCCCCGACTGGGATTTACCCTTTGAGCTCATGTGCGATGCAAGTGAGTTTGCTATCTGCATCTTGGGGCAACGCGAAAACCAAGCATTTCCGACCTATCCACTACGCAAGTAAGACTATGACTGAAGCTCAAACCCATTACACCACTACATAAAAAGAACTATTAGCTGTGGTGTATGCGTTTGAAAAGTTTCGGCCATACCTTATATTGACCAAATGCGTGGTGTATACGGGTCACTCGGCTCTCAAATATCTCTTTGCAAAACAAGATGCAAAGTCGAGATTGCTCCGTTGGGTTCTCCTCCTACAAGAATTTGATATCATTATACGTGATAAAAAAGGAGCTGAGAACCTGGCTGCCGATCATCTATCCCGCTCTAGAAAACCTCACCAAGATGTGTTCGAGAAAAAGGAAATTAACGAAACATTTCCTCTCGAAACAATCAATGTGGTTTCTTTTCGTGGAGACTCTTCTACCCCATGGTTTGCTGACTTTGCAAATTACCATGGGTAACTTTGTGGTGAAAGGGATGTCGCCCCAACAAAACAAATTCTTTAAAGATGTGAAACATTACTTCGGGACGACCCTACTTGTTCAAAATTTGCGGATCAAGTCATCCCGGCGATGTGTATGGTCGAAGCCAATGACATTCTCAAGGCTTGCCATTCGGACCTACTTGGGGACATCATAGCCCCAACTACACCGCCAAGAAGGTGTTTGATTCTGGATTTTATTGGCCCACAATTTACAAAGATGCCATGAATTTGTCAAAACCTCGCGGACGCTTGTCAACGTCACGAGAATATCTCACAAAGAAATGAAATGCCGCAAAACGCCATTCAAGTGTGTGAGATATTTGACATCTGGGGCATTGACTTCATGGGGCCATTTCCTTCTTCGCGAAATAAATACATACTCGTGGCCGTTGACTATTTGTCAAAATGGGTTGAAGCAAAAGCTTTACCTACCAACGATGCCCGAGTTGTTGTGAAATTCTTAAAATCTTTGTTTGCTAGGTTTGGAACTCCACGAGCTATAATGATCGGTAAGCATTTTTGCAATGACCAATTTGATAGAGTCATGCAAAAGTATGGTGTAACTCACCGCCTTCTCATCAAGCGTACCACCCCCAAACAAGTGGGCAAGTGGAAGTTTCCAACCAGGGGATTAAAAGAATCTTGGAAAGGACAAGAGGCTTAAAACCGCGTCCTCTTGGTCGGATAAGCTAGAGGACTACTCGGGCCTTCCGTACAGCTTATAAAACACCCATCAGTGCACTCCATACAAGCTTGTATACGGAAGGCATGTCATCTGGGTTGAGCTTGAGCACAAGGCATACTTGGGCCTTGAAACATGCTAATTTCGATATTCAGATACGGTGATCACGAAAAGTTCAAATGAATGAATTAAATGAACTCCGTGATCAAGCATACGAGAACTCTTTGATCTACAAACAAAAGACAAAGAAGATTCATGACTCGAAAATCAAAACAGCGTTTTCAACGCGTCGGTGATCGAGTCCTTCTTTTCAACTCAAGATTGAAGATTTTCTCGTGAAAACTAAAATCCGCCGGTCGGACCATTTACCATCACTAAAGTATTTCCATATGGAACCATTGAGTTATCTCAACCCGATGGTCCAAACTTTAAAGTGAATGGTCATCGGTTGAAGCATTATTTTGGAGAGGACATACCTCCCGTGGTTGTCCCGATCTACAAACTTTCCCCATGAACCAATGAATGCGGGGATCGAGTCAAGCTAGTGACTTGGGAATCAAAAACAGCATGCCATATGGGTTTTCACCCATATTTCTGACTTCTTTCTATCTTTCAACCACCCTAGTGTGGGAGGTTGCCCACATGTTGTGTATATAAGTTTTCAAAAAAAAAAAAAAAATCTTTCAAATATAATGTAGTATTTCCCTTTTACGTTCTTGTTTCGCATAATCAGACGGTACTTTGAATATTGAGGGCAATATTCATTTCTAAGTGTGGGGGGAATTCTCACGAATTTTATCATGTAATTATACCGCCCAAATTCCCCATTTTTGGCCAAATTTTTTTTTGGAGTAAGTGTTTTGCACTTACTCAATTGGTTATCAGTCCTCCATGTCTAATAAACAAAAGGATTGGCTAATCCAAGAGCAAACGGCTCTTGGTAAAGATATCTCAAATCCGTTGACGGCTTGCAATTTGCCCTAAATTGTATGGTATTCTTCACCATATCCTTAAAAGTGAAGAGTTGGCTAGCCCGCAAGTTTATGGCTTGTGGTAAAGGCAATGGAAAATCCATAATTGGTAATCACTCACCAAAGATAATATTGATAATTTATCTAAGAGTTGGCTAGTCCAGAAGCAAACGACTTACTCGTAAAGACAAATCAAACCGTTGGAAGGCGGTGGTTTGCTCAAAATCACATGGTTATCAGTGTACCATAGTTCTTACTTGAACTGAAACATTTGGCTACTCCCGAAGTAATGGCTTTTGGTAAAGAGATTCAAATCCATTAAGTTTTTCTCAAAAGATTGCTAGAGACTAGCAATAGTTTGAAGGGATGAATTGATGAGTGTGTAACTCATCATTTTTGTTAAATCTAAACCCAAAACATTTAAAATGCTCGAAATGCATCAAAATACTGAAAATATCTCAAAATTGCATTTTATATGTTTCTGATGCAAAATGTTTAAAAATGACGAAAATGAGCTAAGTTTGCATAATTGGCGGTTTCAGCCCCCAGTTTCAAAAGTTGTCGAAATAGTCCCACGAGCCCTTATTTCAGAAGTAAAAGTCACCAAAGGTCCTTTTAAAATCATAATTTGTCAAAATTAGTCCTTTGGTGAAAAATATCAAAAGTTTTGAGAAATTACAAGTTTGGTCCTTCAAGTTTCAAATTTGGCAAAAATAGTCCTTGGAAATTTGAAAATGTCCATTTTGGTCCTTGCACTATTGAAACTTGTCAATTTTGGTCCCTTAGAACAACTTTGATAAAATGGCAGCCTTGGTCCCTTGTTTTTCAGAATTTACACAAAAGGTCCTTGTTTATTAAAACCCCTAAGCCTTTGGACCCTTGTCATAACCTTGTGACCCCCTGCCAATCCATTGAACCCCTGCCATTTTGACCCCCCCCCCTTTTTTAATATTATACCCTGGTCAAACACCCCCAAGTCAAACAAACACTACCCGCCTTTTTCTTTCTTCCCCACCAAATCCACCTGCAAAACCAGTACTCCCATCCCCCCAGCTCAACCTCACCCTTCCTTGTTCCCCCCACCTCCACCAAACTCCAAAGAGCATTTAATGCCCCCTCCTCCATTTCACTCAACCCTCCCTGTTGATATATCACTTTTGGCGCCAAATATGATCAAACGGCCAATAATGGTTCAACTCATCCAATGGTCCTAAATTAAAGTGGGATTAACTCAGAGGAGTGAGAGAAGATGTTTTGCATATAAAAAGGAAGCAAGAGAAGCTTGAAGTAGTAGATTTTAGTTTTTAAATTTCACTTATGTCGTTTTAATATAAAAGTTTTAGTTAAAGTGTAGAAGCTGTAATCTTTTGTTTCATTGTACCAAACTCAAGTAATATTATCATTGTAATGTGTTTTTAAATAGCAATTCAAAGTTCTATTATAATTTCAAGTTGTCAGGTTCACTGTTGAAAAACTCAGTTTCAAACTCTTATCTCCAAGCTTCAAATAGCTTATTTCTCAGTTCAAACAAGCTTATATAAGCTTCTTATAGCTTTTTGTAAGCTTACATTTAAGTTTCAAGCAAATTTGGTTCTTGGTCAACGAAAGTCAAACTGGGCCAAAATGGAGAAGGAATTGGATATGGGTTGATGCAGTGCTGGTTTGGGGTTGGAAATGGATTAGAATAGTAGTTATGGGTCTGGTTTGAGTGGCTAATAAGCTGGACTGCATGTGAGTATTTCACTTGTTTTCATTAGTAGTGTAATTTTTGCTTAATCTTTATTTGTGGTCATCAGTAGTTTAAACTTGCTTATTCAGTGGTAATTAGGATAGTTAAAATCAGTTTAATCAATAAGACAAACTAGTTCAGTGGTTATCTCATTTTTTGCAAAAATCGGTGATTTAAAATAGTGTTTGGATTTGCTGCATTAACTGTATTAGAGGTTTGTTCAGTAGTTAAGACTTGTTGTTTTAGGCTTGTTAAACTCTATTGTACTCATTCTAGTCATAATATTGTGTCTGAACACTCTCAAAGTCAAAATCTCCTTAACCTGTCTTAATCTGCTTAACTGTTGGGATTTTGTAAAACCAAAAACTTGTTTTGTTTTTAGAAATCATAGGTATAGCTTTCATTAGCTTCATTTCATCATTTAACATCATAATCAGTCCACAAATTGAGTTCAAATCTCACAAAAGTCAAATTATCAAAACTGTTGTCAAAAGTCAAAGTTGAAAATCCAGTTTTCAGTCTAACTAGGGTGATTTTTCATTGACTCATTTCTGGGCCAAATCAAATGAAATTGTGGTTTTAAAAACTTCAGTTGGTCTATTTTCTTATTACCATTTTTGTAGATTTTTGTAAATTTTTTATAAGCTCCAAAACAGCTTGTCATTTGGGTCTTATTTCCCCTGTGCACAAACTCAGTGAATACTGAGTGTGCACAGTTTTGTGCAGGGCTTGTAACAAGCTCATCAGAGCTTTTCTTGGTCTCATCTTTGGTTTATAGATAGCTAGCCAGGTCTAGTTTAGGTTCCAACTTTTGGATTTGAGTCTCAGCTTATTTGGTAGCTTATTCTTAGGCTGCAAGTGAGCACCTCAAAACTGTTTTAAGCACATAAGCTCAAATAATCAAATCTGTGCAGGGTGCAATTCAGAGGTTTAATATAGTTGTTATAAGTTGATTTTGAGTACTTTTAGCATAATATAGCTTCTGTAATCATTTGGTGGTCTTTGGTGTCCATTTGCTTATTCCAAGTGCTTATTTATAAGCACTTGTCATTGCAGTTGCATTTTCTTACACACAAGCCACTATTTTTATATTTTTCTTAGATTCATAATATTAATTTAGACTTTTCCTGAATTTTTCAGATTTTTCTAGGTTAGTTTGCTATTTTTCTTCATTAAAAACAGTTTTTAGGCATTTTTAATTAGTTTTTAATACAATTAAATCAGAAAAGTTTCAAAAAAATAAGTTTTCATTTTTCCTAGGTTAAGATAAATATAAAAAGTCAAAAAAATATTTTTCCAGATTTTTCATAGTTTATTTTGTAATTTTTAGTAATTTAATTAGTTTTAAATAGTTTTTAATTCATAAAAAATACAAAAATAATCAGAAAAATATAAAAATAGTTTTGAAAATTCTCTTAAGTTATTTTAGATTTTTCCAAGTCATAATTTTATTTTTCTAGCTTTATTTCATATTTTCTTGTATTTTAGGCTATTATTAAATAAGTAAAAATAGTTTTTAATTAATAATAATTAAATAAATAGTTTTAAAAATAATTTTCTTTTTCTAATAATTTTCTCTTATCATTAGGTTTGTAAAAATGTCAATTTTATATTTTTGGGAATAATATTGCTCCAATTTCACATTTTCTTTCGTACGTCACGTAGTTTTTTAATTTAAGTTTTATAAAAGAAAAATCAAAAACATCATTTTGAAAATAGTGATAGCGTTTATTTAATATATTTTATCTTTTTAATTTTCTTTAATTTGCATTTAAGCCCCTGTAATTTATATATCTTTTTCTTTAGTTATAATCATTCAAAACCTCTTTTCCGTTCAAATTCTCTCGATCACTATTCGTTTGGTGATTCATCGCACAGCTCGTTGGGACATTACGACCTGGGGAAACCCTATACTCTCCTGATCTTCATTGCATTTGTGTCTGAACTGTTTTAAGTTTCTTACGGTTAGCCATTCACAAGTGGCTAGCTTGTGTGAGAAAACTTGACGGTTCGGCATCGATAAAATTTTTGTACATCGAAAACACACCATATCGAATGTACATCTAAGGCACCTTTCACTAATGCCTTTGACTAGATCTACAAGACACCTTTCACTAATATCTTGTGTCTTTACTTCGAAACACCTTTCACTAATGCTTCTTGTCTTGACTTCTAAGCACCTACCACAAGTTCTTATCCTATAGACGATATATACCCTTCACTAATATCTTCGTCTTAACATTTGAGACATCTTTCATTAATGTCTTCAACACTACACTTCTTTGAAGAAAGAAAGAGATCATCAACAAGAGGACTTCAATAGCCTTGATGATGAGGAAGCTTGGCAACTCATGGACTTGAGCTTGCTCGACTTCAACGGTGGTGATCTTGCCTTTAAGAGGAACCTAAAAGATCACACAAAAACAAAACTACAAACATATATCTCTTGGATCAAAGGTTAGTGAGATTTAACTCAAAGGAGAAAGTGTATTGGAAATGGGTGAGAAATAATGAAGAAATGGCTCAGTATTTATAGAGGAAAAATCCTACTGTTTCCCAGGATCCCACGGATCCCTTCCACTTGGGATCTTGGGATCCGTGGAACACTCCTCTTTGCCCATGGGTATTTTTGGTTATGGGTCATGGGTCATGGGTTTTGGGTTGATCCATGGTTTTCTTTCTAGATACAATGTATCTTAAGGATACAATGAACTTGGTTAAGTGGTATAAATAAAACCATGAGTTATGGGTCAAAACCATTTGCTAGTTTTTACCTATTTAGTATATACTTGTTTTTACCCATTTTAGTATATACTTGTTTTTACCCATTTTGGTATATACTTAGTTAAGTATATGTTTTATGTGAAAGCTTAAGTGTGCTAGAAAACTATTAGTTCAAACCATTTACGTATTTTATTTGTTTCGTTAAAATGATCTTACTTTTGTTATCGACAAAACATTAGAAGATCGTAAAATATAAATAAGCATTTTTACGGCTTATTTGTATTAACAAAGAATATCCTTCTAACATCTATATCTTTGAACTACTTTGACATCAACCCTTTGAAATGAAACTAAATATTTACGTAGTTTGCATGAGATGGGAAGTTTTTTTAGATGTTTACTTGTACACGTTTAGATATTCTAGCTTCATATGATTTGGTAGTTGGTTTATTAAAAGATCAATAAATGAAGCTACTTTCTGACCTCAATAATAACTCCTCATCGCCAATACAAATATTCAATTTCATTAGTCTGTCTTTTTTAACCTTTTTCAGTAAACATTATTTTCGTAAACATATACCAAGGATATATCTTCCATAAAACCATACATCACTAAAGAAAACATAAAATTTGACGGGGTGTATAAGATTACTTTTTTGAACAATGAAACTATGAATGCAACTATTAACTTGGTTCATGGTGTCCCTGTTTTTAAGGAAGATATAGTATCTGATTAATGGTATAACAAATCTTTTACGTATGGTTTTTTTGTATTCAAAAATAAATTTTCTTATTTTTTTATGTTGATTTCTTGTTGCTAGAACATGGATGGTAAGATCGTTCAGTTTAGATCTTTGAACAACTTTCACTCAAGGTTTTTTCTTGGTATTAACCTAAAAGTTAAAAATACATGGATGGTCTAATAAATTAACTTTAACAACCTTTTCCTTGCTAAATTTATTTGTTATCATATATTAATTTGTTTTTTTCCCTTCCTATTCTTAGGGACCGGGATCTAGAGTTGAGAAAATGATTGTTGTTAAGAAATGATGGTTATTAGTGAAGGAATAATGAATTTTGGTGTTAAAATGATGATTGTACGATGGTTTACAATGGTTGTCAGGTAATCAAAAAATTCAGTTGTGGTGGTTTACGGTGGTTGTAACGGTTATTAACATATCAAGAACTCATCATTGAGCTCTGATACCATATTAACAATGATGAATTGAGAGAATACGTATTAACACACACACAAACACATAGTGGGAAAATGAATTTCATTGTTGGATTGTTGATGTGAGTACAAAAGAATGAATATATACAGGAAATAACAGACATAACTAAAATATGAAATTTACATATTAGTCCCTAAGTTATCAGTATTGTTGTACTTCATCCCTGAACTCAGCCTTTATCTCTTTTACATATTCTCACAATACGTCCAAGTTCAAACATCGCTACTAATAGATACAATTCTTTGGGTGACGAGAGAAAGGGTCGGAAACGGTCATAAGAATATTTAAGTTAAGTCATGTACATGTGAATAAAAGATCCTTCCTTCGCAGGTAACATGAAGAAAACGTTCACCTGTTTATCAAAGAGAAACAAAAAGTGAGTAAGCATATTTATATTAGACGAGTACCCTTTCATAGCGACAAGACTATATAGCGGCAAATCATTATAGTTGAGATATTAATAGAATAACATAATTTTTATATAACATAATTTTTTTCAATCTATCGTTTATTCTATATACTAATAGGCACAATATTATAGACCATAAATGTAAGTTACTCTCTTTTTTTAAGAGAAATATAATACCACAACCGCCAAAACATGAAATAACTCCCTCAATTATGCATGTTGAACAAGTTGAATTAGAGCATCTCCAATAGTGAGGTTGAAAAAGGGTTGAGAATAGCCTAAACATCGGTCAATCATTGGATCCAAAGGTTAGAAATGACTTATTTGATCAATAGGTTCAGATTGCTCAATGGCTTAACCTATTGATTTTATGTGTGTGATGAGAATAAGTTGAGATTTAAGCAAAAGCCAAAACAAAAAGGTTGACAGTGATACAAAATTTTCAAGTCATATTTGCATTGGAGATGCTGTTATTAGCAAACAAAAGATTTAACTATTGACAGTAAATAAAGCAAACTATTGATAGTAAATAAAAGGACTAACTAGCTACCAACTACACTAAAGGTTTAATTATTGATAGTAAAGAAAGCAAACGAAACAAGAATATCCTTCTACCATCTATATATTTGAACTACTTTGACATCAACTCATTGAAATGCAACTAAATATTTACGTAGTTTGCATGAGATGGGAAGTTTTTTTTTAATGTTTACTTGTACACGTCTAGCTAATCTAGTTTCAGCTGAATTGGTAGTTGGTTTATTAAAAGCTCAATAAATGAAGCTACTTCCTGACCTCCACAATAACTCCTCATCACTAATACAAATATTCAATTTCTTTAGCTCGTCTTTTTTAACCTTTTTCAGTAAACACCATTTTCGTAAACGTGCACCAAGGATATATCTTCCATAGAACCATACATTACTAAGAAAACATAAAATTTGACGGGGTGTATAATATTACTTTTTTGAACAATGAAATTATGAATGCAACTATTAACTTGGTTCATGTGTCTCTGTTTTTAAGGAAGATGTAGTATCTGATTAATGGTATAACTCTTTATATTTTCTACGTATGGTTGTTTTGTATTCAAAACTAAATTTTCTTATTTTTTTATGTTGATTTCTTGTTGCTAGAGCATAGACGGTAAGATCGTTCAGTTTAGATCTTTGAACAGCTTTCATTCAAGGTTTGTTGTTGGTATTAACCGAAAAGTTAAAATATACATGGATGGTCTAATAAATTAACTTTAACAACCTTTTCCTTGCTAAATTTATTTATTATCATATATTAATTTGTTTTTTCCCTTCCTATTCTTAGGGACCGGGATCTAGAGTTGAGAAAATGATTGTTGTTAAGAAATGATGGTTATTATTGAAGGAATAATGAATTTTGGTGTTAGAATGATGATTGTACGATGGTTTAAATTGTTGTGAGGTAATCGGAAAATTCAGTTGTGGTGGTTTACAATGGCTGTAACGGTTATTAACAGATCAAGAACTCATCACTGAGCTTTGATACCATATTAACAATGATGAATTGAGAGAATATGTATTAACACACACAAAAACACATAGTGGGAAAATGATTCTCATTGTATGATTGTTGATGCGAGTACAGAAGAAGGAATATATACAGGGAAATAACAGACATAACTGAAATATGAAATGTTTACATATGAGTCCCTAAGCTATCAATATTGTTGTACTTCAGTCCCTGAACTCAGCCTTTATCTCTTTTACACATTCTCACAATACGTCCGAGTTCAAACATCACTAGTAATAGATACGAATCTTTAGGTGACGAGAGAAAGAGTCTGAATCGGTCATAAGTATATTTAAGTTAAGTCATGTACATGTGAATAAAAGATCCGTCTTTCTTAAGTAACATGAAGAAAAAGTTCACCCATTTATCAAAGAGAAACAAAACGTGAGTAAGTATATTTATATTAGACGAGTACCCTTTCATAGCGACAAGACTTTATAGTGGCAAATCATTATAGTTGAGATATTAATAGAATAACATAATTTTTAGAATAACATAATTTTTTTCAATCTATCGTTTATTCTATATAATAATGGGGACAACATCATAGACTATAAATGTAATTTACTCTCTTTTTTTAAGAGAAATTTAATGCTAGAACCACCCAAACATGAAATAACTCCCTCAATTATGCATGTTGAACAAGTTGAACTAGAGCATCTCCAAATGACTTATTTGATCACTAGGTTCAGATTGCTCAATGGCTTAACCTATTGATGTGATGTGTGTGATGAGAATAAGTTGAGATTTAAGCAAAAGCCAAAAGGAAAACGTTGACAATGATATAAAATTTTCAAGTCATATTTGCATTGGAGATTCTGTCATTAGCAAACAAAAGGTTTAACTATTGACAGTAAATAAAACAAACTATTGATAGTAAATAAAACGACTAACTAGCTACCAACTACACTAAAGGTTTAAGGGTTGATTGTTGATGTGAGTACAAAAGAATGAATATATGGAGGGAAATAACAGACATAACTGAAATATGAAATGTTTACATACGAGTCTCTAAGCTATCAGTATTGTTGTACTTCAATCCCGGAACTCAACATTTTTCTCTTTTACATATTCTCACAATACATCTGAGTTCAAACATCACTACTAACGGATACAAATCTTTAGGTGACGAGAGAAAGGGTCAGAACCGATCATAAGAATATATCAGTTAGTTGAGATATTAATAGAATAACAAAAATTTTAGAATTACATAAGTTTTTTCAATCTATCGTTTATTCTATATACTAATAGGCACAACATCATAGAACCAGAAATGTAAGTTACTCTCTTTTTTTAAGTGAAATTTAATGCCACAACCACCAAAACATGAAATAACTCCCTCAATTATGCATGTTGAACAAGTTGAGCAAGAGCATCTCCAATAGTGAGGTTGAAAAAGGGTTGAGAATAGCCTGAACATGGGTTAATCATTGGATCTAAAGGTTAGAAATGACTTATTTGATCATTAGGTTCAGATTGCTCAATGGCTTAACCTATTGATGTTGTGTGTGTGATTAGAATAAGTTGAGATTTAAGCAAAAGCCAAAAGGAAAAGGTTGATATAAAATTTTCAAGTCATATTTGCATTGGAGATGTTGTCATTAGCAAACAAAAGTATTAACTATTGACAGTAAATAAAGCAAACTATTGATAGTAGATAAAAGGACTAACTAGCTACCAATTACACTAAAGGTTTAAGTATTGACAAAGAAAAGCAAACGAAACAAGAATATCCTTCTACCATCTATATCTTTGAACTATTTTGACATTAACCCATTGAAATGCAACTAAATATTTACGTAGTTTTCATGAGATGGGAAGGGTTTTTTTTTAAATGTAGGGGTGAAAACGAGCCGAGCCGAGCCCGAGCCTGCCAGAGCTAGAGCTCGGCTCGTTTATATTTTAGAAGGCTCGAGCTCGAGCTCGGCTCGTTTCGAGCCTTAAGATTTGAGCTCGAGCTCGGCTCATTTTATGATATATAGAGCTCGAGCTCGGCTCGTTTATGATGTGCTTATAATAGGCTCGAGCTCGGCTCGTGTTTTGAGCTCGTTAAGGGAAAAAAAACACTCAGTTATCAAACAACTTGTAAAGAAAATTATCCCCCCAATACTTGTCGAACTTCTCCTTCATTGGACTAACTGGATTTGTTACACCTCCGTGTTGCATTAGTATGTTTTTTGCAAACCAAAATGTACCTAAAACAAAGTAATGTGGTATAATTAGAGCCTAACTAATCAAATGAAATCGCATATACTCTTCATCATAAAGTCTTTGGCTCATTATCGAAATAATAGCTACAACATGCATTACATACTTAACTGAACCAAAATCCTAGGATAATACAGTGATACTCAACATTCTCAATGAACAAATAGTTGTATAAACATTTTTTTAACATCAATCAATAGAACAAAATAATGATTCTAATACTTAAAGATATACATATCAGTTGGTAGTCACATATCCATATTATATAAAAAACCAATAAACTAAATGAATACACCAATTTAAAATATTTCAAAAAGCAAAGTTACCATTCGAATCGGATATGTGAAGCGAAGTAGGTAGAGGAAAAGAGAAGATCAGTGGGTAGAGGAACTGAAAAGACTAATAGTAAATATGTGGCCTAAACTAATTTTAGTTAATTATAATAATTTGGTTCTAAAAAGTTAGGTAGAAATAGGAATATAAAACGTTTAATATTTATTTTGTTATTATTATATAATTTTTGAATTGTCAATGTAAAATACATACATATACTTTTATTAGTTTATATGTATTATATACGTATATATACACAAAATATGTTAGAGCTCTTTTAGGCTCGCGAGCCTAATCGAGCTTGGTATATAAGGCTCGGGCTCGGGCTCGTTTATTAAATGAGCTTTAATTTAGGCTCGAGCTCGGGTTCGAGCTCGTTTAGGCTCGGCTCGTTCGAGCTTTTTACCGATCCGATCCCGAGCTTTTTACGAGCGGCTCGGCTCATTTCCACCCCTATTTAAATGTTTACTTGTACACGTTTAGCAATTCTAGTTTCATATGATTTGTTAGTTGGTTTATTAAAAGCTCAATAAATGAAGCTACTTTCTGACCTCAACAATAACTCCTCATCGCCAATACAAATATTCAATTTCATTAGCCCGTCTTTTTTAACCTTTTTCAGTAAACACCATTTTCGTAAACTTACACCAAGGATATATCGTCCATAGAACCATACATTACTAAATAAAACATAAAATTTGACGGGGTGTATAAGATTACGTTTTTGAAAAATGAAACTATGAATGCAACTATTAACTTGATTCATGGTGTCCCTGTTTTTAAGGAAGATGTAGTATCTGATTAATGGTATAACTCTTTATATTTTATATGTATGGTTGTTTTGTATTCAAAACTAAATTTTCTTATTTTTTTATGTTGATTTCTTATTGCAAGAACATGGATGGTAAGATCGTTCAGTTTAGATCTTTGAACAGCTTACATTCAAGGTTTGCTGTTGGTATTAACCTAAAAGTTAAAAATACATGGATGGTCTAATAAGTTAACTTTACCAACCTTTTCCTTGCTAAATATATTTGTTATCATATATTAATTTGTTTTTTTCCCTTCCTATTCTTAGGGACCGGGATCTAGAGTTGAGAAATTGAGGGTTATTAATTAGTGAAGAAATAATTAACTTTGGTGTTTAAATGATGATTGTACGATGGTTTACAATGGTTGTGAGGTAATCAGAAAATTCATTTGTAGTGCTTTACGGTGGTTGTAACGGTTATTAACAGATCTAGAACTCATCATTGAGCTCTGATACCATATTAACAATGATGAATTGGGAGAATACATATTAACACAAACAAACACATAGTGGGAAAATGATTCTCATTGATTGATTGTTGATGTGAGTACAAAAGAATGAATATATGGAGGGAAATAACAGACATAAATGAAATATGAAATGTTTACATATGAGTCTCTAAGCTATCAGTATTGTTGTACTTCAGTCCCGGAACTCAGCATTTTTCTCTTTTACATATTCTCACAATACATCTGAGTTCAAACATCACTACAAACAGATACAAATCTTTAGGTGACGAGACAAAGAGTTAGAACTGATCATAAGAATATAATAGTTAAGTCACGTACATGTGAATAAAAGATCCGTCTTTCTCAGATAACATGAAGAAAAACTTCACCCGTTTAACAAAGAGAAACAAAAAGTGAGTAACTATATTTATATTAGACAATTACCCTTTCATAGTGACAAGAGTTATAGCAACAAATCATTATAGTTGAGATATTAATAGAATAACATAATTTTTTAGAATTACATAAGTTTTTTCAATCTATCGTTTATTCTATATACTAATAGGCACAACATCATAGACCAGAAATGTAAGTTACTCTCTTTTTTAAGAGAAATTTAATGCCACAACCATCAAAACATGAAATAACTCCCTCAATTATGCATGTTGAACAACTTGAGCTAGAGCATCTCCAATAGTGAGGTTGAAAAAGGGTTGAGAATATCCTGAACATGAGTTAATCAGTGGATGCAAAGGTTAGAAATGATTTATTTGATCACTAGGTTCAGATTGCTTAATGGCTTAACCTATTGATGTTGTGTGTGTGATGAGAATAAGTTGAGATTTAACCAAAAGCCAAAAGGAAAAGGTTGATATAAAATTTTCAAGTCATATTTGCTTTGGAGATGTTGTCATTAGCAAACAAATGTATTAACTATTGACAGTAAATAAAGCAAAGTATTGATAGTAGATAAAAGGACTAACTAGCTACCAACTACACAAAAGGTTTAACTATTGACAGTAAAAGCAAACGAAACAAGAATATCCTTCTACCATCTATATCTTTGATCTACTTGACGACATCAACCCATTGAAATGCAACTAAATATTTACGTAGTTTGCATGAGATGGGAAGTTTTTTCTTTAAAATGTTTACTTGTACACGTTTAGCAATTCCAGTTTCATATGATTTGGTAGTTGGTTTATTAAAATCTCAATAAATGAAGCTACTTTCTGACCTCAACAATAACTCCTCATCGCCAATACAAATATTCAATTTCATTAACCCGTCTGTTTTAACCTTTTTCAGTAAACACCATTTTCTTAAACGTACACCAAGGATATATCTTCCATAGAACCATACATTACAAAGAAAAATATAAAATTTGACGGGGTGTATAAGATTACTTTTTTGAATAATGAAACATGAATTCAACTCTTAACTTGGTTCATGGTGTCCCTGTTTTTAAGGAAGATGTAGTATCTGGTTAATGGTATAACTCTTTTTATTTTCTACGTATGGTTGTTTTGTATTCAAAACTAAATTTTCTTATTTCTTTATGTTGGTTTCTTATGGCTTGAACGTGGATGGTAAGATCGTTCAGTTTAAATCTTTGAACAACTTTCATTCAAGGTTTGCTGTTGGTATTAACCTAAAAGTTAAAAATACATGGATGTTCTAATAAATTAACTTTACCAACCTTTTCCTTGCTAAATTTATTTGTTATCATATATTAATTTATTGTTGTTCCCTTCCTATTCTTAGGGACCGGGATCTAGAGTTGAGAAAATGATTGTTGTTAACAAATGATGGTTATAAGTGAAGGAATAATAAATTTTGGTGTTAAAATGATGATTGTACGATGGTTTACAATGGTTGTGAGGTAATCAGAAAATTCAGTTGTGGTCGTTTACGGTGGTTGTAACGGTTATTAACAGATCAAGAACTCATCATTGAGCTCTGATACCATATTAACAATGATGAATTGAGAGAATACGTATTAACACGCATACAAACACATAGTGGGAAAATGATTCTCAGTGATTGATTGTTGATGTGAGTACAAAAGAATGAATATATACAGGGAAATAACAAACATAACTGAAATATGAAATGTTTACATATGAGTCCCTAAGCTATCAGTATTGTTGTACTTCAGTCCCTGAACTCAGCCTTTTTCTCTTTTACATATTCTCACAATACATCCGAGTTCAAACGTCACTACTAATAGATACAAATCTTTAGGTGACGAGAGAAAGAGTCAGAACCGGTCATAAGAATATTTCAGTTAAGTTACGTACATATGAATAAAAGATCCGTCTTTCTTAGGTAACATGAAGAAAAAGTTCACCCGTTTATCAAAGAGAAACAAAAAGTGAGTAAGTATATTTATATTAGACGAGTACCCTTTCATAGCGACAAGACTTTATGGCGGCAAATCATTTTAGTTGAGATAATTATAGAATAACATAATTTTTAGAATAACATAACTTTTTTCAATATATCGTTTATTCTATATACTAATAGGCACAACATCATAGACCATAAGTTACACTCTTTTTTTAAAAGAAATTTAATGCCGCAACCACCAAAACATGAAATAACTCTCTCAATTATGCATGTTGAACAAGTTGAGCTAGAGCATCTCCAATAGTGAGGTTGAAAAGGGTTGAGAATAGCCTGAACATGCGTTAATCATTGGAACCAAAGGTTAGAAATAAATTATTTGATCACTAGGTTCAGATTGCTCAATGGCTTAACCTATTGATGTTATGTGTGTGATGAGAATATGTTGAGATTTAAGCAAATGCCAAAAGAAAAATGTTGATATAAAATTTTCTAGTCATATTTGCATTGGAGATTTTGTCATTAGCAAACAAAAGGTTTTACTATTGACAGTAAATAAAGCAAACTATTGATAGTAAATAAAAGGACTAACTAGCTAACAACTACACTAAAGGTTTAACTGTTGACATTAAAAGCAAACGAAACAAGAATATCCTTCTACCATCTATATCTTTGAGCTACTTTGACATCAACCCATTGAAATGCAACTAAATATTTACGTAGTTTGCATGAGACGTGAAGTTTTTTTTTTTTTAAATGTTTACTTGTACACGTTTAGCTATTACAGTTTCATATGATTTGGTAGTTGGTTTATCAAAAGCTCAATAAACGAAGCTACTTTTTTACCTTAACATTAACTCCTCATCGCCAAAACAAATATTCAATTTCATTAGCCCGTCTTTTTTAACCATTTTCAGTAAACACCATTTTCGTAAACGTACACCAAGGATATATCTTCCATAGAACCATACATTACTATAGAAAACATAAAATTTTACGGAGTGTATAAGATTACTTTTTTGAACAATGAAAGTACGAATGCAACTATTAACCTGGTTCGTGGTGTCCCTGTTTTTAAGGAAGATGTAGTATCAGATTAATGGTATAACTCTTTATATTTTCAACTTATGGTTTTTTTGTATTCAAAACTAAATTTTCTTATTTTTTTTATGTTGATTTTTTTTGCTAGAACATGGATGGTAAGATCGTTCAGTTTATATCATTGAACAGCTTTCATTCAAGGTTTGCTATTGATTTTAACCTAAAAGTTAAAAATACATGGATGGTCTAATAAATTAACTTTACCAACCTTTTCCTTGCTAAATTTATTTGTAATCATATATTAATTTGTTTTTATCCCCTTCCTATTATTAGAGACCGGGATCCAGATTTGAGAAAATGATTGTTGTTAAGAAATGATGGTTATTATTGAAGGAAAAATGAATTTTCGTGTTAAAATGAGGATTGTACGATGGTTTATAATTGTTGTGAGGTAATCGGAAAATTCAGTTGTGGTGGTTTACGGTGGTTGAACGGTTATTAACAGATCAAGAACTTATCATTGATCTCTGATACCATATTAACACAATGATGAATTGAGAGAATACTTATTAACACACATACAAACACATAGTGGGAAAATGATTCTTATTGATTGATTGTTGATTTGAGTACAAAAGAATGAATCTATAAATGGAAATAACAGACATAACTAAAATATGAAATGTTTGAATATGAGTCCCTAAGCTATCGGTATTGTTGTACTTCACTCCCTGAACTCAGCCTTTTTCTCTTTTACATATTCTCACAATACATCCGAGTTCAAACATCACTACTAATAGATACAAATCTTTAGGTGACGAGAGAAAGAGTCAGAACCGGTCATAAGAATATTTCAGTTAAGTCATGTACATGTAAATAAAAGATCCGTCTTTCTCAGGTAACACTAAGAAAAAGTTCACCCGTTTATCAAAGAGAAACAAACAAGTATATTTATATTAGACGAGTACCCTTTCATAGCGACAAGACTTTATAGCGGCAAATCATTATAGTTGAGATATTAATATAATAACATAATTTTTAGAATAACATAATTTTTTTCAATCTATCCTTTATTCTATATACTAATAGGCACAACATCATAGACCATAAATGTAAGTTACTCTCTTTTTTTTCAAACCCGTTTAACTAGAGCATTTCCAATTGTGAGGTTAAAAAGGGTTGAGAATAGCCTGAACATGGGTTAATCATTGGATCCAAAGGTTAGAAATGAGTTATTTGATCACTAGGTTCAGTTTGCTCAATGGCTTAACCTATTGATGTTATGTGTGTGATGAGAATATGTTGAGATTTAAGCAAAAGCCAAAAGGAAAAGGTTGACAATGATATAAAATTTGCAAGTCATATTTGCATTGGAGATTTTGTGATTAGCAAACAAAAGATTTTACTATTGACAGTAAATAAAGCAAACTATTGATAGTAAATAAAAGGACTAACTAGCTACCAACTACGCTAAAGGTTTAACTATTGACATTAAAAGCAAACGAAATAAGAATATCCTTCTACCATCTATATCTTTGAGCTACTTTGACATCAACCCATTGAAATGCAACTAAATATTTACGTAGTTTGCATGAGACGTGAAGTTTTTTTTTTAAATGTTTACTTGTACACGTTTAGCTATTCCAGTTTCATATGATTTTGTAGTTGGTTTATTAAAAGCTCAGTAAATGAAGCTACTTTTTGACCTTAACAATAACTCCTCATCGCCAATACAAATATTCAATTTCATTAGCCCGTCTTTTTTACCCTTTTTCAGTAAACACCATTTTCGTAAACGTACACGAAGGATATATCTTCCATAGAACCATACATTACTATAGAAAACATAAAATTTTACGGAGTGTATAAGATTACTTTTTTGAACAATGAAACTATGAATGCAACTATTAACCTAGTTCGTGGTGTCCCTATTTTTAAGGAAGATGTAGTATCAAATTAATGGTATAACTCTTTATATTTTCTACGTATGGTTATTTTGTATTCAAAACTAAATTTTCTTATTTTTTTTATGTTTATTTTTTTTGCTAGAACATGGATGGTAAGATCGTTCAGTTTATATCATTGAACATCTTTCATTCAAGGTTTGCTTTTGATGTTAACCTAAAAGTTAAAAATACATGGATGGTCTAATATATTAACTTTACTAACCTTTTCCTTGCTAAATTTATTTGTTATCATATATTAATTTGTTTTTATCCCCTTCCTATTATTAGGGACCGGGATCCAAATTTGAGAAAATGATGGTTGTTAAGAAATGATGGTTATTAGTGAAGGAATAATGAATTTTGGTGTTAAAATGATGATTGAACGATGGTTTATGATGGTTTTAAGGTAATCGGAAAATTCAGTTGTGGTGGTTTACGGTGGTTGTAACAGTTATTAATAGATCAAGAACTTATCATTGATCTCTGATACCATATTAACACAATGATGAATTGAGAGAATACTTATTAACACACATACAAACATATAGTGGGAAAATGATTCTTATTGATTGATTGTTGATGTGAGTACAAAAGAATGAATCTATAGATGGAAATAACAGACATAACTGAAATTTGAAATGTTTGAATATGAGTCCCTAAGCTATCGGTATTGTTGTACTTCACTCCCTGAACTCAGCCTTTTTCTCTTTTACATATTCTCACAATACATCCGAGTTCAAACATCACTACTAATAGATACAAATCTTTAGGTGACGAGAGAAAGAGTCAGAACCGGTCATAAGATTATTTCAGTTAAGTCATGTACATGTAAATAAAAGATCCGTCTTTTCGTAACGCTAAGAAAAAGTTCACCCGTTTATCAAAGAGAAACAAACAAGTATATTTATATTAGACGAGTACCCTTTCATAGCGACAAGACTTTATAGCGGCAAATCATTATAGTTGAGATATTAATATAATAATATAATTTTTAGAATAAAATAATTTTTTTCAATCTGTCCTTTATTCTATATACTAATAGGCACAACATCATAGACCATAAATGTAAGTTACTCTCTTTTTTTTAAACCAGTTTATCTAGAGCATTTCCAATAGTGAGGTTGAAAAGGGTTGAGAATAGCCTGAACATGGGTTAATCATTGGATCCAAAGGTTAGAAATGACTTATTTGATCACTAGGTTCAGTTTGCTCAATGGCTTAACCTATTGATGTTATGTGTGTGATGAGAATATGTTGAGATTTAAGCAAAAGCCAAAAGGAAAAGGTTGACAATGATATAAAATTTGCAAGTCATATTTGCATTGGAGATGTTGTCATTAGCAAACAAAAGGTTTTACTATTGACAGTAAATAAAGCAAACTATTGATAGTAAATAAAAGGACTAACTAGCTACCAACTACGCTAAAGGTTTAACTATTGACATTAAAAGCAAACGAAACAAGAATATCCTTCTACCATCTATATATTTGAGTTACTTTGACATCAACCCATTGAAATGCAACTAAATATTTACGTAGTTTGCATGAGACGTGAAGTTTTTTTTAAATGTTTACTTGTAAACGTTTAGCTATTCCAGTTTCATATGATTTAGTAGTTGGTTTATTTAAAGCTCAATAAATGAAGCTACTTTTTGACCTTAACAATAACTCCTCATCGCCAATACAAATATTCAATTTCATTAGCCTGTCTTTTTTAACCTTTTTCAGTAAACACCATTTTCGTAAACGTACACCAAGGATATATCTTCCATAGAACCATACATTACTATAGAAAACATAAAATTTTACGGAGTGTATAAGATTACTTTTTTGAACAATGAAACTATGAATGCAACTATTAACCTAGTTCGTGGTGTCCCTGTTTTTAAGGAAGATGTAGTATCAAATTAATGGTATAACTCTTTATATTTTCTAATGTATGGTTATTTTGTATTCAAAACTAAATTTTCTTATTTTTTTATGTTTATTTTTTTGCTAGAACATGGATGGTAAGATCGTTCAGTTTATATCATTGAACATCTTTCATTCAAGGTTTGCTTTTGATGTTAACCTAAAAGTTAAAAATACATGGATGGTCTAATATATTAACTTTACTAACCTTTTCCTTGCTAAATTTATTTGTTATCATATATTAATTTGTTTTTATCCCCTTCCTATTATTAGGGACCGGGATCCAAATTTGAGAAAATGATTGTTGTTAAGAAATGATGGTTATTAGTGAAGGAATAATGAATTTTGGTGTTAAAATGATGATTGTACGATGGTTTATGATGGTTGTAAGGTAATCGGAAAATTCAGTTGTGGTGGTTTACGGTGGTTGTAATAGTTATTAATAGATCAAGAACTTATCATTGATCTCTGATACCATATTAACACAATGATGAATTGAGAGAATACTTATTAACACACATACAAACATATAGTGGGAAAATGATTCTTATTGATTGATTGTTGATGTGAGTACAAAAGAATGAATCTATACATGGAAATAACAGACATAACTGAAATTTGAAATGTTTGAATATGAGTCCCTAAGCTATCGGTATTGTTGTACTTCACTCCCTGAACTCAGCCTTTTTCTCTTTTACATATTCTCACAATACATCCAAGTTCAAACATCACTACTAATAGATACAAATCTTTAGGTGACGAGAGAAAGAGTCAGAACCGGTCATAAGATTATTTCAGTTAAGTCATGTACATGTAAATAAAAGATCCGTCTTTCTCAGGTAACGCTAAGAAAAAGTTCACCCGTTTATCAAAGAGAAACAAACAAGTATATTTATATTAGACGAGTACCCTTTCATAGCGACAAGACTTTATAGCGGCAAATCATTATAGTTGAGATATTAATATAATAACATAATTTTTAGAATAAAATAATTTTTTTCAATCTGTCCTTTATTCTATATACTAATAGGCACAACATCATAGACCATAAATGTAAGTTACTCTCTTTTTTTTAAACTAGTTTATCTAGAGCATTTCCAATAGTGAGGTTGAAAAGGGTTGAGAATAGCCTGAACATGGGTTAATCATTGGATCCAAAGGTTAGAAATAGCTTATTTGATCACTAGGTTCAGTTTGCTCAATGGCTTAACCTATTGATGTTATGTGTGTGATGAGAATATGTTGAGATTTAAGCAAAAGCCAAAAGGAAAAGGTTGACAATGATATAAAATTTGCAAGTCATATTTGCATTGGAGATGTTGTCATTAGCAAACAAAAGGTTTTACTATTGACAGTAAATAAAGCAAACTATTGATAGTAAATAAAAGGACTAACTAGCTACCAACTACACTAAAGGTTTAACTATTGACATTAAAAGCAAACGAAACAAGAATATCCTTCTACCATCTATATATTTGAGTTACTTTGACATCAACCCATTGAAATGCAACTAAATATTTACGTAGTTTGCATGAGACGTGAAGTTTTTTTTAAATGTTTACTTGTAAACGTTTAGCTATTCCAGTTTCATATGATTTAGTAGTTGGTTTATTTAAAGCTCAATAAATGAAGCTACTTTTTGACCTTAACAATAACTCCTCATCGCCAATACAAATATTCAATTTCATTAGCCTGTCTTTTTTAACCTTTTTCAGTAAACACCATTTTCGTAAACGTACACCAAGGATATATCTTCCATAGAACCATACATTACTATAGAAAACATAAAAGTTTACGGAGTGTATAAGATTACTTTTTTGAACAATGAAACTATGAATGCAACTATTAACCTAGTTCGTGGTGTCCCTGTTTTTAAGGAAGATGTAGTATCAAATTAATGGTATAACTCTTTATATTTTCTACGTATGGTTATTTTGTATTCAAAACTAAATTTTCTTATTTTTTTTATGTTGATTTTTTTTGCTAGAACATGGATGGTAAGATCGTTCAGTTTATATCATTGAACAGCTTTCATTCAAGGTTTGCTTTTGATGTTAACCTAAAAGTTAAAAATACATGGATGGTCTAATATATTAACTTTACTAACCTTTTCCTTGCTAAATTTAATTTTATCCCCTTCCTATTATTAGGGACCGGGATCCAAATTTGAGAAAATGATTGTTGTTAAGAAATGATGGTTATTAGTGAAGGAATAATGAATTTTGGTGTTAAAATGATGATTGTACGATGGTTTATGATGGTTGTAAGGTAATCGGAAAATTCAGTTGTGGTGGTTTACGGTGGTTGTAACAGTTATTAATAGATCAAGAACTTATCATTGATCTCTGATACCATATTAACACAATGATGAATTGAGAGAATACTTATTAACACACATACAAACATATAGTGGGAAAATGATTCTTATTGATTGATTGTTGATGTGAGTACAAAAGAATGAATCTATACATGGAAATAACAGACATAACTGAAATTTGAAATGTTTGAATATGAGTCCCTAAGCTATCGGTATTGTTGTACTTCACTCCCTAACTCACCTTTTCTCTTTTACATATTCTCACAATACATCCGAGTTCAAACATCACTACTAATAGATACAAATCTTTAGGTGACGAGAGAAAGAGTCAGAACCGGTCATAAGATTATTTCAGTTAAGTCATGTACATGTAAATAAAAGATCCGACTTTCTCAGGTAACGCTAAGAAAAAGTTCACCCGTTTATCAAAGAGAAACAAACAAGTATATTTATATTAGACGAGTACCCTTTCATAGCGACAAGACTTTATAGCGGCAAATCATTATAGTTGAGATATTAATATAATAACATAATTTTTAGAATAAAATAATTTTTTTCAATCTGTCCTTTATTCTATATACTAATAGGCACAACATCATAGACCATAAATGTAAGTTACTCTCTTTTTTTTTAAACCAGTTTATCTAGAGCATTTCCAATAGAGAGGTTGAAAAGGGTTGAGAATAGCCTGATCATGGGTTAATCATTGGATCCAAAGGTTAGAAATAGCTTATTTGATCACTAGGTTCAGTTTGCTCAATGGCTTAACCTATTGATGTTCTGTGTGTGATGAGAATATATTAAGATTTAAGCAAAAGCCAAAAGGAAAAGGTTGACAATGATATAAAATTTGCAAGTCATATTTGCATTGGAGATGTTGTCATTAGCAAACAAAGGTTTTAACTATTGACAGTAAATAAAGCAAACTATTGATAGTAAATAAAAAGACTAGCTAGCTACCAACTACACTAAAGGTTTAACTATTGACTGTAAAGAAAGCAAACGAAACAGGAATATCCTTCTACCATCTATATAATTAACTACTTTGACATCAACCCATTGACCTGCAACTAAATATTTATGTAGTTTGCATGAGATGGGAAGTTTTTTTTTAATGTTTTCTTGTACACGTTTAGCTATTCAGTTTCAGATGATTTGGTTGTTGGTATATTAAAAGCTCAATAAATGAAGCTACTTTCTGACCTCAACAATAACTTCTCATCACCAATACAAATATTCAATTTCATTAGCCCGTCTTTTTTAACCTTTTTCTATAAACACTATTTTCGTAAACGTACACCAATGATATATCTTCCATAGAACTATACATTACTAAAGAAAACATAAAATTTGACGGGGTGTATAAGATTACTTTTTTGAACAATGAAACTATGATTGCAACTATTAACTTGGTTCATGGTGTCCCTATTTTTAAGGAAGATGTAGTATCTGACTTAATGGTATAACTTTATATTTTCTACGTATGGTTGTTTAGTATTCAAAACTAATTTTTCTTATTTTTTTAGGTCGATTTCTTGTTGCTAGAACGTGGATGGTAAGATCGTTCAGTTTAGATCTTTGAACAGCTTTCATTCAAGGTTGGCTGTTGGTTTTAACCTAAAAGTTAAAAATACATGGATGGTCTAATAAATTAACTTTACCAACCTTTTCCTTGCTAACTTTATTTGTTATCATATATTAATTTGTTTTTTTTCCTTCCTATTCTTAGGGAATGGGATCTAGAGTTGAGAAAATGATTGTTGTTAAGAAATGATGGTTATTAGTGAAGGAATAATGAATTTTAGTGTTAAAATGATGATTGTACGATGGTTTATGATGGTTGTGAGGTAATCGGAAAATTCAGTTGTGGTGGTTTCGTTGTAACGGTTATTAACCGATCAAGAACTCATCATGGAGCTCTGATACCATGTTAACAATGATGAATTGAGAGAATACGTATTAACACACATACATAAACACATAGTGGGAAAATGATTCTCATTGTTTGATTGTTGAAGAGAGTACAAAGGAGTGAATATATACTGGGAAATAACATACATAACTGAAATATGAAATGTTTACATACAAGTCCCTAAGCTATCAGTATTGTTGTACTTCTGTCCCTGAACTCAGCCTTTATCTTTTTTACATATTCTCACAATACGTCTGAGTTCAAACATCACTACTAATATATACAAATCTTTGGGTGACGTGAGAAAGAGTCGGAACCGCTTATAAGAATATTTCAGTTAAGTCACTTACATGTGAATAAAAGATTCGTCTTTCTCAGGTAACATGAAGAAAAAGTTCACCCATTTATCAAAGAGAAACAAAAAGTGAGTAAGTATATTTATATTAGACGAGTAACATTTCATAGCGAAAAGACTTTATAGCGGCAAATCATTATAGTTGAGATATTAATAGAATAACATAATATTTAGAATAACATTATATTTAGAATGACATAATTTTTTTCAGTCTATTGTTTATATTATATACTAATAGGCACAACATCATAGACCATAAATGTAAGTTACTCTTTTTTTTAAGAGGTATTTAATGCCACAACCACCAAAACACGAAATAATTCCCTCAATTATGCATGTTGAACAAGTTGAGCTAGAGCATCTCCAATAGTGAGTTTGAAAAACGGTTGAGAATAGCCTGAACATGGGTTAATCATAGGATCCAAAGGTTAGAAATAACTTATTTAATCACTAGGTTCAGATTGCTCAATGGCTTAACCTATTGATGTTATGTGTGTGATGAGAAAATGTTGAGATTTAAGCAAAAGCCAAAAGGAAAAGGTTGACAATGATATAAAATTTTCAAGTCATGTTTGCATTGGAGATGTTGTCATTAGCAAACAAAAGGTTTAACTATTGACAATAAATAAAGCAAACTATTGATAGTAAATAAAAGGACTAACTAGCTACCAACTACACTAAAGGTTTGAAAGCAAACGAAACAATGATATCCTTCTACCATCTATATATTTGAATTACTTTGACATCAACCCATTGAAATGCAACTAAATATTTACGTAGTTTGCATGAGATGGGAATTTTTTTTAATGTTTACTTGTACAAGTTTAGCTATTCCAGTTTCAGATGATTTGGTAGTTGGTTTATTAAAAGCTCAATAAATGAAGCTACTTTCTGACCTCAACAATAACTCCTCATCACCAATACAAATATTCAATTTCAGTAACCAGTCTTTTTTAACCTTTTTCTGTAAACAAAGATTTTCGTAAATGTACACCAAGGATATATCTTCCATAGAACCATACATTACTAAAGAAAACATAAAATTTGACTAGGTGTATAAGATTACATTTTTTAATAATGAAACTATGAATGCAACTATTAACTTGGTTCATGGTGTCCCTGTTTTTAAGGAAGATGTAGTATCTGACTTATGGGTATAACTCTTTATATTTTCGACGTATGGTTGTTTAGTATTCAAAACTAAACTTTCTTACTTTTTATGTTGATTTCTTGTTGCTTGAACATGGATGGTAAGATCGCTCAGTTTAGATCTTTGAAAAGCTTTCATTCAAGGTTTGCTGTTGGTATTAACCTAAAAGTTAAAAATACATGGATGGTCTAATAAATTAACATTACCAACCTTTTCCTTGCTAACTTTATTTCTTATCATATATTAATTTATTTTTTTTCCTTCCTATTCTTAGGGACCGGGATCTAGAGTGTTTTATGTAGGGTCTAGTAAATCTGTGCTCTCAATTTCACATATCTCTGGTATTGTTGGGGAATTAAGTAGTATATCCTATAATTGGTTACTTTGTAAACAACATTACATTAAATACATTAATTTTTTACTTATATTTTTACCGGTTTGTTAGGCTGGAATGGTATATGTGGTTGGCGTAGATCAAATTCAGAAACAATACTGTGTGTATTGATGCTGGTGCTCTATATCATCCTTCTACTGGGAGCGGGTTGGAAACTCCTTGAAATTCTTAGGATGAACCCTCGTCTATAATAAAAAAGTAAAAAAATAAAATAATAATAATAATAATAATAATAATAATAATAATAATAATTTTTTATGTAAGAACACCCTCTCAATAAATATATAAGTAAAAAATGACATAATATTAGTTTGCAGCGGTCACAGCTCTAATGAAATTAGGAAAGTCTTGGGTTTGAAAACAATTATATGAAATTGAGCGATAGTAGCGGTTCCCATCCCCAACCATTTTTTCAATTTAAGATTCATAAGTATCGAGCCGTTGTTTAATTTTGACATAATCTCTAGCTTCACCAAGATCGTCCGGTAAAACTTCCGCAACCATAAGATCTTCAAATAATTCTTCCCCTAACTGTTAAAAAAAATGCTTCAAAGAAATATGAGATTTCTTTCATAAACTTGCCCATAACCCATTCTAGTTAACCATATTTTTTTGTTTTTAGTGATTTGAAGCATTTTTTTTAACAGTTAGGGGAAGAATTAGTTGAAGATCTTATGGTTGCGGATGTTTTATCGGATGATCTTGGTGAAGCTGGAGATTATGTCAAATTTAAACAAAAACTCGATACTTATGAATCTGAAATTGAAAAAATGGTTGGGAATGGGAACTGCTACTATCGCTCATTTTCGTATCATTGTTTTCAAACCCAAGGCTTTCATCATTTCATTAAATCTGTGACTTCTACATGCGTAATATTCTCTCATTTTTTACTTATATATATTTATTGGGAGGGTGTTTTTACTTATAAAATTATGTATGGTTTTTTATTATTATTATAGATGAGGGCTCATCCTAAGAAATTTAAGGAGGAGTTTCCAACCCGGTCCTTGTAGAAAGATGGATATAGAGCACCGGCACCAATACGCACAACGTTATATCTCAATTTGATCTACGCAAACCACATATACCATTCCAGCCTAACAAATTGGTTAAATTATAAGTAAAATATTAATGGCTTCATTGTAATGTTGTTTACAAAGTAACCTACTATAGGAAAAACTACTTACTTCCCCAACAATATCACAAATATGTGAGATTGAGACCACAGATTTACTAGTCCCAACATAAACCACTCTAGATCCCGGTCCCTAAAATTAGGAAGAAAAAAAAAACGAATTGATATATGATAATAAATAGAGTTAGCAAGAAAAAGGTTTGTAAGTTAATTTATTATACCATCCATATATTTTTAACTTTTAGGTTAATACCAGCAGCAAACCTTTAATGAAAGTTGTTCAAACATCTAAACTAAACTATCTTACCACCCATGTTCTAGTAACAAGAAATCAACATAAAAAATAGTTTTGAATACCAAAAAATCATACGTAGAAAATAGAAAGAGTTATACCATTCAGTCACATACTACATATTCGTCAAGAACACGGACACAGGAACCAAGATCATAGTTGCAAGAATAATTTCATTGTTCGATAAAGTGATCTTATACACCCCATCAAATTTTATGTTTTCTACAGTAAAGTATGATTCTATAGAAGATATAGCTATGGTGTTTGTAGAAAAAAGGTTTTTACGACATACTAATGAAATTGAATATTTGTATTGGTGATGAGGAGTTGTTGAGGTCCATTCAATTAAAAAGTAGCTTCATTTATTAAGCTTTTAATAAACCAACTACCAAATCATTTAAAAAGTAGCTTCATTTATTATGCTTTTAATAAACCAACTACCAAATCATTTAAAACTGGAATAGTGAAACGTGTACAAGTAAACATTTAAAAAAAATAAAAAATAAAATAAAAAAGGCCTTCCCATCTCATGCAAACAACGTAAATATTTAGTTGCATTTCAATGGGTTTATGTCAAAGTAGTTCAAATATATAAATGGTAGAAGGATATTCTTGTTTCGTTTGCTTTCTTTACTGTGAATAGTTAAACCTTTAATGACCTTTACTGTCAATAGTTAAACTTTTTGTTTGCTAATGATAACATCTCCAATGCAAATATGACTTGAAATTTTTAAGTCATTGTCAACTTTTTCCTCAATGGAAAATTTTATATTGCTTAAATCTCAACCTATTCTCATCAAATTAAGGCATTGAGCAATCTCAGCCTACTAATCAAATAAGTCATTAATTTCTAAAATCTGGCTTCAATGCATTAACCTATGTTCAATCTATTCTCAACCCTTTTTCAACCTCACCATTGAAAATGCTTTAGCTCAACTTCTGCAATACGTAACTCAATAATTTCTCATTAAAAACAAGAGAGTAACTTACATTTATGGTCTATTGTTGTTCGATTTTAATTGGTTACAAAGATTTAAGTGAGTTAACTAACCAATATTTATGTCTAATAACATAAGTTTAACCTTAAAACAAGATAAATAAATGAGTAAACAAAGACACAGGTTTTTTAATGTTTAAATTCTTGTTAGTAGTGAATATAATAATTTACTTAAATTTGTTTGCGGAATAATAGTCTATGTTGAATGACAAAGTTTGGTGATCTCCTCACTAAACGTAAACATAAACCAAAGTTAAATAATTAAGTAAGAACTATGATAACCAACTCAAAGGTTCACGGACTTAGTTCTATTTGAAATAGTGCATGTTCTCTTGAATGTGTATCACATTTCTTGCAAGAGATAAGACAACATTCTCTTTTATAAGCTAATGTCGAGTTGGATATCTAAGGGGTAATAGCGACATGTCAAGCTTTTAACTGGTAAAGTACAATCGTACTTTTGCAGCATTAAAAGCTTCTATTTTTAGAACAAGTATAACCATACTTTCAAGTGCAGTGTTGACAACTCTTTAGCTTTTATACCAACTCCGTTACAATCTTGACTTTGTTGATAATTTCTTTTCACTTATCTTGGCAAGATAGTTCCCGGTCTTGATAGCTGAGGAGATCTTTCAAATAACCGTCTCTTGGGTTACATTAATCTTCAGATTCTTAATATCCATTCTAATGAGTTTACCAGTGTAGCATCTAGTACCATTATAAATATAACCTTAGTGCACCAAAATCACAGTAGCATCTAGTACCATTATAAACATAACCTTAGTGCACCAAAATCACAGTCAACAAAACCCACAAGACTAACTTAGTCGATACCATGGTCAATAAAACCTTACACGTACGTCTTAAACACATATCTCTAGATACAAGACAGTGAGTTAGATACTAGAATACAGTTTAAACTACGAGTTCTCTCATGATCAACTATTCCATCACGATACTTTTGGCAAGATAATCCGTACTGTACAGCAACCAAACCGTAAGGTACAAGCCTACTTGATTAGTACACCCATAGAAATCACCTCCTTGCCGGCTCCTGTTCCCACCTGAAAAACATACAATAATCATTATCGGTTGTTTTCAAGACAGTAATTGTGGTGTACACGCATAGCAACTACATATCTTATAATATAAGTGGCCAACTATTGGCCGACTTTGATATAATAACTGCTGATAAATTTCGAGCTAAGAAGAAGAAAACATCTAATTTGAACCTGAATGTTACTCGCTAAAACTTAATGTTCTTGAATTCCACCATATGGCAGTATGTTAATCAATTAATTATTCAATGTAAAATATAAAGAAGAAATCACTACCCGTATATCATGATCCCTACAAAAAACAATCATTGGATAAGCAAGAGTAAGCATTGATTTAGGCATAACAATGTTTTGGGCACTTGAGGTGATCAATAAAAAAGCATTCCACCAAAAACCACAATCTGAGAAAGATATACAGAAATAGTGGGTGCCTAATGAAGTATAAAGTAATGTATCCAAATTGGCAAATTGCACTACCACAATACACAACTAAATAAACTCTTGGCGGCCTCTTACATATCATGGATTAGCAGACGCAGATGCGTCTGAGCATTCCTCACGGTCACATGTAAAGTTCTCAGCTAGTAGCTTTTCCTGATCAAGAGTCATATTTATGCAAGCAGGGTGATACCTACAGATATACGAAAGAATGATATAAGCCAACCAAACTATCGCATTCTCATATTATACTATAATTTGGCATAAGTAAAAAACACTTACCAGTCTTTGCAGGATTGACACTTTAGCATATATTCATCCGGGTTAAACGGCGCCAGGCATTTGCAATACCTTCATAAGAGAAGACACATTAATTGGAAGCAAAAAAAAGTGATTTAATCTATCATCAACAACGAAGGCGAAGGATGTAAAGCATACACCTCGATGATGTCAGGCGAGAACCATCCAGTTTCATGCTCGTACTCCAAACGAAAATAGTAATCTTCCGGCGGAAAAACATCCTTAAGTTTGACGTAAGCCAAGAAGGGATGAACAAAACACTTGCGTAGAATTGTATCAGAGCTCTGGGTATGATAGTGGTCTGTCAAGAATAATTCCTTCTTTCCATGAAACGGTTTTCTCCCTGCAACTGTCTCCTCTGGACGATATAACATTCTAAATTTAACCATCTGGTTTCCATTGACATCAGGAGGAGTAACACTCTCAATACGAGCCAGACGCTCATATGGAGGATTCCCGTTCTCGGAATATTCAATCCACACAGCATCCCGTTCTATAAAAACACATATAGATATAATCTCTCAGATAAAGAATATTTTTTGGGCTTATGAGCTTATCTTACTTAGCCTTATATTTCATAAGCTCCATTTTCGGGCTTATTTTGAAACGTACTGTCTTATCTAAGCTTGTGAAATCCTAATAAGCCTATATAAGCTCACTTTTTGTGGCTTATATAAGCTTATTAAGTGACCAAAAAAAACCCTAATTTGGTTTTACTCATAAGCTCACTTTTTGTGGCTTATTTAAAAACTTTATGGCTTATATAAGCTTATTATGACATAATAAATAAACTTATATAAGCAGAATAGTTTCAAAATAGGCCAAAAGAAGTGAGCTTATGAATCAATAAGCCCGCTATATAAGCCTAAACAAACACCCCTGGTTTAAGCTTATTTTTGGGCTTATGAGCTTACCTATTTTCGGTTTCACAAGCTCCATTGTTTTTAGCTTATCAAATTTTTCAAAAAAAAAGCCTAAAACTTGAGCTTATGATACATAAGTCGTAAACTGTAATTAGCCCATAAATTAAATAAGCTTTAACAAACACCCTTGGCAAAGAGTATTAAAAAATTTAAAAATCTTAAAAAGTTTTAACACTATAACAATGTCACTTAAAAAAAAAAATTGTAGGACCAAAAACATGACTAAAAGAACATTACTCTACACAATCAAATTCATCTTAAAATAAAAATTATACCTCTGACGACTTCATTAGTGAGTTTGATGGTGCAAACTCCCTCCATAGAGAGATCTGTAACAAAACAAGACGGCTCCTATGTTTTGTTTTGTAAAGAGTGATGACCATCATCTTTCAAGTTTTGCATTAATTATAGACTTAACTACAAAACTAGTCCTTGTACTTTAGACTAATTGACAAATTTCATCATCTTTAAAGTTTTGCTTGTTTTGAGGCAATTGGTGTCTAGGTGTCTGGGGAGTTATTCGGCGGACGGTGTTATATCAAAAATTTATGTCACTTTAGTTTTTTCCTTTATAACTCAGAACCTATAACTTAACTCAAAAACGTCTTCTCTTTATCACTCAAATTATAAGACACCCCCGGGCCCGCAATAAAAACACAAATAAAAAAAGATTTTAAAAATCACCGATAACTCGGCTGGTTAATTTCGCGCTGACCCCTATAACGCGAGGGGGTGCCGGCTCGAGCCATAAAGTCACGGCATAGGGCTATAACATGTCCTATGACACACAACCCGAGTGTTCTTAGTCTAAAAGAAGACAAAAGTTGTTCACGTTACTTGAATAAAAAGCCTTTGATTCAACTTTACGTGTTTCTGATGCTTTCCATTGTCACCCAAATATGTGTACCTAATTAGGTTTGATTTCGTGAAGGTATTGCAGCTTCTGCTAAAGCACTTTGATTTTCGTTTATCTTTGATATCACATGAAAATAGATTGTCTTACTCAAATAAAACTTGCATGACTATTTTGTTACTTCAAAATTGCATATATTAATTACACTTGTACTTATGAACTATGGTACCTTTAGCGTTGTTTATTGGATAACCAAATACAAGCAATATGTTATTGTCAATTTGGCAAACAATATTTGGCGCTATCAAACCTAACTCAATAATGTTAGTTTAGTGGACATAAATTAGTACTCGTAAATTAAGATCGAACTTGAGTCCACGGGATTGCACGTTTTACGTATGAGAATTAAAGTTTTAATAATTAAATATAAAATGTTGTATTTAGTTATTAATTACACGAAACGTATAACGAACATTAAGTAATTAAATGTAATGGACTAACGTCGTTAAATATTAAAGGAAAAGACTATAGATGAAAATAGAGAACAAGGAAGTTCTTGAATCCCTTTGGGATCGTGAACCGATCGGCAATGGGTTGGGGAAACCCAATCCAAGTCCAACTTGCTCTCCAAGTTTTGCATACCATATATACAAAGGCAAAGGTCATTGTTATTCATCTCTTGTACACATAACCTAAACCTAAACTTGTGTTTTTCTTGTTCTTTGGTGATAAACGATCGGCCATACCCTTTCATAGGGTCGACTACTTTGTTTTTTCATAAACAAAACGTTTTGTCTTCCTAAACTAGCATTTACTTTAATTCGTTATAGTACGTGTGTACAAGAACGTGGTACTTACACACTATTGTAAGTATCTTGGATTAAATTGCAAAAATGGTAAGGGGCAATTCCTATAATCCTTATAAACCCTAATAAGGGTTCATCTCAATTGCTAGCTTGGAATTGATTCTTATTTAGCTAGAATCAAAGGTACACATACTTTTATGTTTTAGTTAATTAATTATTCATTATATGTTCCTATACGCTTCCACGTGTGTACTTGATGTTTATTGTGTTTAATTATGATTGTCATGCTATTTAAATTCAATAGTGGTATCAGAGCCTTGAATAATGTGTAATTAATTACTAAACACGTAAAAATAGATAATTGTATTGTGTTTATGATATGATTAATTCTAGGGTTTTTGTTAATTGTTGAAACCCTAACTTTAAGGCTAGGGCTGATTACCTTATGTTTATTAAAAAAAATCGAACCTTAATTTTTTATTAATTGTCGAATTTAATTTTTTTTAGGGTTTGTTAGTTTTGTTTTGTTAGTAGATAATTAAACGTAGAATTATATATATGTTTACGTGATTAAATCATGAATAATTGTTATGTGACATGGAATTGTATGCGATCTTGTGACTAATTGAATAATTGTTATATTGAATCCATGATGAGACATGCATGTTTGTCATTGATTGTTGCTTATATGATTAATTGTTAAGGTTTTATCACATGTTGTAACATATTGGATTTCACAAACACACAAACAATCACAAATATGGGCGATTATATGATTTTAGAGAGAGAGAAAGTGGGATATTCTAGTGAGAGAAACACATGGAAGGTTAGATTCCAAATGAACATCCAACCCTCTCCCTTGTGAGGAGAGGGCTATTTATACAAAGAGGCACGCCCTCTTTCGAGCTGTGGATCAGGCATACAGTGGGTAAAGACCCGTCCTTCCTCCACGGTGTTGCACTAGACTAAACTACGCTACTAACTGACTAATAAATAACGTAATAAATGATATGTCTACGAGCTAACTTAAGCTAGATAATATTTGGGGTGACCGATGCTTTACAATAGAATTTCCATTTTCTAACAATCTCCCCCTAAAGGAGGTCACCCCATGATTTACAATTTAGCATCCTAGCATTCCAATTAATCTTTAGTCTTGAGCTCGTAGACTTCACTTCATCAAAATAATCAATCTTTGTGCTTTTATGGTGATAATGTAATAATCCAACGATAATATACATTAAGTGGAGGTTATAGAGCTGATCCACATTATGATGACCTTTGAGCTTTATATGAGATCATCATCCACAGTTGATCTCAAAGATCACTCATTGTTGTGTTGCCCGTATATGATGTAGTGACAATTGGACCGACATGCTCACATACTGGATCATGATTTCTTCTTATCAGAGTAGTGGAAGCTTTAGATGATTCATGATATTTGCAGCGGCGTAGCAGAAGCATGGAGTGAAAATATCAGAGTCATTGATGCACTAGTCATGATTTCTTTAGAGATGAATGTGTAGTGTGAGCATGTGGCTATGGATTGATCTCTCCATTCTGATCAGCTGCAAACGTCGGGCGTACCTGCATAAAACACTTAGCAATAAAGCGCACGAGAGTGTCTTTGATCACTTTCATTGAATTGAGGTACACGGCCCACGGTTCTCGTTGATCGGTACAAGTGCCTGTGATCGGTATAATTCCAAAGAATCACCTTGGCAGAGGTTTCGCACTGCTTCTGCTGTTCTCAAACCGGAACGTCTCAAAGAAGACAACACGGAGTGAGTGAACCAGCTAATTGAGATTCATCGATTGATGAAAGAGATTTGAAAAACAATCGAAAGTACGCTCAATAAAGTGTTTTTGCAATACAACGAAGGTTTTAAGAAAAATCAATTATCAATCATAAACACCTTTTATATTTGAAATATTAATACACAGTCGATGTGCTAAAGAAAATTTTTTTTTAGCACAACGACCGGTTTTTCAAAGGTATCCGTCAATCTATAACCTGAACTAGGATTGATTCATAAGTTTGAATCGCCCCATTGTTTATGTTCAGTTGTCACATGGTTGATCTATTGGATAGATCTCACATGCCACCTACCAAGAGCTTGTTTGATGTTGGCTCTAGAAGGCTTTCCATCTTCATTGTGCATATGTTTGCATATCACTCAGATGTTCTGGCAATACCACAAGGATAATGCGTAGGACTCATAAGATATAATCTCTCTGTCCATATTATGTGAAACAGAGAGTCTTCATTGATAGTGTCCTAATGAGATATATTTTCTGATCTCGTGGCTCTAGACCCAAAAGTGCACATTTGGTTTCCTATATCGGAGACTAGGGAGAGGGTCTCCTTCTTCAATATCAACAATCTCTAAGAGAAAGTCAATAGATTATGTGGATTCCCCGTGAGAATGAAACAAGCCCTTTTAAGAGGAACTTGAGTAGTTTGGGAAGTTTAGTGCAGTGCGTCACTGGGTCCATGACGTCTTGTCTTCAATACCAGTGTTACCTTTGTAACCACCAGTAGCATATGAATTGAACCCGATATCTGCCCTAAGGTTGAATAATTGGAGGGCTATTTCTTTTCACCCATTTTTCCGTTCATTTCTTTTTCATTCTTCAACCCCTTCAGTGCTTACCGAGACTTCATAACTAGAACATTGTTGGGTTTATTCAAGTACTAGCTCTGTCTCAGTCCGCACTCTTCCCATATTTCACTTTTCTCCTTTTTTCATCATACCTAAGGACTTCTACACTATCTAGTAGATTGTCCCTGGGTAGATTCCTCCAGTTCTGGCGGATCGTGGGAACTAATACCTAACCTCACCTTCCTTATAACTTCATGCATAAAGTAAAATGGTCGGTCTTTTGGTACAGTTCATTCTTCCATAAAACCCATTGAAAAATCATTTGGAAAATCAATCAAGGTACTTGTGATATAAAATCAAAGCATTTTGTACCTTAATAGTTTTGACCATTTAGAAATGCTCCCCCTCAACATGTGCATATGATCTTGAAATTGGTTAGCACATGGAGGCAAGAGTTCTTTGAAATAATTTCTTGATCACAATTTCCGTAGAAAAAGCCATTTGATTTTCTTGGTAAATTCTCCCCCCTCAATATGTGCATATGATATTTGAAATCATTTTATCACATAGTGGAAAGAAATCTTTTGAAATACAACCCCGATTACCAAGTATTTAGAAACCATTTAACACACAATCAAGGTACATTATGTTAAAACATGGAAATATTTGTACCTTGAAGGTTTGTATTTGTTTTGAAATGCTCTCCTTTAATATATGCTTCGAGATTCGAAAAGAGTTTAGCACATATTAGAGAGCAATATGCACTTTGAGACAAAAATGGTCATCTTTTATCATCTTTCATATTTATATCACATTTTCTCCCCCGATCAAAAATTTCAAATCCTTTGAGATTTTGGATCTCAAGTGATTTAAATATGTATGAAACAAAACGTTTGTTGGAGAAAAATGTGTCCGGTTATATATGATCTGAAGGGAACAACACTGAAGTTCCCTTTTTAGATAAAAAGGGAAACCACAATACATAACCTATCACTACTACATACATTATAGTTGATTATAGTACATACACCACATTTTACACATCAATAATACAAAACAGAAACTACTTCCGGAAGATGTCTTTATTCAGTTCTTTGAAGCAGCTTATAGTGACACTCATGAAGTCTACCACCCACAAAACTTTCAAGGCTGCGATAAATCATTCTAGTCTTTAATCTTCGTCCGATCGCAACAATGAAATCTTCACACATCTTCAAGTCTGACGGGACCGGAATCTTGTTTTGTTCCACGGTTTCATATCAAGTTTGATTTGCTTCACTCTCGAGTTCAATTCTTCTTCGACCATCTTGAGAGTTCCATCGCTGAACTTGAAAAGCTCGCACGATCTCATCATTATCGTGACCGTGATTCGCTCGGTAAAGATGATGGCTCTAGGGGTGTCAATCACTTTATATTCGTGATGAAATTCATGTCCTAAGGCTTCCCATTGTGGTTTGTTAGATTGACGCGGGTCTGGTAGCTTTCCATTCCAAGCTGAAAATCCCCAACTCTTTGTCGAATGACCAAGCCTCTGATCCAGAGATTGACAGCAGCCGAGAGAGCCTTCTTTTCACGAAAAGGTAGATGATCAAGGTGTCCTTGGAGGTTCAAAAGATAGATATCTTCAAAGTCATTTGACAACAAATTTTTGAAGTCGTTTTCTTCTATAATATGCTCTTTCAAGTCTGCTCTACTAAGAACAATCTTCTTCAGGTAATCATAGCCATAGATTGAGAAGATCTCTACACTGATAACACTAAGAATACGCAGCTTGGATCGAACAGCTCTGCGACTCCTTTTAAACCTGTGGTCTATCAATGTAGAATTTCTTCTTGAACCACCGCTGAGAAATCCCATATGAGGCGACAATGTCATACTCTTGTTCTTTGGCTGCGCGGAATTGATCGGAACCATCTGTTCAAGACCCGATCGGTGTAGGTAGCAACTTTCATCTTCGAAATCGATAAAGCTGGCCTTCTTTCGATGATGCGAGCACATAGATAATCCGGGTCATGGTTGAAGAAGAACTCGATTGAATAGTCACTTGACACTGGTTCACCACCGAGGAAGAGCTTGTTCACATTAAAGCGGCCGACCGCTCATCGACTTGATCATTCAGCATCTTATGACATTCTTTCATATGGTATTGAAGCTGATTAACATCTGAGTGGAAGAATTTTACGATTTCAAATGCTGGTCCATCAAGATCCTTTGGAGTGATGGACGAGATTCCCTTTTTTTCACAAAACCACTTAATAAAGCTGCCCATATCTCCAGTGAAATTAAGAAGAGAGTCTTCAGCTAGGGCTTCATAGTTGGTAGGAATTGTTGAAGCCCAGTTGTTGTCAGGGATCATCGAGTCAGACTCTGGGACCATGAAGGTTCAGGAGATTGAGGTCTCTCTTCGGTGAGCCAGCTTTGAATTGTGTCTTTTGAAGGTGTAACTCTAGAGGTATTAGAGCGTTCACCTGACACGTATGCATCAAACCAATCATCTTCAGATGGCATGGGGATATGTTTGGTGGATGCATCATCGTCATCGGATTCTGACTCTGCTATGACATACGATTCTTCATGAAGCACCTGATCTTCAGGAATAGAAGAGAATGTGGGTGTGAACCTTGAATCAACGGTGGTCCAAGCTGCAGATTTCTTATGAGTTCCTTGATCATTGGATGAACTGGGTTGATTTGAAGGTTTTGGTGGTGATGATGGTGCTTGTGGTGGAGGTGTAGTGGTCGTTCCCGAAGATCCACCAGTACCAGAAGTGCCTGCTCCACCAGTAGGAGGTGGAGGAGGTGGTGGTGACTTTGGACCTCCAGACATATCCTTTGATTCCATCGGAATAGTCCTTCTTTTCTTCTTAGCCTCCCTTTCACGAACATCCACTACAAACTGCTGATAATCATCAGACCTCATAGATTCATCGAGAGCCTCGTATAATTTCTTATGAGTACTGTGCAAATGTTCTCCTGCATCATACATTCTTTCTGTGAGAACTGCTCTCATGTCAGAGATCGGCAAGTCTTTAAATTGATGATGTAATGGAGCTTTCATTGCCCATTCAACTGCATCTTTAATATATGCTTCTATTGCCTTTGTTACAACTTCATTGAGTTTAAGATTCTCTAGCTTTTTGACACGACTATCAAGACTATTGACAGCTATGGGAAAGTGCTTCTCAATAGTTGCAATACGTAACATGGCCTCATCAAGCAATTGCTCAGTAGTTTTGATAGGAAGAGGTGAGGCAGGAGGTGGTGAGGCAGGTGGAGTGACGGCGTCACTGATAGTGACAACTTGTAGTGGATCATTAGCGGGTTCGGGTGGTGGAAGTACAGTTGTCTTAGCAGGTTCGGGTGGTAGAAGTGTGGTTGCATGTGTAGGTGCAGACATCGGAGGAATGGTTGATGTGTCTTGCTGGATGTTGACTATAAACATGGACTCTGCTTCCTCTTTCTGATTATCTTGCTTATAAGACTCAGTGTCTGTGGGTTTGTCATTTATGAACTGATCACCGAAATAGATGTCTGTATCTAGATTCTTCAATGAGGATGGAGAATCAGTAGACATGTTTGGTTCCTCCATATGCCTGGTTTCATCAGATCTTGACTCAAGGTTCTCCTGTAAGTCTTTCAGCAATTCTTCTTCATCATTCTTATCTGATTGTGTATCACTTGATGCGGTGTATCTTCACGTGTTTGGATACCTCCTTTGTTCGGTAGGTTCTTGGTGAAGATGATTCAATGCTTCTTTCTTCCATTTGGGTGGTGTGGTTAGCGATGGTGGCGATGAGAAGGTCGAAGCATGTGGCGGCTTGTTAAACTTCTACACCAACAATTCCTTTCCCTTTGTCTTGTGTGATTGAAGTTGTTTGGCGTGGCATTGGCTCGGGTTCTCTTATCACAACACCTCAACCTGGTGGTCTCATGTTGGAGCTTTCTAGGCTTTGTTTTATTCCTTGTTGCAAATTAGCATCATCTTCATCAAGCAATTGGTATCAGCCCCTTTGGTACCTCGGTTCCCCCAACATTTTCCTTTTCAGCATCATTCTTTCTCTTTTTCTGCTTCTGTGAAGAAGTGTCAGATGATTGAGATCTATATTGTCTCTTCTTGGGAAGGGCATCATATGAGGTCTTTGTACTGGAAGTGGACTTTGTAGCTTTGGGTTGTGATGGAATGGGAGAGTCATCAACATTTGATCTGGATGCCCTTTTCTTGTATAATTTGAAGTGATCTTCTTGTATAGTCGATTGAGGCGAACATCGGAGTGGCAATCCAAAGATCTCTTTATTGATACCTCTAGCAATATATTTGAGGTTACCCAGAACAAATTCATCCTTAGCATAATGGAGGCTGATTCCTCCTAGGATTGAAGTTATGAGTGCATTTGCAAGTCTTGGATGACAAGCCGAAATCGTGCTAGGAATCACAAGTTTGTGTACTTTCTTTCTTCCTTGAGCTTGATTATGAACATTTGTTCTATCGGTGATGAATGTGTGCATTGACAACGAGAATTCTTCCCAAAACGTTCAGAGACATTAATGTTCACCCCATTGGCGAGACCCCATAGGATTTGCAAAATAGGTATCCTTACTTTGCTCGAACCACGAGGTTTTGCCGATAAACATAAGTTGAGAATTGTTTTCATGGCTCTCAAGGTTGATACATGTGTCCGTGATGATATCACGAAGCCTTGTTATGCCAACTTGATAACGAAACCAATTAGAAAGACTATTAGCTCTTCCGCACTAGGTGGAGGGGCCGGTTGTTTGGTAGGGTCACATGGTGTGATTCTAGGGCTTTCTTGAGAATGTGGATGTGATTTCAAATTGCTTATCATCGAAGCTGCAGGAATAAGTGGCGATCTTGTCCCAGTGATGGTGTTCCAAAATTGTTTGTAGATAAGCGGAGGAAGGGATGGTGCATTGTTTGGTTAGGGCACTAAAGAAATTAGTGTTTTTAAGAATATCAATTGCCACTTTGAAGATTGGATTTTGTTACAGTCTTTCCATGTCCATATTGATTGCTTTTTCCTATCTCTACCCATTTATCTTTTGGAAGAATTTAGTTGTCGTTAAAGCGTGGGTGGAGCGAAGCAGGTTCTTTCGGATGAAGTTGTGTTAGCCATTTGAAATTCGAAGAGACACATACATCAACAATGTTTGAGAGCATGTTAGATTAGACATGGTTAGCTAGCGGCTTTAATGCAACTTCATGACAAAACACAACGAGTAGCAAATATGACAGATTATCAATAAGCAGATTGAAATGCTTAGGAAATAGATTAAGTAGCAGTAGCAATTTATCAAAGTAACAAATGATTTGTCAAAATTGTTAAAAACAAAGTTACAATAATAGGATTTCATGAGACAAGTTGCTATTAGGGAAGTGTTATAACAAGTTGCTAACACAAGTTGACAAATCAAGTAAGCTACAAGAGAAACAGGATACAAATTGCTTAGAAAAATGTTATAGCAAATTAAGCTAAGAGTAATTTGTCAAGACAAATTGCTACAAGTAAACTTGAACAAATTAAGCTAGCATGAAATAATTACTGACAGAGTAAACTTTGAACAATTTGATAAAACAAATTAAGCTACAAGAAAAATAGTGACAAGTCGCCATTTTAAAAAACAATATAGCAAATAAGCTAACTTGTCAAAACAATTCGCTATAAAAATCCATAACAAGTTGCCTTTATGAAAGCGTTTAAGCAAGTCGTTAACTTGTCAAGACACGTCGCTATCAAAAGTTTCAAGGCCAAGTCGCTACAAATCGTATCACCCTTTTACAAAGCAAGTCACTAGCAAGAGTGTTATTAAGATATCACAACTCGCCATGAGGAATCTATGAACCAACTCGTTACCAAGAACACTTAGCGCGGTGTAAGTAAGCTGCAAGAATTTGACAAAACATACGCTTAACACCACAATCCAATAAACATATATAGCCATTACAATAACACAATCAAATCGCTACAATGAACAAGTACAATCAACCCACAAACACAAACAAAATCGAGAAACACAACCCCGAAGCGAACCACATCTGAAGTCATACGGCAATTAGCTCAAAGACCCATTAAAACATACGCGACAAAAATACATCAATCCTAGTGAACCCAAACTACACCTAATCCATTAACACATATATCAAGTGTTTTATTAAATGAATCCGTTAACAAACCTAAGCGAGGGAGTAAATATCGAGGATCAAGTGCCTGAGGAATGCATTAAGGAACTGAGTTAGGAGATGCATATAATTCACATGTTTTTGAAACAAAAATGATTGACATGAACCTTACCACAAGTAAGTCGCTAGCAAGATGTGGTCACGAGAGAGAAAAACAAGAAAATCCTTTGAGTTTTTGAAAATATAAGCTACCTTGATCAGTTCTACAATGTGCTCCACATAAAACTCAACCACACCAGTTCTACTTGCACAAGATAACATGTCATATAAGCTACCTTGATCATAGATAAGTTTCAAACCATCTATAAGTGTTTTGAGTGGTTCTTTATAGTAAACACCGTTCACATCGCAATCTTTAAAACCTAAACTACCCAATTCTTTTCTCTATCCATACTAACGTAATCATAATCTCTATATTGAGTTATTGATCCCCTCACCAATACACCATCGTAATGTAGCTTAAATGTTACAATCGTATCCTTCATCCTACAAAAGAGACCAATAAAATAACTGTTATTAACATTAAAAGGTTCAAAAAAGACACTACGCGACTAATTTTTCATTCACTCATGTATATTTTTTTGAAAGTGCAATACTCAGACCACAAAAACAAATATCATATTACGATGGAATCAACCAAATACTTTACAAAGAATTACATGAGCATGTTATATTAAATGGATTAAAATCATACCTCTTAGCCATGCATCAATATATGATACGTACAAGTTACCTTGATAAAAAGAAAGTGCTAAAACCATAATGCTCGTTATCTTTTGTTAAAAAACAAAGGATAGTTAAGTCACATTTCTTCCGTTAAAGGAGATTCGAGAAAAGATGGAATAAGAAGACGCGTTTCCAGAACGAACAAGATACAAGTTGAGCCCAATTATAAACGAGTTAACAAGTCTAAGGTACTACACCACACCATTAAAAATTTATGGTAGTAAAAAACCCGGCTAACCAAGTTTGAGGTATTAAAATACACTTTGGCCTTTATTTTGAGTGAATGAAAAATTATTTTTTTGTAAAATGGAAAAGAAAATGAAATGATAGGGCCAAAAAATTACTAAAAAATACTTTGATGTGCGAATGAAATGTGAAATTTTTACCAAAAGGGTGACTCAAGGCACCACGCGTGACACTCTAACAACAAAATAACGTTAATAAAAAAAGAAAAAATCAGAAATGAAAAAGCCTTCACACAATAATACTGTAAAGACAAAATAACCCATACATACCACACACTAGTCAGTCAAAATAAAAAGGGTAAATTAGGTAAATCAACCAACCAAGAAAGTTAAAAAAGCAAAACTACGTGTCAACCATTTATTGGATCTTTCTAAAAATGCTACAACATCACCTCTGCAAAGATATAGCAGCAGTGTACAGTTTAAGCTAATACATTTATTGGATCTTTCTAAACCCATTCCATCCACACATTTTCTACTCGTCATTTCCAACATCTTAACTGTGTGTTTTAGTGTGTGTTTTTTCATCTTTATCTTCTTTGCTTTAAAAAAAAAGTTATCAAAAGCTAGTCAGTTTAAGGTATATCATTTTCTTACTCTTTTAAAGGTTAATATTATGCATCTTTTTGTTGTGTGTATATATATTTTTTTACATGAATGTGTTGCTAGTTTAAAAATGTGTTTAATGTGTGTTTTTTGGTTTAATATGTGACGATCTAAGTTTGTTATTTTTCTATGTTTTTTTGTTTTTTGAAAATGCATGTTTTTATGTTTTTTTATAAACGGAAACCATGTTTTCATGTTCAATTTTTTAATAAAATAAATAACCTGTAGCAAAAGTCTTGTGTCTCAATGTGTTGTGTGAGGAGCTCCCAAACCAAATGGTTACGGGTTCAAGTTTTGCTTACAACGTGTGTGAGATAGATTGCCGTGTATGTTGTCTGAGATAAATAGTTGTTAAAAAGTGTCTTTTTCTTGTTTTCTTGTCAAATAATAAAGTTTTGATGATTTTTAATAAAATAAAGAAAGTGTGTTTTTATGTTGTTTTCTTGACAAATATTTTTAAGTCTTTATGATTTTTCTATAAAATAAATAAAGTGTATTTGTTCTTTGATATTCATTTTTATGTTTTTACGACTTTTTATAAAATAATATGGTACAATATGTACTTATGTTGTTTTCTTTGAATGTATTTTTATGACTTTTTTATAAAATATATAAAGTATGAAGTATGAGTGCGATTGGTGGTAGTTGGTATCTGCCAGCCTAACCTATACTAACATTGCAAACTTTAATAAATCACTTGTGTTTTGAGCCAATGCTGTAACTCAAGCCAAATGCATCTTTTTGTGTGTGTGTTTTGTTTTATTTGTATTGTAGTGAGTGATATATTTTGGTAGAGTATTTTCTTGGGACCTCTGGTGATGTTAGTGGTGTGTTATGAATGAGCGTTGTTTGAGTTATTGGTGTGTTATTGGGAGGCGTATGATGTGATGTTGAGGTGGCATACTAATAACGTGTTATTGGGTTAACTGCATACCTTGTGCTCTAAACAGTGTTTTTATGTTGTTTTCTTTGATATCAATATTTTTGTGTTTTTGGAAAATAAAGTATGTTTTTATGCTTGTTTGTTTAAAATTATTATATGGTTTTATACTTTAATGTTTTACGGAGTTTCTTTTGAAACAGTTGATGTTATGTATTATATTATGATTAATTTTTGGGTCACACTTTTTCTTTTCTTATTTCTTTCTAGTGTTAAAATGGGAAGAAGGAAGAAGAAGAAGGCTAAGGCGGCGGCGGGAAATAACCAAGGGTATGTGTTTCTACTCAAGTTATTATCATTTTAAAACTATTATGATTCAAACTTGATTAAGACCAAGCAAAGCTCTATGGGTAATCAATCCTTTCAATCAACAAGAAAAGCTAAAGATTGGATCAGTGAGCGTGTGTAGTAAAATTGTGTTAAACAGAAATAGAGAAGAAGTTTATAATTTCATTCATGCTAGTGTTCTCACTACAATTGTCTACATATATAGGCTCATAATAGAGATTAAATTTTTATTATTGATACACAAGACCCCTTACTTATAGAAATGTCATAAAAACCCCATACTTAAAGTGAACTGAACATTTCATGAATCGTTCGGTAGAAATTTTCTTATGTTTGTTTATTTATTAAATGAACGAACATAACGTCTGTTTAGTTAAATGAACGAGCATGAACAAAAGTCTTGTCCGTTTATTTATATTCGTGAACGTCAGATTATACGTTTGTTTATGTTTATTTATTTGTTTATGTTTGTATAACATATTTTTTATTATACACTTCTAAACTTGGTTTACATAAACGAAACAACACTTATAAATTTTATTTTTATTAATCTACGTGCATATATGTTCGTTTAGTGTTTTAATGAACGAATATAAGCGAACATGAACAACATTATTTCTTTAATAAATGAGCATGAACAAGAAAATATGTCCGTGTAAGTGATCGTGTCCGTTTATTCATCCGGTTAAAACTAAACGAATGAAGATGAACAAGGCCTTGTACGTATTCGTACGGTTCTTAAAAGATCCTTGACCACAAGGATCAAGAGAATCGGTATCTTTCTTCCAAAGACTCATCGTTCTTCCATATAGCTTCTTCCACTTCCACTTAACTAGCCACCTCTCCACCATTTCATTTGTATTCTTGATCATTGATTCCTGATGCCATACTTATCAACCATTTCCCCCCTGAATGTTGAATGTTTTAAGTATTGGTTGACTGTGCAGCTTTTTGATGATTACATCTAAACACCAGTGGACACCTCTAGTTGTCCACCTTGTTCTAGTTTGTAAGCCTTCATCTCTAGATTGAGCATCCTGTAAAAGTAAAAGAGGTGAAAGGTGATATCCGTATACTTGCATAAGTAGAAGGAAAAAAAATGTAAACTTGTGAAATTTTAAGTAGCTAATTGTTTCTTTTCTGTTATTAGAAGTTAAGACACTATGTAAACTCATTTGTAACCATCATTTCATTTCAAAAATAAGAAATACACACTTCTGCAACTTGTATCTAATTAGAACACCATGCTTCTCTGACACCTAATTTTATATCTTTTCAGAGAAGAACAGGTTCCACCTACAGATCATGAGAAAGTTGTCCAAGAAGTACATTTCCAGATCCAAAATCAACAGTTAGCATCGACAGAAGCCCCTCAGGGAGGGGTAAAACTTGATGAGAAGGTTGAAGGGGATTATTATCACTTCATTGATAAGAACTTCCACCTCCTTAAACAACTAAAAATTTCAGGGCTTGCCAAAAAGGGGGGCGTTGATGAGAATCTGATGATCGATGAAGTAGACCTTTATATGAAGAACAAATGGAACTCCTTTACACCAGAGCTTCAAGAGTTTTTACAACAAGAACCTATCTTAGAAGTACCTTCTTATGATGAATATGAACTTTGTCAGATTGTCGACTTTATTCATGACACTAAATCTTCATACGTCAAGGGATTGTCTAAGATTGTCTCCAATACTGGGATATATAATCAAAAAATGATGGCCTTAGCCTACCAAGATCTCATAAACTCTGTGAAAAAAATGATTGAAGATGGTCGCAACAAGGTTGCCAAAACACAGTAATGGGGGTCTCTCAGCTTTGAAGTAGAATGTTAGATTTTCCAAATGGTTAAACATTGAAATTTTTGCACCTGTATTGAACAAATTGTTGAAATTCCTATGAAATGGTATCCGTTTAGTATATTCGCAAATGTGTTGACTCTTCTTCCAGTTTCCGGTTTTACTTCTAAGAAAGGAGTAAGTATACTTTTAAATAAGATTCAAATTAAAGTGTAGCTTTTGAAAAGAGAAAATGATAGAGTGTCTTGCACAAAAGAAACGAATTGTGAACAATTTTCATCTTGACAACTGAAATACAGCAAGTTAATGCGAAGTTTATTGAGTGTTCAACAATCAATAAGTTTAGTATCACAACTTGTATTACATTAACAATGCAGATATTGAGTGCGACATACACGAAGTGTTGAGTTTAAGATATATGATAACAAATAAAACCATATAGACATCACAGAGTACACAACGGAAGACTTAGAATCATAACAATAATTAACTAATTCCTTTCTCTCTCTTTCTTTTCTCCTCTCTCTTCCTCACCACGTTTTACTCATCACCATATTCTACAACAAGTATTATTACAATTAAACCATACCATCATCTTCCCCATCTCAGCCGATCTCCAATTGATCGATTAGTCACGGACCTCGGCCGCGCCACACTGAGCCCGGCGGAATTTATATTTCTGTGTTTTTCTCATTGTTGTTTTTATTTGCGGGTTGATTGAGTTTTTCGATTGGTCGCCTCACTATTGTGGGAAGGTTTTTGTCCGATAAAACACAACGCCACCTTGGCGGTTTTCTCAACGGCTAATTTTCCGACCACCAGGAATTTTTTCCGGTGACTAAGTCCTATTATTATTATGTGTTATTATTATTATTATTATTATTATTATTATTATTATTATTATTATTATTATTGTTGTTGTGTTCTTATCTTTATTTACTTCCTTTTCAGTCAGCTTACTTCCTGCATATTTTTCTATTTTTGATTGTTGGCTTCCTTGGTGTTGTTTACGCTGTTGTGTGTTGATTAGTGTGCTTGTTTGGCTAGCCCCTTTTTTCTTCTTTGATAGTTTCTTGGATAGTTTTCTTGGCCTAGATAGACCCACAGCTAGTGATGGTAACGAGGTCATGTCTTGACCGGGTTGGGTGGGGTAGGCGGGATAGGCGAGGTGGCGGAATAGGCGTGAGTGGAAATGAGGAGGCGGAGTTAGTGAGTTGGCGGGATAGTGGGTAGGCGGGTTTAGGGTGGGTTACGAGGTCCTGCTAGAGGCTGCGTCTTAAGTAGGATTAGGGTGGAGTTACCAGTGGCTCTTTGACTGCGGATGTGAGGAGACATAAGGTTGACATTAGCTGCTTCCAGAACTAAATGG